>CM061539.1:20612500-21072500 GCA_030864215.1 Capsicum pubescens
TAAATATAAGGCCCACACCTATGGTTCTATTTTACATAGAATCCACCCAATAACCCAAAATAAGTCTGGAAGCCTTGGGACCTGAACCAAGGGTCCCCTTAGCCTAAAATCAACCTTTTTGGGTTGATGATTCTATCAAAATTCTAATTTGAGGTTGTTTACTAGGAGTTTTTTTCCAAGACCAATTTCTTAATAGTGATAGCTCAAAAACAAGAAATGAGCTTAAATCCCAAATGAACTGCCGAATAATTGAACCGACAATTTTGATAAGTCATAAATGACTTATAGCCGCTGTGAGAATGCTTGAAACATAAAAAATATGTGTAAATTGATGAAATAACATGGAGGGTCATTACAATGTCTGCCACTAAAAGGACTTTCATCTGTGAAAGTTAATTGATAGAAAAAACTTGAGAGCTTGAATGAACGAGGTACTGGGCCTACATGCCCCGAGCATGGCTCCCCAGATAACTTCTACATAGAGACAACACTTCTAAGGGATTTTGCTATAGGTTTTCCTTTCTTTAACCAACTTTTTATATCACCTTCCAAAAAGCCAAAACTCAACCTAAACAACTTACATGCCTTTAACTACACTGAGAAAGGCTTATGCATGCAAATCCATGCCATAACACACAAATATCATACTGATTCAAGCACCACCCAACAAAAACTCAACCAAGCTTAAGGTAATCCAAGTCATGAATCATACAACCACCCCCAATATCCAAATATAACCTCATTTTGCCTTCCCAAACCTACTATCCACTCCAAACCATGCAAAATGTCATCCAAGTCATGTCGACACAACCCCATCATGCTAACCTCAAAGAACTGAAGATGATCCATCTAATATCCATAATAGAAAGCATAAGGATAAGCCCATAAGGTGTTACCTGGACATAAATGGTGATGATCAATGTCTGTAATCTAGTCCAAAGCTGCTAACTAATCTGGGTGACCCTTAAAATTGGTAGTCAGGAGTACGAGCACAAATACTCATAACTGAATGATCTCCCTTGAGGGTCCCACCAATTGAGGATGAAACCATGTCAAGTCTAAATCGAGTACACTTCTTCTGCTGAGTAGATGTTCAAAATTTCTACCAAAAAATAAAAACCATGGTCAAAACCAGAAGAAACCATCATCAAGTGCCAACAAGCTATCATTTGAACATTTATCAACTACAATCCATCTGTATTGAAGAATACCAAATAGGTAGATAAAGAGTATGCTCAGCTAGCCTATAGATGAAACCCCAACAGAGTCAAACCCGAAATAAAGGTTGCAACCAAGTCACACAATCCGAAATTATATTTCAATATTGAAGCTGAACTACTCAATCTCAACTATCAAAATCAATCTTGTAGACGAGGAAGAATTCATACTTTAAGTTCTAGCATAACTCCTAAATTGCCATTTATAAGAGTCAAAAATCCAAAACTTGAGCCACTAAGTCTGAACTAATATCAAATACCCAGATCAACCTTGCTATCATATATCTGGCATATCCCTAATAATTCCTACAAGAACTAAAACTGAAAGGTTGTCAAAGAACATAACCACAACTGGGGAAAACCACCAACTGAAGACACAAGAAGTCAAATCCACATCTATTGAAGGCATAACGCTTTAAGGCATAACCAAGAGCTCACCAAGGTTGCAGATAGTACTAGTGATAACCAAAACTCTAGAAACTCAGAGAAATGCAACCTTAGTTGGAAACTGGTCGAACCAATGCTCCATCTATAGAGAAAAATATCCATAGGCAAATACCACCAAGGAGAAGCACTTCACAAAGTCTTATTAGGCTGAACAATTACTAAAAGGAAAAATTTCTGAATTCGCCCATGTAAAACAATGTTAGTCCAATTAAACCATAAATCACTTCATAGGAGAATAGAGTACCAATCTCAACATCAATGTCAAGTCAAGGCTACTGCCGAAGAATGAACCAATCAAATTAAGATAATAAAGTCCTAATTGGTCAACTTAAGAAGCGACTATAGAAAAGGATCACCCATATCCACCACCCTTAACTCAATTGGACCAAGAACAACACCACGGAGAGAACAAAGTATCTAATACCAAGATCAAAACTAACAAAGTATCTAATACCAAGATCAAAACTATTACACGGAGACGAACCCAATAACTAGAAAGGCAAAACTAAGACCCTTTGGCATCAACATTAAGATCACCACCAACTAATAAACTGGACAAATCAGAAAAACGGATCCTAAACTAGCCAACCTCAGAAATAGGCTATAGAAAAATGTAAGCAATGCTAGAATCTCAGCAAGCCAGGATCTCAACTAAAAAATAGGCAATAAAAGTAAATTTACACCTTGGAACAATAATAGAACCATAGAAGGCCAACCTATCTTCACTTTTATATCCACTCAACAACCAATCTAACCTTACCAACAAAAGAGGAAAATATCCAACCACACCTCACCAAAAGAGAGAAAACCATCCAACTGAGCTAGCCATCTATGCTAACAAACAAGAATCATAGAAAGGAAATTCTAACTAGATAATGCTAGTCTAGTCGTCTATCAAGTAAGGATCGATTAACATCAAAACCATCATAATAATAACAATAATAATAGTGAAACTAATATAGGGTGTAGGTGGTACCAAAAATAAAAATCAATAAAAAGTACCAATATAGGGCCATAAGAAGGCTAATATGCAAAAGTGAAGGGAGTTTAACCCATATGCTACACTACTAGGAAAATACGATACTGAAATACTCCATCCATTAATAAAAGAAATCATCTACGAGGATAGTCACATATGTATGAAATCTACACCAAGGCATATAATAACCTATATAAAAATACCAAGGCATATAATCATCGATAGGTATGAAAACCCCAATTCAAATCAAATAGAAGGTAAAGGCAGGAATCAAAAGGTGCACCTATCACGGTGAAAACCCAAAGTCATAGTCTTGATGTGCCTGAAATAGTCCAAATCTGAGCGTGTCAAAAATTGAACTGAGCTCCTGAATCACCAACTAAGGCATTGAGTGCACTACCTTTAACTGAAGTCACCACATTTCTACAAGATTGATCTGCATGAACTGAATAGCTAATAATCCCATATTGGCGACACTCTCATGATCAATGACCAATTTTTCTACAGTCGTAGCAAACCCTATAGCCCTAACCTGGAAAGAAATATGGGTTAACACTAACTGGATGACCAACTAACTTTAGGGACACTCCCTACTAGAATGACCTTTCTTCTAACAATCATAACTTACCTTAGGAGTTCTAGGCTAGCAAGGAACATATGTTGAACTGGATGAACATCCAACTCATGTCTGGGACACTCTTTAGACCAATGGTCAATCTCGTCATAACCAAAACAAGTTCTTAAAATACTCTAAGGTATTGCACCCACTGATCTAGAATAGTTTCCACGACCTAAAGATCCATACCGAATACTTCCTATGGTCTAATAAGAACTTTGCCTACTGTGACCACCATAATCAATTTGAGAGCCACCTGTAGCCTAAGATTTTACCTGTGTTGAACTAATAAGTAGAAAGTAAAGATAATCCCTACACTCAAAAAAAGTACCAATAACACTGTACTGATGACATGACCTCTTACCGCCACCCCCATAAGTCCCAATAATGCTTTCTCTATAGCCCTCACACAATCAACAACGTGAGAGAAAGAAGACTCAGGTGCTATCAAATGCTTCGACGCCAAATGGAATGGATTATCTAATCCTTTAAAAAATTTACATACTATTTTATGCTCTAAAGGATATAGCATAGGAGTATGTCTGGCCCACTTAAGAAACCTAATCTCATACTCTAAAACTAACAAGGAACCCTACTAAACAACAACAAACCCAATTCTAGTCTGAAAACTGCTTGATGTACCAAATATTATCTCTAGCTGTAAGGTACCCATAAAAGGCTAAGCATCCCTAATGCTGAATATTGAAAAGATGATGTGGTCACAGGATTTACCTGGACTGGCCCTAAATTCTCTAGATAACACTCAAGATCTTTGATATTAATCTCTAACTCCCTACTCTAATACCGAGCTGAAGCTCTAGAAGCACGTGCAAAAGCCTCATTCACATCTATCGGTAACCTCGTGTCATTCATATGGAATAAAATAGAGTCAAAGAATACATTAGAGGTTCATAAAAATATGGACACAAGACACGGAGTCAAGAATAAAATTTCCTAATAATGCCCTGTAGACTTCTGAAGATATGATTTCTTCTTGCCGATCCACAAGACTCCACTATACACTTAGCTCTTGTACCAACATATCAGTAAACCTAGGGTCTGATACAAATTTATCACGTCCTAATTTCTCTAGTCATGATTGCACCTACAATGACCCACTACTAGGTAAGCCAACCCATAATTTGGAATAGCTAGTAATAGACTATCAAAAGAGATGAAAGAAGTCAGCAAAATAAATATAATAAAAAGACTAATATATATAAAGCAACCCCAAGGCCTAGTGAAGTTAGTACAAGAGTTTCTAATATAATTAGAGTACAAAGTGAAATACTGAATAAATACATATACAAAGATGTCTCTAAATTCAAAATAGAGACCAGTCCCCAAATACCAAGAGTTCACTCTAAATCTTTGATCCATGGCTGCTCTGCATGATGCACACACCAATGGAAAGAACTCATACTATGTTCTGCAGGCTGCAGAAGTGTCGTATAAGTACCAAATATGTGGTACTCAGTAGACATCGGTCGATTGAGCTTCAAAAATAATGCAAGCATAAATAACACATAAAGTAGGAATATAAACTATAGGCAAATATCCAGGAAGCTAAACATGATAATGCTAAGGGAGAAATAGGATAAATTTATCCAATAGCTAATTGTATACAGGAACTAAAGTGCAATACTGTTTATCACTGGTCAATTTACAAAGAAAGAGTAAAAGAAATTTATTTAATAATATACAAGGCCAAGAATGCATGTACGACATGAATAGGCAAAAGAGAGAGGGATATACAGTAATACCATACATGTGTATATACATACATACATACACACATGCACACACACATATATATATACACACACATACTAGTCTATTGAAATGTGAGTTGCACGTTTATTCCAAAATATTTAATACACTTAAATTTTGTAATTGTAAATATTAAGTTTTGAAGTATAAAAAAAGGCACATACATTACTGTTCTTTTGGGTGAAATTTTCTTCACAATCATTTGAATTGTAAATTCTTTAGATTCGGTTTGTTAATAAGTCTTGTATATTTATTTTTGTGATTTAAAACTAACCGTTTTAAGTAGCACAAAATGTGATTTTTCCATATGTGAATTGTCAAAGAGTTTAAAGAGCAACAACTATGCAAATTTAACTTTACTTAAATCGGGATCTTTCAAAAATAATATCTTTATTTCGGTAAGATAGGGGTAAAATTTGCGTCTACTTTGTTTTCTCCTACCCTACGATAATTTTAATTGTGTGAAGTTTTTAAAAAGTGTTATCTCAATCTCATGCATCAAACTATTGAAAAGGTAATAATAAGAGATACCAGTTCTAATTTTTAAAAATAAATACTACATTTTATATGAACAACACTTAAAAATAACCTATGTTATGTTATGAGATTTTTCTATCAATATAATGAATTTTCTTACAATCATCAAGAGAGTCTTACAGGTTGTTTTCATGAGCGTACATTTGGTGGAAAAGACTTTGTAGTTTATAGTAGCTCTTGCAATTTTTAGACCTAATTTTTATATGGACACATATATTTAATTTTTGGATTTCTCTTTTTCCTATAACAATAACAACAATAACAAACTCAGTGTATTCCCACATAGTGGGGTCTGAGAAGGGTAAGATGTACGCAGTCCATACCATTACTCCCGGGGAAGTAGCAAGGCTGTTCCGATAGACCCCCGGCTCAAGTCAAGGAATAGTAATCAAAGTCATACCAAAAAACCTGGAACAAGACAAAACATAGAGACGCCACATACAGGGAAAGAGTAAACAAAGACTAGTAAACAATCATAATACTACAAATAACAAGAAATCATAATAAGAATACTACATCCACCAAGTAATGCCCTACCCTACCTACCCAAAATGGCACTAGCCTTCCATCCTAATACGCGTCCTCCAGATCTTTCTATCTAGGGTCATGTCCTCAGTAAGCCGTAACTACTCCATGTCCCGCCTAATCACCTCTCTCCAGTACTTCTTCGACCTACCTCTGCCCCGTCTGAAACTATCCAAAGCAAGCCTCTCACACCTACGAACCGGTACCTCCGTGCCCCTCCTCATCACGTGTCCGAACCATCTCAAACGAACCTCCCACATCTTGTCCCCCATAGAAGCCACTCCAACCTTTTCTCGGATAGTCTCATTCCAAACTCTATTTTAAAACTATATCGTGAACGTAATTATATTATTATAGAAGAAAAAACAATTCTTAATTTATAGAAAACTTTCTCCCCTAAAAAATTAGTATTTAAATATGAAAAGATTTTTATCCTTTTCATAAATTACCAGTATTAATTATTTCATAATTAAAGTTACAACCTATATAAGGCAAAATATTTGAAAACAATGGTTACTTATCAAACGTCCATTAAGAAATTTAAAAATAACTGTTTACTTAATATCAAACTACCACTTTCCCTACAATATTATAAAGGAGTTGAATCATTATTATAATCCATAAATACATATCTATCTATAATCTATATCTATAATCAATAATCTATAATATATTAAAAGTATGAAGACCCTTAAAAAATGATTTGAACTTTTTGCCCTTCATTAAACTCTCTCCTTTAGATAAAATCGTCTTTTCACCTTTTTTCTCCAATTATTATATCAAAAAAATAAATTTCCAAATAAATAATTGAAAGATTTTTTTCCTTTACGCGAGTGCAAGTTTTAAGTTTATGGAAAAAAAATTAAATATATGGAAAATTTTGCTAAAAGTTAATTAGTGGAGATTTTTTTCCTTTACGTGAGTGTAAGTTTTAAGTTTATGAAAAAGATTTAAATATATGAAAAATTTTGCTAAAAGTTAATTAGTGTCCTTTTTAGTTTATGAATCATCTACTTCTATAAAAAGCCTCATAATGTCGATTCTTCTATGGTCACTTTTGCTACGACTCGGGTTCACTTTTGTATTAGAATTTTCATTCAAGAATGTTATTCCTAGACGATCTCATAAGAAGCTATTAACCATAAGTGAGTCTATAATTACTTTCGTATGCTTGTTTTGTTGTAGTTTTTGATCGGTTACTATCTGTTGTTTTTTCTTCTTAATACATGTGATCGATGAATGTTCAGTTGTGGTTTGAGAAAAATTCGTATATAGGTTAGATTTAATTGTATTACTTTGATATCTCTATTATCATATTATTTTGTTATAGTTTGCATATGGTAGATGAATGTTGGTCGGTTTTCAGGATTTTTTCATATAATCTTGATTATCCTTCAATATCTGGGTAATTAGGTTAGTAATTTTTATATATCTATTTTATGGGATATGTTCAGGGAAACTTTAATCTTGGTTAATAATAAGGTTCTTCATTGGCTATTTTCACGAGCATGAGTTCTCTTTTGTATAAAATAGCATTCATAAAGGTTGTGCTTTGTATTTCAATTGAGTTCCATTAAATTAAACTTCATGTTAACTTTTGTTTGTTAAATCAAGCGGAGGGTTTTTCAATTCATTAGTTTAAGAATTCTAAATCAACTAAATTTGATTTTAAGAAGATTTTATAGTTTAAATTTTTTTAAAAGTTTAAGTACGTAATAAGAATGTAATCAATGATTTTGTAAAGATTTGACTTTAAAAATAAGGAAAGATTTTAAATATAAAAAAGAAAAATAACTGTACCATAAATATGGTTCAAATTGATGTGTCTCTCTTACCCTTTGGCGGCAAGGGAAAGAGGTATTGCATGACAAACGAGAAAGTGATGATCCATCAACCATATTTGTGTGTTTGTTCATTTCTTATAACATCTGAAAGAAACATCATGTAAAAAGTGAAAGCTAAATCGTTGAATTAGTTGAAGTGTGCACAAATTAGTATGTTGAAATTTTTGTTTATTTTGAAAAAAATTGTTTCCATGCATATGGTTGAATTGTAGTATTGCATGCAGAAACAAAAGTAAATTTTCGTCCGACTCATACCAGTGTCGGAGTTATATTATAATTTTTTTAGTTTCGAGTACTTAACAATCTTTCATATTTTCATCTTTTTTCCCTCAAATTAGGTATTACATGTGAAAACACATATATCGCGTGCATAGTAAAATTATAGAGAGGTCATGACAAATTATCCAGATTCAAAAACATACCTGCTTAGGATTTGTATTGGAATCATCTTGAAAGGTTGGAAGGTTAGAAGGTTACGTGCTATATCATGTTCCATTGCATTTTAGTTAACTTAAATTTAGTTAAGTGAAATTTAGTTAACTTTAAATATCTAACTTAAATTTAATCAATAAGAGAACACTTATCAAATTATCAATTGTGAGTTTGATTCTCGACTTCTTCGACTTCCACTTTAAGTCTTATTATAGTTTTGATTCAAGTAATCTTTTTGAATTTATTCATGTTTTCTTACTTTGTATTTATATTTTTTTTGTATGTCGTACGCATAATTGTATTTACATTATTTTTTGTTGTCTACATATAATTGTTATTTTAAGCTTAAACGTGTTCAGGGACATTCGTGCAATTCAAGTACGTATAAACCTAATATGTCCTTAAACCTAATTGTAAATATTATATTAGTTCATGTCCCTTATGGTTTATGAATGGTGATAAAATCAGGACTTTTAAACCTAATATGTTTTTTCTTGTCATCATGTACTCTTAAATATACGAAGATGGTGAGTTGTTGAAGTTATATATAACCCTTTTGCTATGGCCAACTCATTCTACAATATTTCCGATAGTATTTCTGAGCAAGTCATCTATCTTTTGTCTCAAATGGTTATGATGTTGCTCCCTTATACCAGAGGTTTTAAGCTTATTTCAGTTGGAAAAATTAAATTATTTGGGAGAGAAATAATATGGGAGAGACACCAATTTATATTATTTTTTGAATGGAAAGAAACAAGTATTCACTTCAATGGTTGATATTGAGTGATCATAAATTTATTATGGCGAGGAACGGTGGAAGAATTGTATTTCATGAAGGCGCAACTCACGAGTATTATTGTAAGTATATTTTTCTACGACCCTTTTTTAATTACTATTATGAACAATTACATATAATTATTTGAGTTTAATAATTTTAATTAGTGTACAAGACATTTCGCGTTAAGTCTGAGTATTATATGTCGTATTTAAGAATATGATTAAGGGGCTTATGATTATAACATGTATCGAATTGTTGATTATATGATTAAGGGGTTTATGAGTATCATATGTTGCATTGGCTCTTTGATTTTATAATATAAAAAGAATTATTAAGGGACATATAAGGATAATATTATTTTCATTCACATAATTGTCTAATTATCACGAGAATACCAAACTAAGAGAGCCACAATGACCTTACAAACTTGTCACAATATGCAGTTAGGTAGGTTTAGGTTTCGTAGCATTATGATGTGTCAAAATATGTTACTATTTAACTTATTTTGGCATACTACATTGACAATTAAATTGTGATATGATTAATAATTCTACGAATTTATAAATAATACTATTCCTTTATATATATCGATTATTTCTTGAATAATTTTTTTTTTTACTTTCCTCTTATCAGTATGTATGTTTTTTGTCTTTATAAAGTTATTAGGCTTTCTTACCTTCTTCAAATGGTGTATGACAAAATGTATATAACTTATTATTGATTGTTTCTTTAATATTCTTGTGCAGGTGAAGGTAGATCTATGTGAAGCATGTGATTAAGATGACTTATTGATTAAGAGTTAAATAGACATGCTAGCTTAAGGAGGAAACAGAGAAGTGGTCTTATAACGAACAAGAATTTACAAGGGATTCTACTTTTGATGCTAATCAAGCTTCAATTTTAAGTCTTAATTATTCTTAAAGTTAATGACGTAGTAGTAATTCATATGAAATAAAACACATTGATGAATTCTAGAATTGTAAGGTTGTAACTGAGGATTGGGCTCAAAGACTAACTTATTAGCACTTTAAACATAAGTAAATATTGTGTATTTTTAGTGTTCTATTTTTATAGAACCACTTCATGATTGAAGTGTACGTAAGATGGAATTTGTCGATATTAAGTTATTTTAATTATGTAAGTGTACAACTAGAAATCAATAATCGGCAGTTAATTCTCCTCTTTTGACAATTTCTTATATCATTTCTTTTGATTGAAGTATTGGACGAAGTAAGTGGTGTTGTCGATGAATGAAGAAGGTGATCGTTCACTATTATGTGGTGAAAAAGTTGAAGGTTTTTATCTTTTTTTTTTGGTTTAAACAGAAACTTTGTCCACGTGAGATAAGTAAATAGAACAATATATTTTTTATTGACTAATACATATATACACGTGCAAAACACGTACCAAAAACTAGTTATACATAAACATATATTTTCCACAAATTTTGCAAAAGTGCAAAATATTTTTTATTTCTAAAAAAAATTAATGTACTACTTACCCTATACTTTAGGAGTCCCAATTTTAGAAAAAGTCTTATCGTACTTTTTAAAGTCCTGATCCTATTTTAGAAGTCATTATCACAAATATAATTCAACAATAATTTGAAGAAAATTGTAGAAAGATATTTTCTTTGAAGCAGATATATACGGCTAAATCAAGGTAGTAGCCTAAGGGAATCAACCTAGCATCTCAAGGGTCATAAGCAAATAGGCAAGCTAGGATTATCATAAAGAGGACCGTAATCATAATGTAATTTCACCAATAATTAAGGAAGAAAAGGATCCAGAAATGTACTGACAATCCTGGGTACTAGTCCATAACCATCCTGCCATGAACTAACCATAACAATAACAACCGGCTAGTTCGGAAAAACAGTACCTAACCGGGCCTCCATAAGCTCGAAAGGATCAATTAAACACTTAAAAACAACAATTCATATCTTATACCTATACAACACCTTATAAGGCTGATAGATATAAGTACCAAATGATATGTTGGTGATAAGCAATGCATATGAATGATAGAATGCAAAGTAAGTCTATAGTACCATATCTGATTTGACTGCCATAATGTATCAAGCGTATACACCCCCTCCAGCTTAACATCTCGCAAAGGCAGGACCTATGACGACCTCTCTTCTCCGACACTGTGGCTCACGAATGAAGGGAACCCTAGGGTATTCAAAAATATTCGGATACACCATCTGGTCCCGATCTAGGACTTTCAATAATCATCATCATTAATCTACTTTGTCCAATATCAGAGAGATGTATATAATAAGTGCACAGACTCGAACTGTGACTAAAGAGTGTAAATCTGTGAACCGATTGCCCGAGATCAACTCTGAAATTAAATCAGCATAAAAGCATAAAAAGAGTTGAAATTTCTCTTGACCAAATTAAATAGTTGTAAGAAAAGAGTGGGTAGACTACAGATCAGAATCAATCTCCGTCTAGTTTCCAAAACATCATTTTTAGTTCCAAAAGTTCATAAATTATTAAGTAAGGTAGTACGATTCCCGTTATAAAAGAATCCATTTTAAAAGTAAAAAGTGGGAATAAATTTCCTTTTTAGAAAACAATAGTAAAATCATAGTTTTGGTTGAAATCATACCCCTTGGTGAGCATGAATGCACCTGAAATTATGCATGCCATCACCAATATCCAAATAATACAACCATAAGCCTCTAAATGTCTATAGACTAAAGCCACATCCTTTATAAGGATAGAATACTCATATGGAGTCCAACTGGTATCACAACCATGACCTCAGGCCCAACAATATATAACTAGCATGATAGTAATACTATAATCCAGAAAACTACGGTCTAATTCACTAAGTCAAATAGTAAACCTCATGCTAAAGGATCCTTAGCATCAAACTATGGTCAATATTCTAATAATCTAGGGTGATAGGATTCTATGGCCATAATACGTATTTTATACTAAAGTTCACATCATATTTCTACCCTAAATTCCCTAAATAGGCTAAGTCATAATATACTAGTGATAAACATTACCTATCATTCTTACCTAACATGTAATCTATATTATACACCATCTCATGAAGAAAATTTGATAGAAGCCAACCTCGATGTTGAAACCACAAGTCTTGAGTCATCCACCAACTGCTCACCTTTTGACCATATTTTGGAAACACAACCACACTATCAAAATAATAATCTATACGACAATAAGAGTAAAATAAGATCCATATTGCTATATAAAATTTTAAGCCAGAATTTGGGTGACGAATGAGCTCGCGAGGACTGTAAATGAAACTCAAAATTGTATTCGTCAGGAGGTCTCTCAAAGAACGAGAGATGTGTGCTAAGAAGTTAAGCACAAATTGAGCATAAATTGGAGCCCAAATCAGCCCCTAAAGCCTAAGAATTTAAGACCTAATTTCTAAGAATTTACAATGAAAAAAGTTGGAATTTGATGGGAAAAATAATAGGAAATGACCAAGGTGTGCTGGCTAACTTACCTTAGCTTTAATGGATGATTCCCCATACTTTCCCATGTCTCATGCTCTCGAAAAGGAAAAAAAAGGTTTAGAAAATAAGGATAAATTTGGGTGAATAAGGGAGATTTAACACCCTATGTACCTCTAAAAAGGTCACTTGGTCGCTTAAGCGGCACATGTCTGCTTAGGCGGTCGGGCAAGGAAAGGCAGGGATCGCTAAAGCAGTATATTGGAAGCTAAAGTGATGCTCACTAAAGTGACAAGGCACACTTAAGTAGCTCTCAGAAAAACAACCAAGGTTGTTAAAATGACTCAACGTCACTAAAGCGACTACCGGTTAAGCGGCTGCACCAGTAACTTGAGGCATCAAATTTTTCTAAGTTTAGACTTTGATCGAGTGCTTGAGATTCATTTGGAACCCCGTGCATGCAAATAAACTATTCTATTCTACCAAATTTGATATTTTAGACTCAATAGAACCATTGAAACTTTTATTCGAGATTAGTTTGACTAAATATGAGCCCCTCTTATATTTTACATAGAATCTACCCAATAGACCAAAATGAGTATAAAATCCTTGGGACCTGAACCAAGGATTCCTTATCCTAAAATTAACGTTCTGGAGCTAATGGCTTGGTAGGAATTTTCATCCGAGGTCATTTACTAGGATTTTGGTCTGAGACCAATTCCTTAACAACAATAGCACCAAAATAGAGAAATGAGCCTAAATTCTAAATGAACTACCTGATAATCAAACTGATAGTTTTGGCAAGTCATAAATGACCTACATCCACTGTGGAAAGTCAAAAAATATAGTAAATGCATGTAAAGCAAGGAAATAACTAGAGGGTCATTACATGAAGCAAAACGAGGCCAAAGATTTATCAAAATGCCACCACACACAACTTTGCTGATGGGACTTTGGCATCGCCAAAGTCTTGGATCATACAATGATGTGTTTTCATGATCACCAAACTAACATTGACGTTAAACTTTAGTGAATTACGCCTGATGACTTTGGTGATTGATTTTGCTTCACCAAACTGTTCGACGATACACTAAACTTTCTCCTCATCGATAAAATACTTCAATTGGATCTTAGTCAAACTATTATTTTTGCGATGAAATTTATTTTAAGGGATAAGCTAATGTCTTTTACGTTATTCCAAAAGTCAAAGATTATACTCTTTTGCATTTTAGCTTTAATTCTGTATCTTTTTTTTTTTTGCTTTTGTATGCTCTATCAACCACTTCTTGATTTCTACCCTAAAAATAAAATGAACTAACATTAAGACTAACTCAAATTAGCATTGAGGACTAGATTTCTTACCGTTTTAGGCCACATGATTCACAAATTTCTGACTATAAGAAGTTAACCTTATAAGCAAAAGGGTGAATTGGAATTTTTTAATAAAATCACTTTACCCATAGTTTAAGGATTTTGAATATAAAATCTCATCAAAATAGTGTAGCAATCAAGTTAGAAATATAAAAAATCAATATTTTATTTTACTGCAAAATCCCAAAATCTAAGGTTTAAAAATCTATGATTTGAAAATGATTTTGCAATTTTATCACTAGTTAATGATGAAACAAGTTTCAAAAACTCCTCTATGTTTTAGATCTTGTAAGCCTACTTCAAATTGCCTCAATCCGAGCTACCAAGCTTTAAAATGGATAAGATAAGATTTTGCACCAAAATAGGGATTTTTTTTCTATCTGGGGTAAATTAGTCTATGCACATACACCTTATAGGACTCGTAAGCGGTGACCAATTTGGACTGTTCAGTGCGCATTCGGTGGTACCTCTGCCTTCACGTTGAGAAATCACCAGTTGATAGCAAACTACTAAGGTACCAAATCACCAACGGACCCTCAAAATACATTCAGAATTCAGTGAGTATTCCAACAATGCTACTGGACTGATTTAGACATTCCAAACTCAATGAAACTATTAGAATCACCAATAGAGGTCATTATCAATAGGTTACTCCTAAAACTAACTCTAGGCAGCTTTAAACCAATTCTCATCAAATAGCTTAAAATCAAATCAAAAGCCTTGGAATCCAAGCCAACCATGCTTCTAAACCAAAATTAACATTCTGAATCTAATAGAATTGACGAATTGTCTATCCAATACTTGGATCACTAAATGTTGACCAAAGTCAACTCTAAAAACTTAAAAGCTTCTAAAAACCAAAAACCTGCATTAAAATCTTCCAAAAACTTTGAAGACTATGCCACCCACTCTCGTAACTCACAAATGCTATAAGGCAAGAACAAAAAGGGGTAAAATGGTAAAAACACAAAAAACTAAAAATCACTATGAGAATTATTACACATATACTGGATAAGTGTACATTGATGAGTATCCCTGAAAAGGAGGAGTGGGTTAGGAAATTTGTGAAAGGACTAACTATTCTTTTCACCTAGATTGTGAACACATAGTAAATATAAGATATACTTTTCAATAGGTGGCTAATCATGCCAAGATTATCGATAAGATTCGTTATCGTGCCTATGAAGGCAATAGAAAGAAGATTCATAGATATGGTAGTTTCAATTGTTCCTCATCTCAAGTAAAGAATTTTCAGGAAAGAGTCATTATTTTAACATGTCTAACTAGTTTATATAGCATTGTAGACTTTTGAGGATAGATATTCTAGGTATAGTAGGCCAATCAACTTGAGTTCAAGGTTGATTCTAGGATTTCTTATTCTAGATTTTTCGATCATGGTATACACTCTAATTCATTTGGGACATCTCATCATCTTATTACCAGTGATGTTTGCTTAAATTATAGGGAGGTTGGTCATTTTCCTAGAGAATGTTTGGGATACAAGAAAGGTCAAACATTATAGAAATCTCAAATTAGACTCATCGGACATTATCACCACCATCTAGGGGAGATATATATAATAGTAGAAACAGTTCTCAAATTGCTAAGGGTTGAGTTCATAGATGTCGTGGAGGTATACAGTCAGGCATGGTCAGTATATGATGTTTTGAGTAGACCAGAGGTTGAGTTTTTAGATACAGTGATTACAAGTACTATTTTAGTTTGTCGTCTTCCAACTTTGGTATTATTTGATATAAGATGTAAATATTCATATGTATCCTCTTATTTTTCTACACACTTGGATGTGTTGTGTGATTCCCTGGTAGTCCCTATTTGTATTTCTACTTAGGTGGTTCACTAATAGTGGATCAAATTTATCTATCTAGTTTTGTGACTTTGTTGAGGTATTATACTTGGTGTGTATGGACGCAGTTAGCCATGTATAAAATAAGGTTTTTTAATTTTCTAGGATAAAAAAGATGGTAGAGAAAGGGTATTTGTTTATCTAGCATACAATCAAGATACTAGTGTTAATATTCTCTCTTTTGAGTTAGTTTCTGTATGGGAGTTCATTGAGGTATTTCTGATAGATTTGCTAGTGTTCCAATATTTATTTTTAGTAGTGATCTTTAGTCATGCACTCATCCTATTTTACTCTACCCAATAGGATAGCATAAATACAGTTGAAAGAATTATAGGATCAATTGCAAAATTTGTTAAGTAATGGGTTTATTAGACCTAGTGTTTCCCTTGGGGTGATCCTATCTTATTTGTTAAGAAGAAGGATGGTTTCATGAAAATATGTATTGATAGTTGAACAAAGTGACTAATAACAAAAAGTATCTAATACCACTCACTATTGATTTTTTAGCTTCATGATGCTTTAGTGCTCTTAAAGATTGATGTGAGATTAGGCTACCATTAGTTGAAGATCAGGATTTCATATATTCTAAACACCACTTTTAGGCCTCAGGATGACCACTATGAGTTCCTTTTCATGTCTTTTGGGCTAAAAAAATTCATGGTGGCATTCTTGAAGTTGATGAATGGGGTATTTCAGCCTTATTTGGACTTGTTCTTAACTGAATTCATTGATGACATCTTGGTATATTGTAGGAGTAAAGAGGAGCATGAGAAGCATTTGACGATTGTGTTTCAGGCCGTGAAGTATAAGTAGTTGTATGTAAAGTTCTCCAAGTTTGAGTTTTGGCTTGAGTTTTTGGAATTCTTGGGGATGTGTTTTTCAAGAAAAGGATTATGGTGGATCCAAACAAGAATGAAGTCATGCGGGATTGGGCTAGGCCTACTTCAACTACTAATATTCAAAGGTTTGTTGAATTAGCCAGCTACTACAAATGGTTTATAAAAGGGTTTTCTTTAGTTGCATCTCCTTTGACTAAGTTAACTGGGAAGAACATGATTTTCCAGTGATATAATGAGTGTGAAGAGAGCTTTTAAAATCTCAAATATTTATCGACTTTGGCTATGATTTTGCCTTTATCAATGATAATCAAGGTTTTATTGTGAATTATGATACTTCCAAGATTGGTCTTGGTTGTTTATTGATGCAGAATGGCAAGGTTATTACATATGGTTCAAGGCAGTTGAAGGTTCATAAGAGATACAATCCTACCTATAATTTTGAACTGGCAATAGTGGTGTTTGCTTTGAATATTTAGTGACATTACCTTTATGGCGTTTATTATGAGATTTTCATCGATCATCATTATCTTTGACCAGAACGATATCAATTTGGAGGCTCATAAATGGTTGGAGTTGCTCAAAGACTATGATATGATAATTCTTTATCACTCTATCAAGGGAATCGGGTAATGGATGACATGAGTAGGAAGGTAGCAAGAATAGGAAGCCTTGCATTGTTACTAGTTGAAGAGTGTCCTTTGTCTTTAGATGGTCAATCACTGGCCAACTGTTTAGTGATACTTGACATTTTTGAATGTCGCATGCCAAAAAAACAAGTCTTGATGACACTTTTGTTCCTAACTAATAGGTAAGAAAACCCAATGATTCTAATAATCTAATTTAATTGATCAAAGTAAAGAAACAAACCAATATCTAAAATATTAAGTCTTTCATAAATAAAATATGGAAAAGCTGAAATACCCCTAAGATAGGTGCCATAAGTACAATCGCTTCAACTGCATGATGTAAGTCTGACCTAGAATAACAAGTCCAAATATAAGAATTGCACTATCTGAAAGTAATGACAGAATGAATAAAAAGATAGAGGAAGGTGTGAGCCACGGAACAACCAAGCAACTCACCACAACTCGAATGTAATCCAAACCCAGACTACGAAAGCTCCACGATATGCACTCGCACCCTGAATCTGATTTGCACCACAAAAGAATTCAACATATATAGTATGAGTACAAAACTATGTGTACCACTATGTCACATAGAGCGGCAATGAAAAAGTAGTGACATGACTTATGAAAGAAATCATTCTAATTTACATGTCTATACTATACTTACGAGTCAAGTTTTCACTGAAACAAGGATAATAATTGCATAAAAATATTCAAACATCAATTAAGCGCATAATCAAGTATGTACGGAGGATGTGACGTGATGCATGTAATGTAATAAGATGATATACCTCAAATACCCAACAATCCCTCAATTGTATACACATGATATTCCTAAAAAATACATTGAGAGTTTTTGAAACATAGAGGACTTGTGAGGTCTATATACCAGCACGAATGGTATCCATGTACCTATACAGATGATCTCAATGCACTATCACAGAACAATCAATCCCCAATATGGATGACCTCTACGTGCCCAACTCATAATCATAACTGATTGTAGCATTGATGATTTCCATATGCTCAACCCTTACTCATGCTCAATCTCATATTTATACATGTGTATAATATAATATCAATGGATTAGGGGATGATCATGCATCTTATTTCAATCAAATAACATGAATGAAATATATTTACCTTAACATCACAATTATATGGGTTAAATGAAGAGATGAAAACACACAACCAAATCAATAAAACATCAGCTAATGCTTATATGCTTTGGCATTCTCAAATTACATAGTAATAAGCTTTCTCTTTTAAAACATTGGTACTCGCACAAATGCCTGTCACACCTTGGGTATGAGGCCATCATTTCTTTGACCTTGCCCATTCTTTAATTTAATTTTGTCTTTTCTAGAAAAACGCCCCTCAATGAATTATTCTAGGAAGTCTTAGCATACCTCAAATGTCAAACGACATGTTACAAATCCTCAAGATTTTGGCTTTCCCTCATGCAAAGCATTAGAACATTCCCAATATAACAAATATGCCCTATTCATAAGTAAACGAATCTGTAGATGTCCAAACTTAATTAATAATATTCCATCCAATATACTGATACTTATAGTCTAACATAAATAAATAAATTTACATAACATTCAAAAATATATAAATTAAGATTGTTAAACCAGTGACTTTAAGAAAATGAAAACCTAGTATCTGGGCATGATTTTTTTTTGTATGAATAATATGGATTTTAAGAAGAAGAAGAAGAAAAACAAAGTTTTAATTTTACATAATAGTTACCAATTACGTATCCAGATGATCAATCCTCAAAAGTAAAAGAAATAAATTATATCTTGCCATATTCTTCCTAATTATTATCCAATCACAAGTATCAATCATGGGCTAATTGACACAACCCAAACCAGGGCCTTGTCATAATAGGCATCTCAAGTCCAACCAGGATCGGTAACCACCCTCGATAACCAACCCGACCAACCATACATGTATTCTGAGTCGGATGAATTTTGAACATATAACAAGATAGCGTATTTGTACAATTCCAAACTCTGGGATAGGTTCATAATGGTGACCCACTAAAACAAGTCCAACTGTCCAACACCCAACCATTATCCAATTACCAAACCAAAACCATAAACCAAAACCAAAATGATAACCATGTTCCTGTCCATGACATAACATAAGAGGATGGAACAATTATAAATTTAGTCAAAAGGTAACATCCCCAATACTAGTGCCAATACTAAGGCTAACACCACTACCGACACCGCTTGTTCCAACCCATAGTAGTTCCACAAAGCCTCTAACAAAAATAAAAACAATAACTGATTGGGACATGCCCCCAACCATAGCCAAAACCAATATCCATAAAATAACCAAAGTATGAAAAGATGACCATGATATGAAATGGAGCCTTCCAAAGTATGGAAGCTCAACACTTTAATCCAAAGCTTATCCCGAATATGATTACTAAGCAGGAGAAGTAGAATGACTGATTCCAAGATTGCGTGGGGATACATCCGCCTGAAGAAGGGTTAGCGGGTGAACGCCAGCAAGTACTCAGGATAAGGATAAAGTAATGCCAACCTTTAAAATCAAGTAAACATACATATGCATACACATCGATACACATATATATATATAATCATATATATATAATCATGTCGGAAAAGGAAAGTTGGGTTTAGCATGCATTTAAAACCATTAACTCGGGTATATGTAGCTTAACCGTCCTAGAAATATCCACGGGCTATATGGGTCCAGTGTAACCCCCTGAACGGGCCTCGATGCGCGTAACCGCATTAATTGGAGATACCATAGGAGTAGAGGATTCCTAAGTACCCTTGTCTCTCCATGATACATATATACAAATATAACTTAGGGGATTCCCATGTACCACATATGGTCATCATAACCAATCATCATGTTGGAAAACATGAGTTTCCTGTGTTCATTCGTTGGACTCACATCTTCATGTTTATCTATCACACCCCTCCATTATTGTCCAATCAAAACCATTTCCACATAACCAAACCACCATTCCATTTGTTATTAACTAAGGCTACAAGTAGTGGTATCGCCATACCGACTATAGCTTGCAAGCAATGTCCTAAGCCAACCTTTTAGAGAAGAAGGAATTCCTATGTACCCATAGAGTACATTATTTAGTTGCTAGAGGGGTTCCCATGTACCCCACAAGTATGTTCATTATTATGTTTTCTTGGGGGATTACCTTGTACCCCACAAGGATGTTCAATTAACTATAACCATGACCACCAAGACCTTACCAATTAACCATTCTGACCATTTAGGGTTGCATTACCAAGTTATATAATGCAATAGCTCCATTAAAAGTTCAATAATATAGTAAAAGCATTCTCATAGGCATTTCATCAAATACATTTGGGGTATAGTGTTTCCAAAGCCAAAACCAAGTACCAATTAACCATTCCCATGAAATCAAATGTTCAAACCATCATTATAATATGAAAACCATGAGTAAAAGGCATGGGGAAACCATTACCAACCATTATAACCAAAAACCCTAACATATATATGAAAACCCAAAACCATAGAAACAATAATACCATGAAAACAATTCATAAAACATTCCTTTAGTTGGAACTAACAATGAGGAAGGAGTAACTTTCCTTAAATTAAGAAAAAGATAAGAAGAAACCACCCTCTTAAGCC
This sequence comes from Capsicum pubescens, assembly GCA_030864215.1. Taxonomy (NCBI): domain Eukaryota; kingdom Viridiplantae; phylum Streptophyta; class Magnoliopsida; order Solanales; family Solanaceae; genus Capsicum; species Capsicum pubescens. Next base: position 20,633,448 of record CM061539.1, read on the forward strand.
CCAAATTGATTGTATTGAAGAAACCCTAGCCTTCCTTGACCTAAGAGGCTTTGAGAGAATTTAAGAGTGTTACTAAGTGTTTAAGATTAGATTAATAGGGTAAATGATTTCCCAATAGAGTTATAAGTCATGGGGTCCCAAGAAGTTATATGGGGAAATGTCCAGATTACCCCCAACTTAAACTATATAAAATCCACGCAGGTGGGTACGACTTCAGCACAAAATCCATACTTTATGGTACTAGTGTTACCCACCACTCGTACCCTAGGCAAAACCTCAACCCCCATACCGGCCAGCATACGACTCCTAAGTCCCACTCGTACCTAATCATATGATTGGTACCCATAAATCGTACCCATTCTAGAAACCAAAACCCAACCATCCAACACTGGACAACAGGCGATTGCTAACATACCACTTGTACCCCAAGGTACGATTGGTATGGTCCACTTGTACCTTGAACAATATCTAACCCAGCCACACTATCTAAGATACGACCAAGACCAACCAAATCGCATCAAAACATACAACTAGTACACTAAGTTGTATGATGTCTAGTAAGTCCAAAGCCTAGGAAATTTCTAAGGATAAACCCCTGGGTGTTTCAATTTTCCCCTACTAGTATCATTCATCCCTAAATTACGAACAAGGTAGGACAAGCACGATTTACACCCGTTAGATGCCTCTACTCTTACCTTTAACAAAGATGCAAAGAAATTAATCTTTTCTTTAATCAAAACCAACAAATAAGAATGTCATAAAGAACACATACCTTAAGAAAAAATATCTGGATTGGAAAACAAATGTGGATACTTGGACTTCATGTCCTCTTTCGCTTCCTAAGTGGCCTTTTCCACCTTGTGGTTCCTCTATAGAACCTTAACCGAGGACATATCCTTGGTCCACAACTGGCGAACCTAACAATCTAAGATCTCAATCGAGATCTCTTCATACGCCAGAGAATCCAAAATACCTAATCTTTCTAAAGGAACAACCAATGAAGGATCACCTACACACTTTCTCAACATAGAGACATAGAACACCTGATGAATGGAGCTTAAACTAAAAGGCAACTCCAATTCATACGCCATATCACCAACCCTTCTCAAAACCACATAAGGACCTATACCAGGGACTGAGCTTCCCTTTCTTTCCAAACACATTACTTCCTTTATGGGGGACATCTTTAGGCACACCCTATCCCCAACCTTAAACTCCAAGTCCCTACGCCTTACATTTGCATAGAACTTTTGGAGACTTTGGCCAGCCTTAAGCCTGTCCCGAATCACCTTCACCTTTTCTATAGTTTGATAAACCAAGTCCAAACCTAACATATCTGCTTCACCAATCTCAAACCACCTAATAGAAGATCTATACCTCCTACCATACAACACTTCGAAAGGGGCCATTCCAATGCTATAATGGTAACTATTATTATAAACAAACTCTATAAGAGGTAGATGCTCAACCCAATTACCACCATAGTCAATCACACAAGCCCGAAGCATATCCTCTAATGCTGAATAGTCCTTTCTGCTTGCCCATCCATTTGCGAATGAAAAGTAGTACTTAGACTAACCTTAGTCCCCAACCCCTTCTAAAATGATCGCCAAAAGTGAGATAAAAACTGCATACCATGATCAGAGATAATCGAAAAAGGTACCCCATGAAGTTTCACAATCTCATGAAGATATAACCTCGCATAATCCTCAGCTAAAAAGTTAGTTCTCATTGGCAACAAGTGAGCCAACTTTGTCATCCTATCCACATTAACCCAAACTGAATTGAATTAATTTTGAGATCGAGGAAGACCAGTAACGAAATCCATGTTGACCATTTCTCATTTCCCTTATGGAAAATCAATTTCCTGATATAACCCTCTGGGCCTCATGTGCTCAACTTTTACTTGTTGGAACACCATACACTTGGCTACAAAATTATCCACATCCCTCTTCATTGCATTCCACTAATACATCTCCTTGAGGTCATGATACATTTTAGTCAAACTAGGATGAACAACATAACGTGATTCATGTGCCTCGGCCAATATCCTTTCACGCAAACCATCTACGTTAGGAACATATAACCTTCCTTGATACCTCAAGGTACCATCACCACTAACATAAAATACCATCACCTTTTTTCCACCTACCTCACCCTTAGTTTTCATTAAAACAGGATCTAGTATTTGCTTCTCCTTGATTTCTACACCAAGAGACGACCGTACCACTTCCTGTACCATCACACCACCATCTTCGAAGTCTAAATAATGGACCCCAAGATTATCCAAATGGTGAATATCCTTCACCAACTCCTATTCTCCTTTTCCACATGAGCCAAACTCCCCATGGATAACCTACTAAGAGCATCACCAACCATGTTAGCTTTACCTAGGCGGTAGTGGAGACTCATATCATAGTCCTTAAGAAGCTCAAGTCATCTTCTCTGCCTGAAATTAAGCTCCTTATGAGTAAATACATACTGCAGAATCTAATGATCCAAGAAATATCCACATGCACTACATACAAATCGTGCCGCCAAATCTTTAATGCAAATACCACAACCAACACTTCCAAATCATGAGTAGGATAGTTTCTCTCATGCACCTTCAACTGCCTAGAAGAATAGGCTATCACCTTTCCATGCTGAATCAAAACACAACCAAGTCCTACCCGGGACGCATCACAATAAACCACAAACCCCGTATTTCCTTTAAGACAAGTCAAAATCAGAGCTGAAGTTAGTTTATTCTTTAGCTTCTTGAAACTTTGCTCACAATCATTGGACCATAGAAATTTTACCTTCTTCTGAGTTAACCTAGCCAAAGGGGAAACTATAGAAGAAAAGCTCTCCATAAACCTCTTGTAATAACCCGCTAGACCTAAGAAGCTCCAAATAACGATAGGAGTTATGGATCTAGGCCATTTCCTAACCACTACAACCTTTTGTGGATCCACCATGATCCCCTCACTAAAAATAATAGGACCCAAAAAAGTGATAGCATTTAACCAAAATTCACATTTCGAGAACTTAGCATACAACTGATTTTCCCTCAAGGTTAGTAACACAAGATAGAGGTGATTGGCATGATCCACCTTACTCTTAGAGTACACCAAGATATCATCTATGAATACAATGACAAACAGATCCAAAAACTATCAGAAGACCCTATTTATCAAATCCATAAACACTGCTAGAGCATTAGTCAATTGAAATAACATTACCACGAACTCAAAGTGTCCATACTAGGTTAAAAAAGTCATCTTAGGGATATCCACCCCCTAATCTTAAGCTGATGATACCCCAATCTAAGATCAATCTTGGAGAAAAATTTGGCACCTTGCAACTGATCAAATAAGTCATCTATCCTTGGAAGAGGATACTTGTTCTTAACCGTCACCTTATTCAACTGCCTATAGTCAATGTGCATCCAAAGGGAACTATCCTTCTTGCGCACAAATAAAACTGGTGCACGCCACGGGAATTCACTAGGATGGATGAAACCCTTATCCAAAAAATTCTTAAGTTACTCCTTGAGTTCCTTCAACTCAGCCAGAGCCATTCTATAAGGAGGAATAGATATTGGATGAGTGTCCCGAACCAAATTAATACCAAAATCAATCTCCCTATCTGGAGGAACACCAAGGAAGTCATCAGGAAATACCTTGGGAAATTCATTCACCACCAGAATTAAATGCAAAGAAGGACCTTCTGAGTTAAAATCTTTAACCCAAACTAGGTGATAGCGACACCCTTTGAAGATTAATCTCCGAGCTCTAAGATAAGATACAAACTCCCCCTTAGGAGCTAAGAAACCACCCTCCCATTCAATAACTGGTTCACCAGGGAACCTAAAGACAACCCTACGGGTCCGATAATCTAAGGACGCATAGCACGAAGGTAACCAATCCATACCCAGAATAACATCAAAATCCATTTTGTCTAATTCATACAAATCCACCAAAGTCTCCTTACTACCAACAGATACGACACACCCCCTATAGACTCTTTTAGCAACAACAGAGTCACCTACCAGGGTAGAAATAGAAAAAGAATATGAAATAACCTCGAGATCAAAATCAAAATACATAACCACATATGAGGTCACATAAGAAAAAGTGGACCCCAGATCAAGTAAGCAATACACTTCACGAGAAAAGAGTTATAACATACCATCCACAACATTAGGCGATACATCAGACTTCTGTCGGGTAGCACGAGCATATAACTTATTCTAGACTATGCCGGTACTAACAATAGAAATAGATGCAGAAGTAGCACCCTTTGTGTAGGAGCAAATAAAGAAGCAACCGCAACCTTAATTGCTCCTAAATAAACCTAACCAACTATATAATTTCTAAGAATATAGCCTGGCTGACCATATTTAAAACATTTGTCCCTTCCCTCATCATAGAAACCTCAATGCAACCAACTATAGAACCTACAAGAGGGATATGAAGAAGTCAACTGTACCTCATTTTCCTGAGATTGGGCACCCTGATCCCTAAAATTATTGTCACCCTACTAACGCCTGTCACCTGAAGGCTTTGGGTAAGGCGCAGTAACTGTGGAGAAAGAACCAGAACTTCCTCATTTTTTTTTATCCACTTACCACCGTCCCTACCACTTTGTTGTTGACCACCACCTTGATCAGAGAACCTAAACTTTTTACCCTGTCTTTCCCCTACCTCAGCCTACTTTCTCTTTTCCTCCTCTACCTATTGCATATGAACAATAAACCTAGAGATATCCATGTCATTGATCAGCAATGCAGTCTTACTTTTAAGGATCAAATCCCACGATAGTCCTGAGGTAAACTTCCTCATCCTGGCCCTTATATCAGCTACTATTTTGAAGCATACCTAGGCAACTGGTGAAACTTCAAGGCATACTCCTTGACTGACATCTTTCCCTGCTTCATATTAATAAATTCCTTCGCTTTTACTTCTCTCATCTCCTGAGGAAAGAAATGATCTAGAAATTCTTTAGAGAAAGTTTCCCACAAAGATGAATTCTCAATATCACCCCTTGCCCTATCTCATTCCTCGTACCATTGGTACGCAATATCTTTAAGTTGATAAGCTATAAAATCCACCCTTTTTCATATTCGTGTCATATATAATCCTGATATCTTTTCCATCTCATCTAGAAATCCCTAAGGATCCTCCTCCACCGTAACACCGATAAAGGTTGAAGGACTTATCTTCATATATTGGACAACCCTTGTTGCCTTAGAAGATGGAATACCACATGCATCCCGCTCAGCCTGAGAAGCCACCAACTGAGTAATCATGTGAATCGACTGACAAAACTCTGCATTCGTCACATAGGTCTGAAGAGGACTAGAAAAAAACTAGTAAAACTCTACGATTATTAAGGAGTGGACCCCTAGACTGAGTATAGATCCCCTGAGTAGAATGAGTCCCATCAACATTGTCTCCAGTTAGGATAAAAGAGTTTTTGTGAGCTTTAGATCATCGAGGAATGATTTGAAAAGTGAACAAATAGAAATTAGAAAGGACCTTAGACCTTAAAGCTTGAAATAGAACACAAGAAAGAGAAACATTCCTAAATGCCTTGTAGCCTCTCTCTTATGAGTGTGGCGCACTACACATCCCTAAAAGAGACTCTATTTGACATGGCTTTGTGGAATCCCAATTGACCATGAACCTAAAACTCTGATACCAACTTTATATGACCTAAACCAAGGCCTTGTCGTAATGGGCATCTCAAGTCCAACCAGGATCGGAGACCACCCCCGATATCCAACCCAACCAACCATACATGTATTCTTAGTTAGATGAATTTCAAACATATAACAAGATAGAATATTTGTACAATTCCAGACTCTGGGATAGGTTCATAATCATGACCCACCCAAACAAGTCCAACCATCTAACACCCAACCATTATCCAATCACCAAACCAAAACCATAAAGTAAACCAGAATGATAACCAAGTTCCTGTCCATGACATAATATAAGAGGATGGAACAATCATAAATTCAGTCAAATAGTATCCGACACAATACCAATACCAATACTAAGGATGACACCACTACCCACACAGCCCATTCCAACCCATAGTAGTTCCATAAAGCCTCTAACTAAAAGAAAAATAATATTCAGTTGGGACATGCCCTCAACCATAGCCAAAACTATTATCCATAAAATAACTAAAGTATGAAAATATGTCCATGAGATGAAATGGAGCCTTTTGAAGTATGGAAGCTCACCATTTCAATCTAATAAGTAATCCCGAATCCAATTACTAAGCAGGAGGAGTAAAATGGCCAGTTCTTGCATCGCATGGGTATACAACCGCCTAAAGACGGGTTAGTGGTTGAACTCTAGAAAATACTCAAGATAAGGATAAAGTAATGACGACCTTTAAAATCAAGTAAACAACCATATGCATACACATCCATACATATATATATCTATATATAACCATGTCGGGAAAGGGAAATCGAGTTTAGCATACATTTAACCATTAACCTTGGTAAGTGTAGCTTAAACATCATAGAACTACCCATGGTCTATATGGATCCAGTGTAACCCCCTGAACGAGCCCCGATACGTGTAGTCGCATGAATTAGAGATACCATAGGAGTAGGTGATTCCCAAGTACCCCTCGCTCTCCGTGATACATATATGCAAGTTTAACTTAGGGGATTCCCCTATGCCTCATATGGTCATCATAACCAATCCTCATGTAGGCAAATATGATTTTCCAGTGTTCGTCCATTGGACTGACATCTTCATGGTTAGCTATCACACTCCACCATTATTGCCTAATTAAAACCATTTCCACGTAACCAAACCACTATTCCATTAATTATTAACCAACGCTATAAGTAGTGGTATCGTCATTTCGATTATAGCTTGCAAGCAATGTCATTAGTCAACCTTTGAGAGAAGAAGGGATTCCCATGTTCCCATAGATTGCATTATTTAGTTTCTTGGGGGATTCCCATGTACCCCACAAGTATGTTCATTATTATGTTTGCTTTGGGAATCCCTTGTAACCCACAAGGATGTTAAATTAACCATAACCATGACCACCAAGTGAAACGCCCCGAAATATCATCCCGAGACGCCACACGGTACCAAGGCTACACGTAGCCTCAAGCTAACCCTTTAAGCCAAATCACTATCCTTGGGTTCCAACACAACAACATACACGCTACGCTAAGGATATATATATAAGTACATCTCATATCACATCGCACATGGCACGGAATATCGTTAGACTGTACATATATGGAATGTCTATACACAAACCAACCCAACAATACACTAGTCTGACATCGCCTCTATACAAAAAAATCAACGAGCCATTGGGACAAATCCCCAACTGACTCAACAGACCAAAGGGATCATAAAACAACAACACCAAAACTAGAAACTTGGTCCTCGAACCATGAGGACTCACCACTGAAGGAACGTAGATACGACACTCGGATATCACTGTCGCGGTTGCGGCTGAGTACCCGAACCTACATCATGGTAAGAGTGTAGCCCATAGAGAAATATGTTGGTCAGCATAAGATACGTACTGAGTATGTAAGGGCACATGAAAAATATAAATAATATCATAAATTTCGTAAAAACGTACATACGGACCATATTGACACACCTGGCTTGAGTGACATTGAATCATGCAACTCATAACATCTTAGATAGGAAATGTAGGAGAAAAACCTCGTAAATCATTATAGATCATCATAGGCAACTTGACTTACCATATCAAAACTCGGAGTGACTCAGTATTTCAATAAACATGACTCTTATGGACAGGGGAGTTTCCTATAACTGACAACCCCACGTGAGCTACATGGAATACCAACGTTTGAAACCCCCGTTGGCGGGAGCGTCATACTCTTTGCCAGAGAGTAAAACCTTAAAACTGCAATAATCACAATCGGGCTCTCTGGCCAATAATATCATCATCAAACAACCCTACGGTGGCACATAGGTTTGGGGAAATACAAAATTTCCCTTTCGGTGCTAAGTACTACTCCCTGACAAGCTCAGAACGCGTTAGGAAATCCACCACAACATCAAAAGGGTCTATCATAAAGACCAAATCAAATCTCTTTCTTATTTATCAAATCATATCAATTTGTGGATTCCTAACTCAACACATTTTAGCTCAAAACATTTTAATCTTCCTCAACATCAACAAGGTATCAATGCATTGAACCATAACCGACTCGACATTTGGACAAGGATATGAAGACTCAATACATAATATTTTTAATAATTTAACTCATCAAAACCATCCGGAAAATACCAAGACTCATTGCAACTTCAATATCAACATTTCTCAATTTTCCATCCAACTCTCATTTAAAGGTACTTGAGACATCAACCCATAGTAGGGATATAGAATTTCCAATATCAATTATAAATTCATAATAAGGAAATAGTGGAATGATAGTATAAATCAAGTCTTAACAAATTAAATCATCATACTCTCATAATTAAATACTTTTTGAACACAATTTCATCTCAACGTCATACACATATCAGATGACATAATCCCATAGCTCATGGACAATAATATAAGATATAAAATCATATTTCCAATTCATGGTAAAACATGTAAAATCTCATGTCAATGTAATTCAACAAAAATACCGGGCACAAGATCGAAAGGATAATCTTGTTCAAAGCCCCACATACCTAAAAATGGAAGATGAATATGAACTTCCGACTCCAGAACTTTATTCACGAAAATAAAGGGCGCTTCTCGAAGCCTTTAACATGATCAACTCAAATCCCAAATCAATTTGAAATTTCTACGGTTCAATCAAGAGACATAGAAGGATGAAATTTGGAGTAGTAGGATTGGGGTTTGAGCCTTAGGAAATTTTGGAAAAAAATGAGTTATTGAATGCTCTTAACGGACTTAAATCCATGGTTTACCCGGATGGATTGGAGTGGGAATGACCAAAATATCCTTAAAAATTAAATAATGTCAAATCTGTCCTTTGGTGGACTGTTTTGATAGGCTGAAGTAGATCGACGATAACTTTTTGCTCCGATGGACAAATTGGATGAAACCAATTTCATTGGAAAGAGGACTTTCAGATCTTTCTGTTGATATGTAGTAGCTCACCCAAATCATTATGTCAAAGGAGTTATGATCGTTTGAAGTTGACCCTAAAATTCGCCTGGCCTCAGTATTTTTTTCCTGCACATTGACTGTTCACCACTATTCACGGTTAGATCGAAATGATCATAACTCATCGCTCGAGTGTCCGTTTTGGATGATACACATATCGTTGAAAAGTTTATTCGATGCTTTACTCGATGACGGGTTGCATATCCAGAAAATCCACACAGAAAAATTATTAATCACGATAAAGAACAGAATTCAACACATTTTCGTCCGAGATCTTAACGAAATTTTTTTTTGGGGCATCACATCATCTCCCCCTTGGAAAAATTCATCCTCGAATGTTGATAGGTAGGTCAAGAATACTATGAAAATGTGTATATAGAGAAAAATCATCTTGCCCAAGCATATACTCCATTCTAAATTTTTTTGGATATCGTAGAAAACACACAAGCCAAGATAAACATAGCAATAAGGATTAAATCAAAAGAGAACGATACCTTTGACATGATCAGGATTCGTAGGAAAGAGGTGGGGATATTTGACGCGTATATCTGCTTTGGCTTCCCAAGTAGCACTCTCCACGGATTGATTTCTCCAAAGCACTTTAACCAAATGAACTTCCTTGTTTCTTAGCCTACGAACTTGAAAGTCAAAAACCTCAACCGGAATCTCTTCATATGAAAGACTATCTTGAATACACGAGCTTTCGGAAGGATCAATCACAAAATAATCACCAATAGACTTCTTAAGCATAGAAACATGGAAAACTGGATGAACGTTAGATAACTCCGCGGACAATTCAACCTTATACGCTACCTTCCCAATGCGATCCACAATCTTATAGGGACCAATGTAACGGGGACTTAGTTTCCCTTTCTTCCCAAATCTCTTCACCCCTTTCATGGGTGAAACTTTCAAGTATACTAAATCACCAACATCAAATTCAAGGTCTTTCCTCCTTACATCTGCGTATGATTTTTGACGACTTTGGGCGGTTTTCAACCTTTCCCGAATTAACTTAACCTTCTCCATGGCCTCGAACACTGCATCCGGTCCAGTCATGGTAGCCTCACCAACTTCAAACCAACTAATGGGTGATCTACAACTTCTACCATACAAAGCTTCAAACAGGGCCATTCCAATAGTAGCATTAAAACTGTTATTGTAAGCAAACTCGATTAATGCTAAGTGCTCATCCCAACTACCTTTAAAATCAAGCACACAAGCCCTCAACATATCTTCTAAAGTCTGAATGGTCCGCTCGACCTGACCATCTATTTGCGGATGGAAAGCAGAACTTAAACGAATTTGGGTACCGAGACCTTTCTGGAAAGATTTCCAAAATTGAGAGGTAAACTGAGTACCTCTGTCATAAATAATAGCCAAAGGGACTCCATGAAGTCTGATGAGTTCCCAAATATATATTCTAGCTTAATCTTCAGCTGTATACAATGAATGCACAGGCAAGAAATGAGCTGATTTCGTCAGCCGATCTACGACAACCCAAATCGAATCATAATGGCGACGAGAAGGAGGCAAACCAACTATGAAGTCCATATTCACTTCTTCCCACTTCCAAGTAGGAATGCTAAACTCTTGCATCACGCCACTGGGCCTTTGATGCTCTATTTTAACCTGTTGACACGTGGAACACTTCGCCACAAATTCTGCTATGTTTCTCTTCATACCGTTCCACCAATAGATTTCCTGCAAATCATGGTACATCTTGGTAGCACCAGGATGGATGGAGTATCGCGTACCATGCGCTTCCGCCATAATCCTCTGCTTCAAGTTATCAACATCAGGAACACATAATCTTTCTCGGAGTCTCAAAACACCATCTCCCCCTTGGGAGAAAACCTCTACCTTTTGGTCTTTAACTGACTCTTTTAACCTGACCAAGGTAGGATCCCTATCTTGTTTCTCCTTCACTTCCGAAACTAAAGAGGATTCGGAACCGCTTTGCACTCCTATACTACCCTCAGCATCACCAAACAACCTAACCCCTAATCTAGCCAAATGATGTACCTCACGGGCCAACTCTTTCTTACCAATCTCCACATGTGCTACGCTACCCATGGACTTCCGACTAAGGGCATCTACTACTACATTGGCCTTGCCCAGATGATATAGCACGCTCATATCATAATCTTTCAACAGTTCTAACCATCATCTCATCCTAAGATTCAACTCCTTTTGGGTGAATACATACTGGAAGCTCTTATGGTCCGTGAAGACGTCGACATGGACACCAAACAAATAATGTCTCCAAATTTTCAAAGCAAAAACCACGACAGCTAATTCAAGGTCATGGGTTGGATAATTCTTCTCGTGAGGCTTTAGCTGCCTGGAAGCATAAGCTATAACCTTGCCCTTTTGCATCAATACATAACCCAAACTGACTCGGGAAGCATCGCAATACACCACAAAACCATCAACACCGTCAGGCAAAGTCAACATAGGGGCTGAAGTGAGTCGAGTCTTCAACTCCTGAAAACTCTTCTTGCAAGATTTGGACCATAGGAACTTCACTTTCTTTTGGGTCAAATGGGTCATAGAAAATGCAATAGATGAAAACCCTTCAACAAAACGATGATAATAACCAGCTAGACCCAAGAAACTTCGGATATCAAAAGGAGAAATAGGTCTAGGCCAACTCTTTATAGCCTCTATCTTTTGAGGATCAACTCTAATACCTTCGGAAGAAACAACATGACCCAAGAAGGATACAGAGTTCAGCCAGAACTCACACTTACTGAACTTAGCATACAACCGATGAGTTCGAAGAGTTTCCAACAGAATTCAGAGATGATCCGCATGATCACTCTCACTTTGGGAGTAAATAAGAATATCATCAAGGAACACTATTACAAATAAATCCAGATATGGCCGGAATACACGGTTCATAAGATCTATGAAAGCCGCTAGAGCATTAGTTAACCCGAAAGACATCACTAGAAATTCAAAATAACCGTAACGGGTTCGGAAGGCTATCTTGGGGATATTACATTCCCTAACCTTAAGTTGGTGATAATCGGATCTGAGGTCTATCTTTGAAAAGTAGCTCGCACCTTGCAATTGATCAAATAAATCATCAATTCAAGGAAGCAGATATTTATTCTTGATAGTAACCCTATTAAGCTACCGATAATCAATACACATCCACAAAGAACTATCTTGCTTACGCACAAATAGGACAGGTGCACCCCACGGGGACACACTAGGTCTGATAAAGCTTTTGTCTAAAAGATCTTTCAATTGCTCCTTCAACTCTTTAAGTTCCACAGGAGCCATGCAATACGGAGGAATGGAAATAGGTTGAGTATCAAGAAGAAGGTCAATCCTGAACTCTATCTCTCTATCAAGAGGTGCTCCAGGGAGATCTTCCGAAAAGATATCAAGAAACTCATTAACAACATTAATTGACTGAATGGTCGGGGTTTCAGACTTAGTGTCTTTAACTCAAACCAAATGGTGGATGCAACCCTTGGAAATAAACTTCCTAGCTTTGAGATAGGATATGAAATGACCCTTAGGAATCACAGAACTCCTAGACCATTCAAGGACAGGTTTATCAGGAAACTGAAACTTGACCACACGGGCACAACAATCAATAGACGCATAGCATGAGTGAAGCCAATCCATACCCAGAATGATATCAAAGTCAACCATATCTAGCTTAATTATATCAGCATACATAACCCAATGAAAGACAGTAATGGGATATTTCTTATACACCCACTTAGCAATGACAGACTCTCCTACCGGAGTAGAAACCAAAATAGGCTCAGAAATTAGTTCAGGGTCCGTTTCAAAATTTACAGCAACCAGAGGTGTCACATAAGAAAAACTCAAACCGGAGTCCATCAACACATAGACATCAAAATAGAAAACACGGAGCATACCAGTGACAACATCGGGAGAGTACTCCTACTCCTGACGAGGTGGTATAGCATAGAAATGATTCTAGCGTTGACCGCCAGCAGTACTAGATGAAGCACCCTGAGGAGGAACTGGACGGGCTGCGAGAGGCGGGGCACTGGTAGCCTCACTCTGGAGACGGGCATCACGACTCCGTTCTCTGGCATACAGGCAGTCTCTAAGTATGTGGCCCAACTTGCCACAACCAAAATAGCCTCGCTTCCCCATATAACACTCCCTAAAATGGTCTTTACCACACTTAGCACACGAAGGAGGATGAGGCCAGTTGTTTACACTGTCCTGAGACCTGGAAGGTACCGACCTATTCCCGAGCTCCTGCCTACCCCGATATACAGGAGCACTAGATGAGGAAGGTGCAGGTATAAGTAGACATCTCTGAAACTTAGGGAGACTCCCTCCAGAGAATCTAGTCTGACCAGACCCCTGTTGCTCTGATCTGACTCTCTTAATCCCTCTTACTCTTTCTCTTTCCTTTATCTTGTCTGACTCAATCTGTTGGGCGTGAATCATTAACCTAGCTAGATCAATCTCCCTGTTGATCATAGCCGATCTATATTCTTTCACCATATAACTCGACACCCCAGTTTGAAACTTGCTCATACTAGTCCTCGAGTCAGCCATCATATTAGGAGCATACTTCGATAATAGATTAAACTTATGACAATACTCCTTAACCGACATGGAGCCTTGTCTCAAATTCATAAACTCCTCTATCTTAGCTTCCCGTAACTCAAGAGGAAAGAATCTATCCAAGAAAGCATCTTGGAATAATTGCCAAGTCATCAGAGTGGTATCTTCCTCTCTACCCTTATTCCACCTCTGCACCCAGTTATAGGCAACATCCTTCAACCGATAAGAAGCCATCTCCAAACTTTTTTCCTTGGTCACATGCATAATCTATGTAATTTTCTTCATTTTATCAACATATATCTGCGGGTCCTCACCTGCTTCAACCCATGAAACTCTGGTAGATTTATCCGCATAAAGTCACAAATTCGTGCTGCTACCGAATTATTTTCCTGTGGAGGTCGAGTGTTGGCCTGAGTATTGGCGATAACTGCCTGGGTTAGCGTCTGAAAAGTTGCTCGAAATTCGGCATGGGATACTATCTCATATAACGGATCAACGGGTTGAGGTTGATTGTTGTTTCCGCGAGCTCGACGTGGAGGCATCTTCTATCATAAGAACGCATGAATTAACAACAGAAGGAAACAGTTATAAGAATGATAGACTCTTGTAGAAAGAAAAAAATGACTTTTCCTAGAACGCCTCGCAGCCTCTTGATCATAGGTGTGGCGCGCTACACACCGATGCTTAAGACTCTACGTAACACAGCTTGTCAGACTCCCTAGGATTCTTCACAACCTTAGGCTCTGATACCAAGTTTGTAACGCCCCGAAATATCATCCCGAGACTCTACATGGTGCCCAAGGATACACGTAGCCTCAAGCTAACCCTTTAAACCAAAACACTACCCTTGGGTTCCAACACAACAACATACACGCTACGTTAAGGATATATATATAAGTACATATCATATCACATCGCACATGACACGGAATATCGTTAGACTGTACATATATGGAATGTCTATACACAAACCAACCCAACAATACACTAGTCTGACATAGCCTCTATACAGCGAAATCAACGAGCCATTGGGACAAACCCCCAACTGACTCAACAGACCAAAGGGATCACAAAACAACAACACCAAAACTAGCAACTTGGTCCTCAAACCATGAGGACTCACCACTGAAGGAACGTAGATGTGGCACTCGGATATCACTGTCGCGGCTACGGCTGAGTACCCGAACCTACATCATGGTAAGAATATAGCCCATAGAGAAATATGTGGGTCAACACAAGATACGTACTGAGTATGTGGGGGCTCATGTAAAATAAAAATAATATCATAAATTTTGTAAAAACATACATACGAACCATAGTGACACACCTGGCTTGAGTGACATTGAATCATGCAACTCATAACATCTTAGATAGGAAATGTAGGAGGAAAACCTCATAAATCATTATAGATCATCATAGGCAACTTGACTTACCACATCAAAACTCGGGGTGACTCGGTATTTCAATAAACATGACTCTTATGGATAGGGGAGTTTCCTATAACCGACAACCCCACGTGAGCTACGTGGAATACCAATATTTGAAACCCCTGTTGGCGGAGTGTCATACTCTTTGCCAGGGAGTATGACCTTAAAACTGCAATAATCACAATCGGGCTCTCTGGCCAATAATATCATCATCAAACAACCCTACGGTGGCACATAGGTTTGGGGAAATACTAAATTTTCATCTCAGTGCTAAGTACTACTCCTCGACAAGCTCAGAACGCGTTAGGAAATCCACCACAACATCACAAGGGTCTATCATAAAGACCAAATAAAATCTCTTTCTCATTTATCAAATCATATCAATTTGTGGATTCCTAACTCAACACATTTTAGCTCAAAACATTTTAATCTTCCTCAACATCAACAAGGTATCAATGCATTGAACCATAACCGACTCGATATTTGGACAAGGATATGAAGACTCAATACATAATATTTTCAACAATTTAACTCATCAAAATCATCCAAAAAATACCAAGACTCATTGCAACTTCAATATCAATATTTCTTAATTTTCCATCCAACTCTCATTTAAAGGTACTTGAGACATCAACCCATAGTAGGGATATAGAATTTCCAATATCAATTATAAATTCATAATAAGGAAATAGTGGAATGATAGTATAAATCAAGGCTTAACAAATTAAATCATCATACTCTCTCAAAATAAAATACTTTTTGGACATAATTCCATCTCAACATCATACACATATCGGATGACATAATCCCATAGATCATGGACAATAATATAAGATATAAAATCATATTTTCAATTCATGGTAAAACATGTAAAATCTCATGTCAATGTAATTCAAAAAAAATACCGGGCACAAGATCGAAAGGATAATCTTGTTCAAAGCCCCACATACCTAAAAATGGAAGATGAATATGAACTTCCGACTCCAGAACTTTATTCACGAAAATAAATGGTGCTTCTCGAAGCCCTTAACATGATCAACTCGAATCCCAAATCAATTTGAAATTTCTACGGTTCAATCAAGAGACATAGAGGGATGAAATTTGGAGTAGTAGGGTTGGGGTTTGAGCCTTAGGAAATTTTGGAGAAAAATAAGCTATTGAATGCTCTTAATTGTCTTAAATTCATGGTTTACCCAGATGGATTGGAGAGAGAATGACCAAAATACCCTTAAAAATCAAATAATGTCAAATCTGTCCTTTGGTGGACTGTTTTGGTAGGCTGAAGTAGATCGACCATAACTTTTTTCTCCAATTGCCAAATTGGATGAAACCAATTGCATTGGAAAGAGGACTTTCAGAGATTTGTTTTGATATATAGTAACTCACCTAGATCATTATGTACAAGGAGTTATGATTGTTTGAATTTGACCCTAAAATTGGCCTGGCCTCAGTATTTTTTCCTGCACATTTACTGTTCACCACTATTCACGGTTAGATCAGAATGATCATAACTCATCGCTCGAGTGTCCGTTTTGGATGATCCACATATCGTTGGAAAGCTTATTCGATGCTCTACGTGAAGAAGGGTCGAATATCTATAAATTCCACACAGAAAAATTATTAATCATGATAAAGAATAGAATTTAACACATTTTCATCTGAGATCTTTACGGAAAATTTTTCTGGGGCATCACACCAAGACTTTACCAATTAACCATTCCAACTATTTAGACCATTTAGACCATTTAGGGTTCCATTACCAAGTTATACCAAGCAATAGTTCCATTAAAAGTTCAATAATATAGTAACAACATTCTCATAGGCATTTTATCAAACACATTGAGGGTATAGTATTTCTAAAGCCAAAATCAGGTACCAATTAACCATTCCCATGCAACCAAATATTCAAACCATCATTATAATATGAAAACCATATGTAAAAGAATGGAAAACCATTACCAACCATTATAACCAAAACCCCCAACATATATTTGAAAACCCAAAACCATACAATAATTATTCCATAAAAACAATTCATAAGACATGCCTTTAGTTGAAACTAACAATGAGGAAGGAGTAACTTGCCTTAAATTGAGAAGAAGATAAGAAAAAACCACCGTCTTAAGCCCCAAATTGATTTTATTGAAGAAACCCTAGCCTTACTTAACCCAAGAGCCTTTGAGAGAGTTTCTAAGTGTTTAAAATTAGAATAATAGGGTAAATAATGTCCCAATAGAGTTACAAGTCGTAGGGTCCTAAGGAGTTATAAGGGGAAATGTCCAGATTACCACCAACTTAAACTGTATAAAATCCTCGCAGGTGGGTACAACTCCACCACATGATCTGTACCGTATGGTACGAGTGATACCCACTACTCATACCCCAGGTAGAACCTCAACCTCCACACCGACTAGCATATGACTCCAAAGTCCCACTCGTACCCAATCATATGATTGGTACTCATAAACCATACCCATTCTAAAAACCAAAACCCAACCATCCAACACTGGACAACATACGATTTCCAACATACCACTCGTACCCCAAGGTATGATTAGTATGGTACACTTGTACCTTGAGCAGTAGCCAACCCGAAAACATTGTCTAAGATACGACTAACAACGCCCAAACACACATGAAAGTGTGTGTGGTCTTATCAAGTAGTAAAGTGGCCTTCAAGAAGCCAAGTATCGATCCCACAGAGACTTGATCTAACAACGGTTCAATTCTAGTTTACAGTTTAGACTAATTCGGTGCAAGAGTAACCAAATAGAGAGTTTGGAAATTGTGAATTAAAACTAAAATAAATAATGCATAAATTAAAGTTGTGAAATAATTAATGGAGTAAAGACCAGGGTTAAAGTACTTCGAACAATATACTATGTTATTGAAATTCATTCGCTAATTTGCTTATCTTGGTTGTTGATTCGTAGGGTTAATTGCATGATCATGGTTTCCCAACCTCTACTCTTTTACTTAATATGGATATTACAACTACATCGTTTAGCAGGGATGTAATAATCCAATTAAGTGAATTAAAGCTATCATCCTATGTTTGAATCAAGTAAGGTATCTAAGTGCATTTCTATCCTAGACACTAATTTGAATTCTTTATTTTATAAGAAAATACAAACCCTACTTTGTTTATTCCCGTGTTTTATCTCCCTATTCCCTCTCCCAAGATCAAAAGGTTAATAATTGATGTATTTTATGGGTGATCAATCCATAAAATAATTAAAATAAGAATAAACAAACAACCAAATATGATAAGCAAATCCAACGAAATTAATCCAAAATACTAGTACTCATGTTCTTGGCTTTAACCCCGGAAAGAGGGCATTTAGCCAATAATATTTATAATCACGATCCAAATAATTGAATACATGTTATGAATAATTAAAAACTAATTAAATAATTAAAAAACCTACAAAATAAGTACAACAACCACCTCAAATTACTCCACACCGTCGCACCACTTAATGTTATCCAAGACTTTTCCAAAGTTATCCACAGTGTGTATATATACTATAATATTCCTAATCCATGTAGGATCAAGGAAATTATCACCAACATCTAAAAGATTCCCATCCAAAAATTCCCACATCACCAATCCGTGTATAAGTATGATTTGCAATATTGGAATGGTAGAATGCAGCGTGCATCACATAATGTACTTCATAGCAGTAGAGCATGCGTTGCATGATGTATTACGCGGCAGTGGAGCATGCGTCGCATGCTATTTGCATGCACACACTAGAATTACACTTCTAAAATTTCTCTAAGGCAAGGAGCACCATTTTGGAGCATGCGTTGCATGCAAATTGCAGGAACACACTGGAAGTTGTGTCTATAATTTTGATTAAGTCTTTATCATCCCATCTTTCATTCCTTGTATCCTGGTGTATTTACCATGGATTTCCAACCTTTATATCATAATTATATCACCGTATTCAGCTCACAAAGCTTCCTACATAATCACACACCATAGATTAGAGATCATAACAACACAATATCCATGACGACAAATCAAAAACACAAGCTAAGACTAGGCTAATTTGCATTTATCTTTAACTTTTATGTTCTGACTGTTAACTTAATCAAATTGAACGTTGAAATTTACCTATAAGTTATAACACTCATAATTACACATTTAAACCATTTGGAACTCCTTTAACACAATAGAATCAAATGAAACCAACTAGACACACAACTAGCTCAAGCTAGTAAAACTAGTTTTCTCGATTGAACTCTAAATGACTCAATTAAATACAAACTTGTTTGGAAAACACTTTGAACATTGTAATCACATCCTTGGACACTTAAATTCTTATTTAAATCAATATTAACACGTTAAGTACATAGATTTCTCTCAAAAAAAGGCTAAAAAAGCTAGAATAGTAACACTAGAGTGCATAAATACACCCAACTTCAACGACTAAGAACAACAAAATCGTATCACAATATACGACTAGTACCCTAAGTTGTATGCTTTCCAATGAGTCCAAAACCCAAAAAAATTCTAAGGATCAAAACCCAGGGTGTTTCACTAATCTTACACCAATTGGCTATATTTTATTTCTGCCCTCATTAATTTGTAGTACTGTAAGGACCAAGTCTTATTAGTTTACAACCAAACTTTACCCTCAAATTTTCTTCACCCTCACATAATATTATCCTTATATATAAGTAACCCTACTTATAGCAACTATATATTTCTCCTTCTAATTTTCTTTCATCCAAAATAATTGTAGTAATAATGATAATTAGTGTCCTTCCAAAAACAAGATGAAAATTTACAAGATTCGCACTTCAATAACGGCATTACTTGAAGCACTTCACCATTTGCTTCCTTTTCTATGAAAAGTTGGCTTTGTGGATGTCACAACTCAAAATAAAGTTCGTGGTGGCACCTGACACACCTTCGGAATGGATAAGTATATCCTAACCCAAACTCAATAATCAAAGTAAATCAAAAGTGGAAGAAAAAAAATGTATAACCCAAAATGATACAGAAGGAAATAAAATATCAATGATACATCAGAGGTATGGTTGTCACTAGTACAAACCTCAAATGTAGATTATAATCAAATAAGCTAAAGTATCTTAAATACAGATAAAAAATGATTCGAGTAAGCTCTGAGACCCATCAGCTGCTACCTTAATCTCTACAATGCCAATACTAAGAGAACAAAAATCTTCACTCTACTTCTCAGATCAATACCTACATGGGGTGCAGAAAGAGGATAGAAAAAACAAGGTTAAGTACAGAACATGTGTACTCAATAAGCATCATCAATAACCGATCCTAATCTAAAGTGATTGCGAGGACCACCACACTAATAATCCAATATACATCAAATTGGCCTGTATTCAGAAAAATCCTAGCCTGTCCTAGAGATAATACATTTATCAAGATAATCAAGTTAGTGTATTAAGGTAGACATGTACATATTCAAGATCAATGGTGATAAAGATAAGTCACATCAAAAGAGAATATCATAACACAATATGTAATATCAACTTACCATCTCAAGCCAATAATCCCGACTAAAATCAAGGAGGTGTGTATCCTACAAACACTAGATGTGACACAACACTCTCAATGGATCAAGCCATAAAAATACCCTACATATCATAATATCTCAACCACCAAACTAACCAAGAGAAGGTTTTAACTAACCATGACTACCCCCTTATCATAACACAGTGCTTAGAACCACAGTGATCCCAAGCTAACCTATAGTACTGGTATAATGCATGAGCAATTGAATATAAGCATATATAAGGACAAAAATGACTAATAAAAGCATAATCATGATAAAAGATATTTCAATACACTATTATTAAGCTATTTCAATACACTACTATTAAAAGTTTACAAGACTATACTTTGAAAAAAAAGAAACTGAAACTACATACAATGATTCTAACTGACTACCTGTGAAGCTTCTTCTAATACTGACTTTAGGTAGTTGGAACATGACCCCCAAATATACCTAATAAATGCATCCAAATAGAAATAAACTACTAGAACTATTAAACTGACTTGACTCCCCAAATCAATAGAGATCATCACCTGCCGACTAGAAGTTGTGATCTGCATGACAATGACCCTGATAGTAAACACCTAAACCTACATCATATGAAAAATATAGGAAGAAGAGGTATGCAATCAATACTTTAGAATGTAATGAGTATGTAATAGATGCACTATAAATAACTAAACATAAAACTGATATGAATGACAATATTTAACAATTCACTAAATGATGAGCATAAGTGTTGGAACACCAAGATATTGTAAAACTACAAAGTGATATATAATTGGACATACAAAAAATAAAAATATTTAAGTCAAAAGTAATGTTGATGTATACTAAGATGCAAAGACCCATCCGGATAAGCTTGAATACTGAATGCATGAATATTCTAAGATAACTAAAATACTATGAACTAGACTAAACTGTGAGTCATGCAAATACATAAATCTGAAGTTGTGGGACTGTGAGGGATACTATTAACCAACATATAACCATGTAAGATAAACATTAAGTTTGATGTATAATCCCCATTGAAAAGGGCCCAATATACCTTGCCAACACATAAAGTCTGATCTGATCTGATGTGGTATAATAAACCTACGGTGGCACATAGTTCTGTGATTAGGGAATACTATTAAATATCTCATCCTAACAGTAATGTGAGCCTTTATCCCCCCCTTTCGCTTGATGCTAGTACTACTCCCAACTGAACATAATTAATAATGAGATGACGTATCTTGATGTCAACCTGAGATGACATATCTGGATGTCAACCTGTCCATAATCATGAATGTCATACCTAACTACTATATTACTGATGAACCTTGATTTTATAAGAAAACCAATCTACATATATTGATGGAATTCTGGATATCATCATAATTGGGAAACTTACTTTTTTTTGGAAAAATATTCAAGAACATTGATAGCATATCTGGATGTCATGTATGTCATGTATTTTACTGTTATGAGTCAAAGCTTCTAATCATGATATAAGAATACATGTATACATATATAAATCATGTATTTTTAAATCATGAGACCCGTACATTTATAGGGAAAATGAGATGGATGGAGTAAATGCATTAAAGGAATAAATATAAGGATTAAGCTTTAGAATGATTCTATAAGGCTAGACTTAAGCCTAATTTTTGACTCATGAAAATTTTATTAGTCTAATAGTATGTATTATCAAAAGATACTATTTAGAATAGTCTTTGACAAAAACTCTCTGTGAAGGTTTGCAAAACTAATAATACTGAAGGTCATTGATACTGATGTCTGAGATTAAGTGAGAGACACTTTATTTGAAGTATCCTAAAGCATATAAAATTTAAGGACTGAGTATTTAATTATCAAGCATATAATCCTAAGTCATTTGGTGTTTATAACCCGCCATCTCTAAAGAATGCAACTAATCATGGCAATACTATAAGTTGAATGTAATAGAGATTACATAACTTAAAATCCAAAATCAAGAATTTATCAATATAATGATAGTTCATAGTCATGCTTAACTTTATGGATGGTTGATTATTCGAATCATGTGGGGAATTTTGAAGAAAGAGAAAGAAAAAAAAAGAAGAATAAAAAGAGAAAGAGACAAAGGACATAGGATGAAGAGGTTGAGTAGTAGTAAAAGAGAGCATACAGAGTGCGAAGGACTGGGAAGTGAGGGTCCAAAATATGGTGAAAAGGGTTGGTAGTTTGATACCCGTTAATACTGTTGAGAGGGCAGTGATGGAGTCCCACCACCTAATCCACCACTAAGTGCACCAGCCACCACCGGTGCCACTATTGTTGAGGATGTCCCAATAGCAGTAAGGACCACTACAGATGAAAGTGGGGCCCAATCTAAGGGCCTCCATACTGATGATGCTTGATTCGGTGCCTGGTGCACCCAAGTATGTCTTTGCCCCTTATTTTACATTGCTAAATACACTGGAGATAGTGCATAGGTATTTAATTAGGGGTGGAGGTGTACCTTATAACTACAGTGGGTTCTTGTTGTCATGTTTCTTTCCCCGTTGGCTGCGGTTTGAATATGGAACCAACATGTTTTGTGTTTCTAATTTTTGTTTTGTTTGGTGTTTTTGTGATGTGTGATGCTCATCTAGGAAAAGAATTTGTACTTGAGGCAGTGAATATATTTTGACTAATGTCTGATGCTGAAACTATTATGTTTAAAGGATACCCCTCCTAAAATTTTGATAATTGTGTGATGTGTGCATGTTAGGGACTACTATGAATCTAATAATGGCATTAGAATTAGGGATGAAACAACTATGGCAGAGAATTGCATAACTGGATAATTAGTAACTAGCAACATGTCCCTGTATGATGTATGTGTGAGCGTTACTTACTTCCTGGTGTATACAAAATCCAGAACTTGCTTGGTTTCTCTTGCCTAGGTTCTAGGGTATCACGACCCGAGACAGGGCCCTGGCCGCGACGGGCATCCCAAACCATCAAATCCCAAGAGACCCCTGTAATGACCTAACCCTCTAGTGATATTGTCCTTTTTGGGTCCAAGACCGCACGACTTTAAAATGCGTCACTAGGGAGTAAGGCTTGCTTACTTATATACCCAGCATCCCTCTTATGTTTGGCTGATGTGGGACTCTTTATCCTAAGTTGGGGTGTTACATACACCTCCCTTATGGTCTCAATATCATCGCTGAGGTTTGCCCCACTGAATAGAATTTACCTAGACTCAGGACTAAGGTTTGACCCACCTTATCAGGATTTGCCTAAACTTATTATGAACTCTAGCCTACATCGATAGGGCTGATATATGAGCAGCTCTGATACCATTCTTGTAATGTCCCAAAAGTACCCCCTGGACGTCTGTCACGGCCTGAGGCTACCCCCTAGTTGCCTCAGTTATAAATGACCATAAACTAACCCATGAGATGGTACCTGCTGTGAGAACTGAACAAAGTAACAATAGTACACATATGCAGAAGATAAATTGCTAAATGTAATACTAGTCCAAATACTAAAAATATGGTTCAACCATAAGTTTGAAACATATGATGAAATACTGAAAAGACTAATAAGCTGAAAAACTATCTAACCGACTGTCTAATTGTCTAATTGTTTAAAAAACATCTAACTGACTGAGGAGTTGATAGGAAAAGACCTTAACTAACTCTGAATGGCTGAACATAATGAAATACTGAAGTGCTGAATAAAAGATAATATGTCCTCGATGAATGAGTACTCACCACTATGGCTGCTGAGTAGCACTAGATGTCTAACTGCGATCGGGAAACTGTGCCTCTGAACCTATGATATAAGACATCATAACGCAAAGAAGAGTATGCGGTAAGTACTTTGAATGTACTAGTTATAAGTAAGGTTTGGCTGAAATGCATAGGGTATTGTGCACATGAGATAAGGACTAATTGAATAGCATGAGATATCTGAGCATGAATTCATGCAAACTATAATATTTGAGAATGCAAGACCAAGAATATACATATTTCTAAAATAATCTGAAATCTAAAAGACTGAAATTTATTTAATTGATTAACTGTAAACCTGTATGCTTTGGTCAAGCAAACCTAAAAAAAATATACACTGAATACTGTACTAAAGACTGTGGAAGGTATCATCTACTCTATATGCCCCAATCTAAGCTAATCGGGATCCAACCTATAACCCCAGTTTGAAGGGTGTTAATACCGTGACACGAGTACTAACACTGTCTATGTAGATCCACTAAACTGGTGTCCTAAAGGACTAATGAGTTACCCTCAACTGGCAGGTGCTCTAATGAGATATGTGTTACCCTTAATTGGTAGGTTAACACTTTGTCAATCTTCAACTGACAGGTAGACATCTCTAACATACATTGGCTATGCAGTTCTAGAACTTGGGGATTGCTACTAAGGGTCAGACCTTCCATTGGCAGGTGAGCCCCCATCCCTGGGTTCGCTCGGTTTAAAATCCTACTCCCAACTGAACTGACACTGGAACCAAAATTGGACTAAGTTTAACTAAACATGATTTCATGACTGATAGTGCTCATTATGATCATAATAACTGAATAGATAGGAATAATCATGGTTTAACTGAATCGTACTTGAAAATCTAAAAATCATGTAAAACACATAGGTATCGGGTGTTCATAACCCGCCAGCACTGAATGATCACTGAATACACTAACAAGCTTAAAACTATAGTAAAGGATCATGGTTCAAAACCCATAAGCATAGACATTCCATAAACATGTGGGAATTATGAATTTAAACATGGGAATGCTTGCTAAGAATCGTGAATTTAGAATTTATCATGGAATTCACTTGATTAAAGCATGGAAACTCAAATTCATAGCATGAGGAATTCATAATCTTGTATGGAATCTACATGGGCTGAATTGAATTAAAATCACCATTAAAACAAGAATTAAACCAATCTTAAGCAATACAAAATACAATAAAGATAGAAAAATCCATTCTTTAATTGAAAAGAGGGATTTTTGTCTCCATGGGTGAAAGGACCCATGAATGAACACCCCACATTCCTTAAAATTTTAACTTGAAAGAGACACACCAATCTTGATGCTTTCTTGAAGGTTCTTTAACTTGGCGAACATGAATTCTTGATTTCTTAGGGATGAAGGAATTGAATTTGTGTTCTTGGGGAAAGGGAACGGTTTTCTTGACGGGAAAATTGGAGAAGAAGGGCAAAATTATGCCCTAACTGATGCCAAAGTCATGTTATGAATGATTGGTTGAAAGGGGAAATACCTAATTGCCCCTCAGTCATTTAAATTAGAAATTGGATATAACACACTTACCCTGACGCGGTCTTATGGCGGTTGTTGAATTCCCTCACCTCGATGCGGTGAAAATAAGTTTGGGAATATTTCTGTGCTGCAACCTTATCATGATAACCCTCTGGTTTTGTGATCCAAACATGACCCAAACCCCGTCAAAAAATCCAAAACTTCTCTGAGACATGCTCCTTATACCTTTGAACATAAATTAACTCAAAAAACAAAATCTCGGAGGTTGAGAAGACCAAGTAAAAAATCCTCCAAATTTTGAAGCCTTAAAAACAACTAAGTCCCCAACACTTAGTGAAACTTTTAGGCCTTAAGCCCCTTAAGAAAATCACTAGAATCTGAACTAAGCTAAGAATAGTATGGGGTGTTACAATATCTCCCCCTTGGGAACATTCATCCTCGAATGAGGCTAGTTATACTAAGAGTACTGAACTAAGGTAACTGAGATCACATACTGAACATGTATAAGTGGGAACATGATTACATAACTGAGTCCAAATCATGATACATGAACTGAACTAATTTCGTGAATGCATGCAATGACATAAGATTGATTATATAGCGGGAACTGAGAATGGGAAAGAGTCAATCAAAGGAAAACTGTTACCTCAAGCTGAGTCTGAGTTTGAGAAGAAAAGATGAGGGTACTTGGTCCACATAACTGCTTCTACTTCCCAAGTCACTCCCTCTACAGAACGATTCTGCCATAGAAATTTAACCAAGGAAAGTTCTTTGTTCCTTAGTCTACGAATCTGATGATCAAGGATCTCAACTGGGACTTCATTGTAGGAAAGATTATCCTGAACATCGGTACTTTCTAACGGAACAACAACAGCTGAATCACCAATAAACTTCTTTAACAACGAAATATGAAACACCGAATGCACTGAAGCCAAATCTGCAGGCAACTCTAGCTCATAAGCTACTATCCCGAAATGGCTCAAAATTCTATAAGGGCCAACATATCGGGGACTGAGCTTCCCCTTCTTACCAAATCTTTTCACTCCCTTCATGAGAGAGATTTTCAAATAGACTAATTCACTAACATCAAACTTAAGATCTCTCATCCTCATATCTTTATAAGATTTCTGACAACTTTGGGCTGTCTTCAACCTCACCCTAATCAACTGAACTTTCTCTATCACATCAAATACTAAATTTGACCCTATCAAAGTAGACTCACCTTCTTCAAACCAACCAATAGTATACCTACATATCCTCCCATAGAGATCCTCAAATGAAGCCATCTGAATACTGAAGTGACAACTATTATTGTAGGCGAACTCAATCAAGGGTAAATGGTCATCCCAACAACCTTTAAAATCAATAACACATGCTCTCAACATGTCATCTAAGGTTTGAATGGTCCTCTCTTCCTGACTATCTATCTGAGGATGAGAAGTTGTATCGAGATGAATTTGGGTACCAAGACCCTTCTGAAAAGCCTTCCAAAAGTAAAAGGTAAACTGAATACCTCTATCTTAAATAATAGATAATGGAATCCTCTGTAACTTAACCAACTCCCTAATATAAATCTTGGCATAATCCTCAACTGAGTATGAAGTATGAGCTAGCAAGAAATGAGTTGATTTAGTCATTCTATCTATAATGACCCATATTGAATCATGCTGACGATGTGTATGAGGAAAACCCGTTACAAAATCCATGTTCACCACTTCCCACTTCCAAGTGAGGATGGTGAACTCTTGTAATTAGGGGACAAATCAGGATAACGGGGAGCAAAATAATAGTCTATAATAATTACTACTTTAAAAGTAGTTTAAACTTTAAAAATTAAATTTAGAACAACAAAATATAAGCAAAGTAAATTAATTAAAACAGTAGAGAAATAGAGAAATTTATATATACAAAAACTTTTTATTGATATGGTAAATGAGATAACTTTACTGAGGGAGATGGGAATATGGGATATGGTAGAGAGATTTTTGAGTTGGGAATTTTTAGAATGCCCTCTGCTATTACAAGTTGAAAGCCTTAAATAGGCCTAAGAAGTGCTGACTAATATTTAACAAACACTATCTATTTTACATCTATCCATATACTAATACAAGCTATTTATTTTATGCCTATCTAAGAGTAGCTTATGACTATTCACTTGTTCTGCACGTGTCTCTGACTATCTTTTCATCTTTATCTTGAACTTGTCTTTTAATGATTTTGAGAAGATTTTGGCTTTTTCTTCCTTGAAGATTGATTCCATTTGTCTTCTAGTGTCCATTTAGTTTGTGGGGTCCATTAAGTAGCTTATCAATCTTTGAAGGGGTGTGGGCACCTTTCTTTCAATTAAGAAGGTATGCCTGTGCAATTTCTTATGGGTCCAGCATATCCCCGTTGCTAGGTTCACTGGCATGAGAGGATGCAGTCTCTAATAACTCCATAATATGTTTTGAATGATTCTCATTATCTAGATTTGACAATGCTTCTTTGTGCCTTCTTTTTAATTCCTCCTTGGAGAGTGTGCTTCCTTCTGTGATGATGAGATTGTTGTTGGCCTCTCCGTTGGACTCCTGCCTTTAATCTTGATGGTTTTACTTAAGTATTTGATTCTTTCGATTTCATGAATATCAAAGGACCAATAGATAATATATGAAATTCTTTTAGCGATAAAAAAATTACACTATTTAGCATTTTTAGGTAGTATAGAAATATTCTTCTCTACCTAGAACTTTTCAAATTTCTATTGAAACTGTGTTGACAATACTTGTTTATTCCTCCAAACTGATTCCACCAATCATAGAACCATTGTGGAATTACAACAGTCGTCATCTTCTTTGAATATTTCACAAACCAAGAGTGAGTGTTGGGCCTAACATACATAAAGTTGTACTAGGCCGCCTTATAATCATACTAATTATAGGTCTGAGGTTGGTGATTTCTCGATAGAGGAATGGGTCTATGTAGGTGATCTATATACCATTCAAATGGGCTTAAATCCTTTTTATTGTAAACATTGAATATTGAATACTATTAGGATCACTTATATCTGCTAATTTATACTCGATTTGCAATGAATCCGTATCTGTTAATATGAACTCATAATACCTTGGGATCACGAGGGGATCATCTGTCTCCACATAGTCCCAATTTGTATAACAAGGCTTTAACAATTCTGGTACTTGAAATTTTTTGTACTTTTTATCAAGTGATAAAAGGTATTCCTTTTATCACTAAAATAAAACCTTATATTGCCGACCTTAGATGGCATCCACACCACTATAAAAATTACAAAAAAAATTTGAGTACCAAAATTATTAAAGCCTTGTTATACAGATTCTCCATCAAAACATATTCTCCATACTCTTCATTTTGCACTTTGGCTCTTTTTTGCTCTCCATCTTGCGGTTTGCCATTATTCTTAACTGATTTAATGCCCACCTCTTCTCCAAGATAGTATAATCTACCCTCCCTTAGGTTTATATTTCTCTGGTTTGGGCATTCAATAGCCTTGTGCCCCCACCATTGACACTTGAAGCATTGAAACCCCTTGGGATTGGAAGTAGAATTTAATTTACCTTTATACCTTGGAGGATTTTTTTGGACAGCCTTGGTGGCCTCGGGTTGGGCATCCATGAATGATTTCTCTTTGAGCTTCCTCTCAACCTCTAAATCTACTTAGAAGATGCCATCTATGGTGTCAAAATTGTAAAGCATCATGCGAGTAGAGATGTCCTTGTTTAACCCAACCTTGAAGCGCACAATGTCATGACTTACTTGCTCGCCTCGGTGGTCAAGTTTCAACATCACTTGTTGAAATTCATCATTGTAAGCCATGACAATCATGCTCCCTTGCCTCAAATTGTACAATTTGGAAAGAAGCTCATGCCTATAAGTCTCGGGAAAGTACCTTTTCCGCATAAGATTCTTCAACCGAAACCAAAGAGGAGGTTGTCCCCCAATCATCTCATTCCCAAATAGTTTAACATACTCCCACTATGTATTAGCATACCCTTCGAAGTGAGCTATAACATAGAAACTTTTATTTTCTTCAGTGAGATCATTAAGTTGGAAGTTCTTGTAACAACATTACCCCCATGCAATGTAGGCTTTAGGATAACTCTCACCTTTGAAAATGGGAAGGCTCACTTTGATAGAATTAAGACCTACATCTCGGTTTGGGTAGCCATCTCTCACCTCTTGGACTAACTCCCCATGTATACCCCTCATTCTTTCTTCCCTCAAGTAAACATCATCATACATCCCATAACCATCATGTTTTCATCCCCTACATAGCCCTCAACATAGATGGGTCTATTTAGGTTAAGTGTAGCTTGAAGTGGCAGGATTGGATTTGGATAGTGAGGTTTTTTGTCAAGTGGAGTTTAGATGGGAGGGTTTGGGTTTGGTGGTGGTATTTGGGTTCAAAGCCCATCTTGGTGGTATGGAGGATGGCTTGGTCTATTTTGTTCTCAGCTTCGGGAGTAAAGATTGGTTTGATTTGTGGCAATTGGTGGATATAGCATTTGGTGCAAAGTCTTGGGAGTATTAGTTAGGGAAATGTTTTGAGGGGTGAAAGTTCGAATCCTTTGGATTTCCACATGTTCTAATCTCCCACATCTGTATCTAATTTCTCAAGACCCACATTCAACCTAGACACATCTCAGGACATAGTTTCAAGGTGAGCCAAAATAAGATTGATGGCATTATTGTCCATTGTTTGAGCATTTGAAGCCTCGGATTCATTGTGATTGTACCGAAAATAACCCTTCAAGTTCTGGTTCAATCAAGACACAAAATCAGTCCGCAACGTCACACACGACAATACAATACAAAACCTACAACACAAAACACATGTTAGTTCAAAACAACCTCACTTCACTCTCACACACTTTGTGCTCTCACACTTGATTTCACAAATGTTTGCAATCTTGGTTGTATCCCATGCTTGAGATGTTAAGAGGTAAACCAATTGTTTACAATGACTCCAAAGAATAAAGCACACAAAGGAACGTTAACACGAAGGACGGTTTTAAGACTAACTTACAATCTAGGACTAGATTGTAAGTTAGTAATGGAATCAACAAATGAGACTAAAAAGACAACAAAATGAAACTAGAAGATCAAAATTTTGAGCTTAAAATTGTCGTGTGAACAGTAATTTGATGACATATCCCTCTCTAATTGGTTGCGGGTTCAACAAATTTTAATTATCAATTTGATGATTTGGTTACTTCTTAATTTGGAATGGATGAAATTGGTTTTGAAGGGAAAGTGTAAGTCTTAGAACCTTTTTCATTTTCAATCTTCAAAAAGGTGTGACTTTGACTTGTACAATTCCCACAAAACAAGGCCCTTGAAATAGGGAAAGTGGTAGGAAAAGTCTATGAAGTGATGGGTTTAAGTCCTCTCACCAACAAGTCTTACAACTTTATACTTCTCCTTTTTAGATCTAAAGTTCACTTTTCTTGTTTTAACAAAAGATGAAAGGTAAATAAAAACAAGAACTCACAACAACTTTCAAGAACAACAACAAGATCCACACATCCAAGACCCAACCCGCCACAACAAACCCCCAAATTTCGTCCTAGGTTTTTGTTCATAACACAACTTTAACAAGTTTAAGACCAAATATAGATCTAGATACCTTTAGTGTTAGTGATTCAAGAAACTAACAAAAGAAACAACAATAAAAACAAAGAAACCCTAGACCTAGACTCCACAAATTTCGGCCAAGAATGTAACAACAACAAGCTCAACTTCTCGGCCAAGAACAAACGCAAGAAACACTTTTTTTTTCAACTACCAAGTCCAAGATTGATTTTGTTGGGACAAAATCAACCACAGGCTCTGATACCAAATGATACAAGAAAGACAAGGAAAGGCAAAAAAACATACACCAAAACAGTTCACAAGTTTGAAGAATCGAGGACCCCTTTGGTGATCACTCTCGAATTCACTACCAACAACAAGAATACAACATATATAATGGTGTATTTGATACCAAAATAGCCAACCTAAACTAATGTAAGAACAAGAACAAGATGAACAACACAATAAGATTTCAACAATAGAATGATTACAAAGTTATACAACACGAACACTACCAATGGTTACAACAAAATAAAGATAGAAAGATAGACAAATAGAGGTATAATCTTAAGAACCCAAGAAAAATGACACTCTCAGACCCTTAACACTACACACTACAATCACCTATCCCTTACAATTAACATAAGAGAGGCGTTCACCACCCAAGCACGAATGTATCAAGCAATGGAACACATAAGTGATTCTACACTTGTATATGGCCCTAGTTACGGTTTTGGGACTCTCTCTCTCTAAGAGGAGTGTTCTCTCAATATTATTAAGCAACTAAAGAAATAAACCCTACAATGTTCTATTTATACTAAATTACAATAATAGACAAAATGACAAAAGAGCCCTTTAGTGACTAGTCTACAAAAATACTCAAAAGTTTCATGATCATGATCATACTTGTATCATCATACCTATAATTGGTATGATTATAAGGTGGCCTGGTACAACTTTATGTATATTAGGTCCAATACTCACTCTTGGTTCGTGAAATATTCAGAGCAGATGAAGACTGTTGTAATTCCCTGATGGTTCTATGACTGGTGGAATTAGTTTGGAGAAAATAAACAGGTATTGTCTACATAGTTTCAAAAGCAATTTAAAAAGTTCCAGGTAGAGAAAAATATTTCTACACTATCGAAAAATGTTAAATAGTGTAAATTCTTTATCGCTAAGAGAATTTTATACATTATCTATTGGTCCTTTGATATTCATGAAATCGAAAGGATCAAATACTTAAGAAAAACTATCAAGATTAAATACTGGAGTCCAACAAAGAAGCCAGCAACAAGCTCATCCTCGCAGAAGGAAGCACACCTCTCCAAGGAGGACTTAAAAAGAAGGCTAAAAAAAGCCTTGTCAAATCTAGATAATGAGAATCATTCAAAATAAATTATGGAGTTATTAGATACTGTATCCTCTCATGCAGCAAACCTAGCAACGGAGATATGTTGGACCCATAAGAAATAGCACATGCATACCTTATCAATTGAAAGAAAGGTTCCCACACCCCTTTAAAGTTTGAAAAGCTACTTAATGGACCCCACAAATAAAACAGCTACCAGAAGACAAATGACATCAATCTTTAAGGAAGAAAAAGCCAAAATCTTCTCAAAATCATCAAAAGACAAGTTCAAGATAAGGATGAAAAGATAGTTTGAGACACGTGCTAAACAAGTGAATAGTCATCAGTTACTCCTAGATAGGCGTAAAATAAATAGCTTGTATTAGTGTATGGACAGATATAAAATAGGTAGTGTTTGTTAAATATTAGTCAACACTTTTGAGCCCTATTTAAGGCTTTCAACTTGTAATAGCATAGAGCATTCTGAAATTTCCCAACTTAGAAATCTCTTTACCATCTCCCTTTGTAAAGTTCTCTCATTTTCCAAAACAATAAAAAGTTTTTGTATACTAAATATCGTAGAATTCATGAAGTTAAAATGATGAGAAAAATATTAAGATGATGAAATAGGGTAAATTATAATTAAAATTAGTGATTTTTAACCCTAGTTAAAAAATGATGAATTATTGAAATGTGTGTATGTTTGGTGGTTGTATAGATAAAAAATAAGTTGAACGAGAACAAAAAAAGGAAAATTTTGGCTTAAAGGTGACCTTGAGCAAGGTTTTTGTGATAGGCTATGGTATTGTGCAGTACTTAAGCTTCTTTGGCTTTGTGTTTATTTGTGATTTATGCATGTATGATTTCCTTTTAGCATGGATTGTAATTTAATGTTTGCATTGCATTTTCATTACATACTGATGTGGCGTTGAGGTGATGGGCAGGGGTATAACACTAGTACATTATGATATGATACGGTGATGGATTAGGTACCACACTAATATGTTATATTGATAATAAGAAGGGTACGAGATTATGTGTACATCTTGCATACATGCACTCATTTACATAAATTGTGTTCTATTTGATGAATATATGGGATGATGAATGATTGATTAAAATGATTAAGTATGAACTCCCACAAAATGATTTTGTGAGCATAACTACATGATAATTTATGATGCATTGTTTAATTGATATCATTGATTATGGATCTTGTTATGATCACTCTTATACTTGTTTGACTCGCTTACTTGTACATTGTTAAGTTAGTGGACCTATGATTCTTACTAGTACTTGTTGATGTACTGATGCTACTTGTACTCTTTTTTTCCTAAGTGAAACATATCTTCCAGCAGTTAACATATGATCTCAGCTCTAGATAACGTCCCAATTTATTTAGAGGGTGAACACTATGTTCAGAAATCCTTTAATTCTTCTATTATTTCATATCCTTTGATTCGATACTAAGACAATTTCCTCTTTTATTATGTTTGGATATTCCTATTTCTTTTGGACATGGTTGATTCATTTAGATATTCTTGTATGGTGACTTCATGTCCTGGGATTATAATAAGTAGAGGTTTCATATTATAATCATTTTTCTGGGGAAAGACATTACAACTAAGATGTTATTAAATGAATCATATTCTTTTAAACTAGTTAAATGTATGATATGATATTATTATGAAAATGAGTGTAATACCCGATTGATTAAATAAGTGTAGTATGGTTCTCCTAGTATATGTTAGAGAAGTTACCAATCTTGATTGATTGGGTCATGACAAAGATAGTATTAGAGCACTGGATTCATAGATCATATTGTACAAGAATTGGTCTAGTAGAGTCCTATGAAATGGTACAGATCTGTCTATACTTTTCTTTGAGAGGCTATAGGACTTTGAGAATGTACTCTTTTCTTTCCTTCTTTCAAGCTATAACTTGATTCTAATATTTTTCTGGTGATCCAAGTTAGAATTTAATTCTTTAACTCTTGTTTGCAGATGGTTAATACTCGTTCCACTAGTTCAATAGTAGCACCTGCTGTAAATTCTACAGTAGCACCTGAACCTGCTACTGAAGCCACAATGAGGTAGGACTTGGGCTAGAGGCAGAGCAAGATAGGGAAGATATGGAGCATCTCCCACTAGGGTAGAGCAGCGGCAAATAGTAGATTGGAAAGGAAGAGTTTAATATTCCTTCTCCACCATAGAAGGCCTAGACCATATTTAGAAGGAAGAGGAGGTGACTAAGAAAGAGGAGACGATAACCCCAGAATATGTGGTGCCAACACCAAATATTGCAGCTCAAGTGCTTTTGTCTATAGGGGTAGGAAGTTTGGGGTATCTTGGCTTACACTTTCTACACTCCAGTTATTCAAACCATTCAGCTACAGCCTTGCAACATTCCACTAATATAACACCAAGAATGTATGTAAGCTCTGAAATAGGGGTGTATCCTTAATAGGTACTTGGAATAGTAATGACTAATGTTGAGCATGGAATGTTTTGTAAGTTCATGAAGATAAAGCCCCTAATTTTCCTAGGTTCAGGGTCTGAGGATGATTTAGAATTATTATTAGACTATCAGGAATATTTTTACAAGAGAGGAATTATTAAAAAGTATGTCGTGGAGTTTATTTCCTTTCAACTACAGAATAAGTCTAAGTGGTGGTAAAGGTCATTTGTGGAGTGCAGCCCTACCTACCTCCACTTACTTGGACTGTGCATGGATTTTTTTGTAAGTTCATGCCAATGAATCCCCCATTTCCTAGGTATAAGGATGATTTCAAAGTCTTAATCGACTGTTATGAATATTTGCACAAGATGGGAATTGTTGAAAAAATATGGGGAGGAGTTTGTTTCCTTTCAGATGCAAAATGGGGCTAAATAGTGGTGGAGGTCATTTATGGAGTGCAACATTGCCCTACATCTACTTACCTGGACTCAATTTCAGAACATATTCCTTAAAAAATATGTTCCTCATACTTATCTTAATCAAAAGAAGGATGAGTTTCTAGGTTGGAGCAGGGTAACATGTCTATGACGGCCTGTGAAGCCAAGTTTTATGCATTTTTCTATTATGCACTACAGTTTATTACCTCAGATGAGGAATGTATTAGGTACTTCATAAAGGAATTGAATTAATGGATTTAATTGGCTACCTTATTTGTGACTGATAAGTCATTTTAAGATGTTAGTGATTTCACCAAGAAGGCTGAAGCACTTGAGAGATAGGGTGAGGTGAAAGCAGAACAAAAGAAGAATCAAAAGTCGAGCCAATTTAGTGGTACTTTAACAAAGGGCCATGGTTCTTCTAAGACTTGCCATTCATCTATGCCAAAAGAAGTAGGGTCCCATCAGGGGCAAGTTATTAGCCTTCCTAAGACGACAGCGACACGTTCTTTTCTTCTTCAGTTTAGAGGCCTACTTTGGGGCCAAATGATTTGAATGTAAAGGAACATGTAAGGAGAAATTTCCCTAATTTCTTGTATGCATGAAATTTGACATAATAACCAATTTATACCTCTCTAGTTTGGATAGGTCGAGATGGTGGAAAAAACGGTAGGGGTCGTCTGCAAGGTGTGTGTGGTGTCTAGGCTAGGCGTGGCAACAAAGGCAAATGAAGAGGAGGACAAGTGGGTGGAAATGTATCACAGAGTGGTAGAGGCAATGGTTAAGGTGGTGATGAGGCTCACCTTTATACAATTCAAGCTTGTCTTAAGGTAGAAGTAAATGAGAACAATGATAACCATATTGTATTATTGTGTTTTGGGTCCAAAATTACGTAAAAATCTCATATTGGGCCCACTTGCAAAATTTCACTTTCAAAACCGACAATACGTCCCTCTATGCTTAAGGAAAATTTAACCTCATAAATGGGTGAATTCCAAGATCTAATGGTGCTACAATCAACCCACCAATATTTTAGGGATTTTGGAAAAGGATGGAGGATTTAATCAAGAGATTGATGGAAGCTTACCACAAATTCAGAGAAGAAATACATAATTTAAGTTCACAAATGCTCCAAAATCACCCACCAGCAATTCTACCAGGTTTTTAGACATCTTTAGTGTTCTATACTCTTGAAAATGGGTGGAAAATGGGAGAAATTGGGCTAAGTGGGGAATATATCTGCACCAGGTGCCGCCAAAGTGGGTCCTAGGCCACTTTAGCGGTCAGCGCTAAAGCGCCTAGGAGACCGCTAAAGTGGTACCTATTGTCTATGATAGGGCTGCTAAAGAGCCTAATCGGCTACTATATCACCCTCCATTAAAGTGTCCAAAGGACGCTATAGCAATCACACCAGATTTCATGCACTAGGTGGAGGCTAAAAATTTTGGGTCCCCATTGACCCGTCGAGATTCATCCGGAATCCTGTATATGCAAATGAACTTTACTACCCTAACATATTCAATGTTTCGAAATCGATGGATCAATCAAAATTTCCATTTGAGGTGGTTTTAATGAAAAGTAGGTCCCGCACCCATGATCCATTTTTCTTAATTTCTAGCCAATCACTTAAAATAAGTGTGGGAGCTTTGGGACCCGAACCAAGGGTCCACCTAGCCTAATATCTTTCAGAGCTATTGGAATTATCAAAATTAGCATAAAAGGTCCTTTTATTGAATTTTTCACCGAGTAGCCAATTTAAACCAATAGACGTCAAAATAGGTAATTGGCTCTAAAAATCAAATGAACTACCCCGATAACTAAACTATCAGCTCTGGCAAATCATAAATGACTTGGGGAAGCTATAGGAAAGCTCTAAAGGGCAAAAATAAGCAAAAATACATAAAATGCCTTAGAAGGTCATTACAATTTCCACTGCTAAAAGAACATACATCTACAAAAATAATGGATTAGGATGTACTTGAAGCCATGAACATGTGAGGATACTGGGTCCACATCTCGATCTTGACCTCCCAATGAGCCTCCTCTACTGGGCGATGCCTTAATTGAACCTTAACTACTGTAATCTCTTTAGTGCACTACCACCTGACATCACTGGCTAATATGAGCATAGGCTCCTCCACAAAGGTTAATCAATCATCCAACTAAGCAGAATCCCATCAAAGAATATGAGATAGATCAGGAATATATCATCAAAACATAGAAACATGAAAAACTGACTGGACAGTATAAAAATCTAGGGGTAATACTAACTCATAAGCCACCACACCAACTGTGCAAAGAATCTCAAAAAATCCCTAAGACTGCAAGGCATATACTTCTCCAAGAAGATCTTAGAGAAATGAGTCTATGTTAATAGGTGAGATCCAGCTGGCTAAAATATAAATAATCTCTCCAGCAGTGTCAAGCTTCCAATTCAAACTAAAAGGTAGTGTACGCCATACCACAAGGCTCAACTAGGACCAAATTATGGAGCCTCTCCTCACAAGCATTCAAGAACTCATAAGCATCCTTGGCCAGTGCACCAGAAAACCTAGGTGGAGACAATCTCAAGAATCTAACCAACATCTTCTGCTCATCAATAGATATAGTCGGTTGGGCAACTACCAGATGAGCAACCACCGACATAGAAGGAACCTCAACTCTGGGAGTCATAGCTATAGGTTGCACCCCCACCTTAGTACCACTCTAATTCATAGACTATGTACCACCAACCAATCCCAAAAGCTAAATCAAAGCAACCCTAAGAACTAAAGAAAAAATAAAACCTAGTGGAGCCTGGGCTAGTCCTTGGCCTATCGCTAGCTGAGGCAAAAAAATCTCTGGCTTAAAAGATGGAATAGGGTCTAGTGAAGGCACCTATGCTGGACCCTAGCTGGGGATACATCTCTTGGTTGTCCAAGAACAATAACAGGATCCCTAGGCTCGATCTTGGGATCCTCGTCTTATATAGCGATAGTACGTGTCCTAGCTATCTACGAAAGAGTGAAATCAAATGAGTTCTTTAGAAACCAACTCAGACTCTTAGAAAAAAAAGAGTGAAGGAAATGAAGAACTCCTAAATATGTCCTATAGCCTCCCAAAGATAAGAAATGAATGTCATCATTTCAATTCGTGAGACTTTACTAGATATTTTCTCTTGTACTAACAATATTGATGAACCTGGCTTTGATACCAATTTTTCATGAACCAATTTATGAGTCATGAATGCACCTACTTTATCCCCCCAGTAGGTAAGCCAAACTGTAGCCTACAACTATAAGAAATGGGCTAAATTTGTGGGAAAATGGCCTAAAAGCCAAAAATCAACAAGTAAAGACTTATAATAACATTAAGATAGTAATGATAGTCTAAAATATAGATAAAACATCCATAACCATCCCACGACCTAGTAGTGTCAGTACAAGAGCTACTATGAAAGAAACATAAGTATTGAAATAGTTAAATACAATCTGTCTTCAATAATGAAAGACTAGACATAGATAATAGAAGGAAAAATAGGAAACTCTGACTTTGAGAGCTCACCCTATATCCAAAATCAAGTTAGCACAAACGTCACGTCAGTGACGGCTAGTACTCGGATCTACACAAAAAAGATGTACAAGTGCAGTATGAGTACTAAAAGCATGGGTACTCTGTAGGCATCATTGGTCGACTAAGCTAAATCATGATATAAATATGATAATGATGCGAGATAAATAAACTAAGTCGAGGTAAAAGGGAAAAACTAGAAATAAAGTCCAACACTATAAATAAATAACCAGAACAAACATAATACGAAAGAAACCATAATTAATACTACTAGACTAGCCCCCATAAGCTAGTAAGTATGAAAATATAAATAAGCCAATACGGCCCCCATAAGCCTAGAGGATGCAATCAAGGAAAAGTAAATAACCGAATATCAAGCCATAACCATGAATCCATCTATACCGTATTATATCATGAATAACTCTCAATGAAAGACTCAAACTAGAACTCTATAGCATCACTATCATATTATCATTTGTCGGACTTAAACCAAGATTTATATAATTAATATCATTATCAATTGATGGACTTAAACCAAAACTTAGAATCAATAAACCACCGGGCTTCGCCTAGAATTAGCACCAACTCCCAAAGACAAAATGAACATGATCATTAAGTATCTAATCTCCTCAAAGTCCCAAAATTAGTATTTCAAAGGGTATAACATGTGTATAGAAGTCTATAAATGCAAACATAAGTCTTGGACTAAGGTGGGTTGGAGGGTGTAACGCCCCGAATCTGGTACCCAGAATGCTACATAGTGCTCGTGACCCCGAAGGACCATAAGCTAACCCATGACTGATATTTATACCTGAACACTACATAATATACTGTATAAATACAAAATAAAATATTGAAAGGCCATAAGGTTCAAATATCTAATAAAACACAACATCTAAAAAAATGGTATATCAATATCAAAACAATTGAAATAACTATTTGAACATACTATAGTCTGAAAGCCTCTAACACTATACTGTCTGAATAAGAAGTTGATGGGATATGTCCCCAGCTAACTCCAACTACTGAAATAAACTAAGTACTCTAGAAGTAAAGTAATCAAATCATAACATGCTCGAATGATGAGGACTCACTACTGACTCTGACTGCTGAAACTGGAATGCTACTGATGTTCTGGAGCTCATACTTCTGAACCTATGGTATAAAATACCATAGAGAAAATATGTCAGTATGATTGAAAGTGATGGTATGATAGTGAGGTAGGTTGAATGCAAAGGGTTTATATGCATGAACAATACTTACTGACTGTATAACATGAATGAGAGAATACACACATGAATAAGTAACTGTAACTGAATTCATGATAATACTAACTACTGAGTCTGAATACTGATATCATAAGTTACTGATAACTGATATAATTAATACTGAGTGACTGTATTTGATAGTATAGATTCTGATGGAACTAGCTAAGTTCCGTACTGTACTAGGTGATTGTATCTGACTGCCCTGAATTCTATAGAACTATCTGAGTTCTATTACTGAAATTTGAGACTGAGACTGTGGGAAGTAGTCCTTTAACTGACATGCCCCTAATAATCTATTATAGCTGAGTTGGGGTCCAATCTGTAACCCCCATAAGAAGGGTTTCAATACCATACCACTAGTAAGGACAAGCTGTGAGTGACCCTCATCTAACAGGTACTCTAATGAGAATGGTGGGACCCTCATCTAATAGGTTAAGCCAGCTCATCTACCTACATCTAGAAGATTTGATTTCTCAACCTACGCTGGCTATGTAATTCTGGAGCGCAAGGATTGCTTCTAAGAATCGCACCCTCTACTCGTAGGTGAGTTCCCATCCTTGGGCTCACTCGGTGCTTAATCCTACTCTCATCTAAAGAGACACTGAAACTGAATACACTGGACTGAATTGGACTGAGTTTCACTGAATTCCATTGACTGACAAAATATTACTAAGATCAGATAACTGATTGAGATTACTGAGATTACTGAGATTAGTGGACTAATACTGAATTTACTGGAGTTTTCCTGAGTTATGTAACTAACTTAATTCTTTTGATCATGTCTTGACTGAGATTATCATGAAACTGACACTAGCTCTAGGCACACAGCTAAATATTCGGGTATAATTACCCCCAGGACTCGATAGCATGAAATTGACAAGACATGACACTTCTTGAACACATGACCATTATCAATAATTCATAATACAATCACTTGGGAGTTTCATGAAGCACTTGGTTCTCATACTCTTGTACATGAATAGGAATGCATTCAAATATATCATGGTTACACAATTCTAGTCTCTTGGGCATTCCATCATACAATTTCAATGCATCACAATAGCATAAAAATCATTTTGAAAATAAGGATAAAGCATGGATTCATTATTTAGGCCCTATTGAGTCAATAAGCATAAATATTACTCTCTTAGGCATTTTATCAATCATCTAGTATGCATTACTTAGGGCTTAAGCATGAACATCAACTTAATACATCAAGTTCCTTCATTCAACCCAATTTCATCGATTCCAATCCATACATTAACAAAATTTCATGAAAACATATAAAAGCTTCCAACTTGGAAGTCGCACCATAACATAAACATGATTATAATCAATCCACAACATGGGTTTCACAATTCATGATTTTAAAATAGGATTCTTGATCTTCATGGGTGAAAGGAACCCATGAATCAACACTAAACATACCTCAAAAGCCTGGATCTTAAAAGATAACTAACATTTCTTGAACGTTCTTGGATTGGGAAATATAGATCTTGATGTTTTCTTGATGGTTCTTGAACTTAAAGAACTTGATTTTCTTAGTTTCTTGAAGAAGGTTTTAGATCTTGTTCTTAGGGATGGATTTTTTAGAGGAACCCTAATTTGGTGTTGTAGGTGAATAATGAAGTTATGAGCTCTAGTCTAGTATACTTAGGTGTTAAAAAGGGTGAAAAAAGATGCAAACACCCTTTTAAAAATGGATTTAAATTGCTGAACGGGATCTGCGATGGCCTGGGCGACGGTCCATCATTGGCTCGATGGTTCATCGCTCTGTCCGTCGTAGTCTAGCCAGAAAATAGGTTACTCCATATTAGCGATGATCTGGGTGACGGTCCATCAAAGGCTTGATGGTTCGTTGCTCTTTCTGTTGCAGTTTGAATAGAAGGTAGTCTCACTGCCTTAGTTGTGATGGTCCATCGCTAGCTTGATGGTTCATCGTTCCTTCCGTCGCTCCTGGGCAGTTCAGACAGCTCACTGTAAAACGTCCATATCTTTTTACCCCGATATCAAATTTTTACAAAATTGGTATCATTAGAAAGCTAATTGAATTTCCCATATGATGAAAAGTTGAAATTGGGAAAATTATTTCTTATTTAAACATCATTCACTTAGAAAGTCATCCCTAAATCTTTTGGAGACTAAATTAGACTTCAAAAAAAGTTTGGGGTATTACAATATCTCCCCCTTGGGAACATTCTTCCTCAAATGGGACTGTCTAAGCTGGGATTTCTGATAGACCAAACTTACTTAAGGGATGTGAACATCTGAAACATGATTATATGGCTGAAACTTCTGATATATTAAAATTTCATACTGAACATGTATATCTTATGCATGAATACTGACTCATGAATACATGAATGAAATAATAAGCTAAATTTTTCAAGATAAACATGCATATCTAATGAATGATTACATGACTGAGTTGATACATAAATGTATGACTAAATATGCAATGGTACTTTAAAATACCGAGATTGTAACTGAAATCTGAAAATGAAACTGAATAGGCTTAAGAAAAGTTATTACCTTGGGTTGAGTCTGAATTAACAGAGAAAAGGTGAGGATACTTGATCCACATATCTGCTTCTGCTTGACAAGTATCTCCCTCAATGGACTGGTTATACCAAATAACTTTGACTAGAGAGACTTCTTTGTTCCTCAGTCTGTGAATCTGGTAATCAAGTATTTCGACTGGAATTTCCTCGTAAGAGAGACTGTTATGAATATCTATGCCCGTAACAGGGACTACGACTGCTGGGTCACCTATGCACTTCTTAAGAAAGGAGACATGAAAAATTGGATGCACTGAAGCTAGATCTGAAGGCAACTCGAGCTCATAAGCTACCTTGCCAAAACGACTAAGAATTTTAATGGGACCGACATATCGGGGACTGAGCTTTCCCTTCTTTCCAAATCTCTTCACTCCCTTCATGGGAGAGATCTTTAGATAGATAAAGTCATTAATCTCAAACTTGAGATCCTTTTCTGGACACGCATGAATGGGAACATGAGAACATGACTTAGTCTATAACGTGTGACATGGACTGAGTATCGTGAACTTAACTGGGCCATTGCTTACATGGATTACGACTGAGATTGGAGCTTGAGGGTCCACCTATGATTACCCACTACTCAAAGCTAAGTTCCTTACATGAAGAGGGAATGACATGTTTAGGTAATGAAAGTTCAGGGGATTATAGTGTATCTTCCCTTGGGACACTACATCCCTCGAAGAATGCTGACTTGGATGAGATACTGAGGAGCGACTAGAATAATGCACAGGGCACCCACGAATTAAATCGCGACTGAATATCCAGGATCTGAGACTGAGTTATGAAATATGAACTGAGTTGAACTCGCAACTACTTGATTGGTCCATCTTAGAATGGTTACATCCATGAGACTTCGAATAGTGTGACTAGGTGGACAGAATAGGAAAATATGTGAACTTTTCCATCTAACTGTCGGACTGAAGTACTGGTTATTCAAACTAATTCCTACTAACTGACTCATCTGATCTGTTGACTGACTGATGGCTAAGTACTGGGCATGTAAGACTGAACTGTACTTAGTCTGAATAACTAGACTGAGAATATGGAGTTTTTATGAACATGAGAAAGGGAATAACTGAGTAACATGAGATAGTTGATCATGAATTCATAAAATACTTGTATTTTCTGAGAATACAAGACCAGGAGTATAACATGATTCAGAAATATTCTGTAAGATGAGGTACTGAAACACTGATAACATGCATAACTGATAACTACATGCTATGGTCAAGTAAACCTAAAATTGGACTGTAGTACTAATCTAATTTTTGAACTGAGGCTGAGGCTAA
This sequence comes from Capsicum pubescens, assembly GCA_030864215.1. Taxonomy (NCBI): domain Eukaryota; kingdom Viridiplantae; phylum Streptophyta; class Magnoliopsida; order Solanales; family Solanaceae; genus Capsicum; species Capsicum pubescens. Next base: position 20,677,862 of record CM061539.1, read on the forward strand.
CACTATATCTAAAACTATAGCAAAGACTGCAACTAAATCTGTAATTGAGACTTATACTAGGACTGAATGTTATTTTTGATAATTGAGGTTTAGACTGGTACTGAAGTACTAAATTCTAATGGCTAAGTAATTGATAACTGAAAGCCATGGTCCTGTAGGACTAAGTCATTTACTGAATATCGATTACAAAACTGATGTTGCATCTGAGGCCTAAGGGACAGAACATCGATACCAGAATTCATCGAGGGATCTAAACTGAGGGTATACGTGACATAACCTAAGTTTGGCTAGTCACTAGGAGTGGAACAAGAGTCATGTGGGTTGAGCATACTGTAAAGCATGACATGAGTACATGAGTCGTGAGATGCATAACCTGAGTCTGAAGATTCTGTATTCATGGGACATGATCCGTACTATTGAGTATACTGGAACTCCTTATACTAGGAACTGAAATCGTACATGATTTTCACTATTGTACACAAATATGTGCGATGATCATGGAGCTAACAGGTAGGACATGGAAAGTTATCATGATATTTAATGGGTTTTGAGGATCTGTAATACTATTCTGAGATGATCTGCATGATTATGTTCACTGCGGGGATAGACGAGGATGTCATCTATGAAGACTATGATGAACATGTCCAAGTACTACTTGAGAACATGGTTCATCAAGTCCTTGAAGGGTACTGGGGCATTAGTAAGACCAAAGGACATGACTAAGAATTCAAAGTGACCATATCTAGTTCAAAAAGTTGTTCTCAGAATATCACATTCTCTAACTCTAGGTTGATGATAGATTGATATGAGGTCTATCTTAGAGAAATAGTTGGCACCCTAAATTTGGCCAAATAAGTCATTGATTCTGAGAAGTGGATACTTGTTCGTAACCATGACTTTATTGAGCTGACGGTAGTCTATACATATTCTGAGAGAGCTATCTCTTTTTCGCACGAATAGAACTGGTACACCCCATGAGGAAACACTGGGCTTGATGAATCCCTTATCTAAGAGATTCTTCAACTATTCTTTTAGTTCTCTGAGTTCTGCTAGTGCCATTCTGTATGGCAGAATAGATAAAGGTTGAGTATCTGAAAGAAAATCAATGCCAAAGTCTATTTTACTTTCGGGAGGAACTCTGGGAAAATCTTTAGGAAACAAATCTGAATATTCATTCACTACTGAAATTGATTCAAGACTGGGAGTTTCGGAACTAGAATTCTAAACTTGAACAAGATGATAGACACATCACTTAGATATCAATTTCCTAGCACGTAGGTAGGAAACAAGCTAACCTCTGAATGCTGAAATACTACCCTCCAATCTAGGACTGGTTCATTCAAAAACTAAAACTGGACAGTAGTGACTATGGCACAGCAGGAATGAAGTCAATCCATGCTGAGAATGACATCAAAAGCTGTCATCTCTAATTTGAATAAGTCTGCTGAAGTGACTTTCTCAGTTACCATGACCGGGCAGTTCATGTATACCCATCGAGCTATGATGGTTTTACCCACTGGAGTAGAGACTGAAAAGGGCTCTGCTAGAATTTCGAGACTGGATCCAAAATCAACTGCTATATAAGGAGTAACAAAAGACAAGGAAGCTCCTGGACCTAGCAAAGCATAAACATGCAAGTAAAAGATCTGTAATGGACCAATAACCACATCAAGAGAATTTTCCTGATTCTGTCAGGACTGGAGAGCATAGAGTCTATTTAGGAGTTGCCCACTAGTAGCACTGGAGGTGGTACCCTGCTGATTCGGGCGACCGGATTGAGTTGAGAAACAATTATACTGACCCTAAAAACCTGACTGGGGACAATCTCTGACTCTGTGGCCTGGCTTGCCACATTCAAAATAGACGTTGTTACCAGCTCTGCAAATACCCTAATGGTTCTTACTAAAAGTTTGACAAAGGGGATGGGTTTGGGCACTGCTAACACTACCCTGAGGTTTAGGGCCTGGCGCCCTATCCCTATTGTCGTCTCTGAATTTTGGCAGTGGAGCACTGGCTGAAGAAGGGTCTGGGACAATAACCTATTGATTGCTCTGAGCTACTACTGAGTAAGATAAAGTGAGGGAGTTGGTTCTGAATTTTCCATGAAAGGCATGCTCGTCTAGGGAATCTGCCTGAATGGGCGAAAGACCGACTGATTTATGGTTCTTCTTTTGTTATCCCTTTTGGGAGACATATTCATTAAATAAAATGGAAAAATGGATTAGACTGGGAGTCTACATTTAAGCTTATGTTCACTGGCACAACATGAATACTGAAAGAAGGGAAATTGTTCCTAAACATCTCATAGCCTCATGTCCATAAGTGTGGTACACAACACACCCATGCACAAGACTCTACTAGATGCGGCTTTTTAGACTTTCTAGGACACTGTTGAACCTTAGGCTCTGATACCAAGTTTGTAATGCCCTGAATATGGTACCCAGAATGCTACACGGTGCTCATGACACCAAAGGACCACAAGCTAACTCATGACTGATATTTGTACCTGAACACTGCATAATATACTGTATAAATATAGAATAAAAGGTTGAAAGTCCATAAGGTTCAAATATCTAATAAAACACAACATCTGAAAATAAGGTATATCAATACCAAAACAACTGAAATAACTGTCTGAACATACTATAGTCTGAAAGTCTCTAACACTGTAATGTCTGAATAAGGAGTTGATAGGACATGTTCCCAACTAACTCCAACTACTAAAATAAACTAAGTACTGTAGAAGTAAAGTAATAAAATCATAACATCCTCGAATGATGAGGACTCACTCTGACTCTGATTGCTGAAACTGGAATGCTACTGATGTTCTGGAGCTTACACTTCTGAACCTATGGTATAAAGCACCATAGTGCAAATGCATCAGTAAGATTGAATATACTGGTATGCTAGTGAGGTAGGCTGAATGCAAAGGGTTCATATGCAAGAACAATACTAACTAACTATATAACATGAATGAGAGATTATATGCATGAATAAGTAACTGTAACTGAATTCGTGATAATACTGACTACTAAGTCTGAATACTGATATCATGAGTTACTGATAACTAATGTAACTGATACCGAGTAACTGTATTTGACAGTCTAGATTCTAATGGAACTATCTGAGTTCCATACTATACTGGGTGATTGTATCTGACAGTCCTGAATTTTGTAGAACTATCTGAGTTCTATTACTAAGACCTGAGACTGAGACTGTGGGAAGTAGTCCTTTAATCAACATGCCTCTAATAAGCTATTATAGCTGAGTTGGGGTCCAATCTGTAACCCCAATTAGAATAGTATAATACCGCGCCACTGGTAAGGACAAGCTGTAAGTGACCCTCATCTAATAGGTACTCTAATAAGAATGGTGGGACCCTCATCTAACAGGTTAAGCCACCTTATCTACCCTCATCTAGCAGGTTTGATTTCTTAAACTATGCTGGCTATGTAGTTATGGAGTGCAAGGATTTCTTCAATGAATCACACCCTCTACTCGAAGGTGAGTTCCCATCCTTAGGCTCACTCGGTGTTGAATCCTACTCCTATCTGAATAGACACTGAACTGAATATACTGGACTAAATTGGACTGAGTTTCACTGAATTCCATTGACTGGAAGAATATTACTGAGATCTGATAACTGAATGAGATTACTGAGATTTACTGAGATTACTAAGATTACTGAGATTACTGGACTGATATTGAATTTCCTGAGTTTTCCTGAGTCATGTAACTGACTGAATTCTACTGATAATGGCTTGACTAAGATTATCATGAAACTGACACTGGCTCTAGGCACACAACTAAATTGTCAGGTACAAGTACCCCCAGGTCTCAATAGCATGAAACTGATAAGACATGACATTTCTTGAACACATGACCATAATCATTAATTCATAATACAATCACTTGGGAGTTTCATGAAGCACTATGTTCTCATAGTCTTGTACATGAATAGGAATGCATTCAAATATATCATGGTTACAAAATTCTAGTCTCATGGGCATTCCATCATACAATTTCAACGCATCACAATAGCATGAGAGTTATTTTGAAACATAAGGATAAAGCATGGATTCATTATTTAGGCCCTATTGAGTCAATAAGCATAAATATTACTCTCTTAGGCATTTTATCAAACATCTAGTATGCATTACTTAGGGATTAAGCATGAACATCAACTTAATACATCAAGTTTCTTTAGTCAACTCAATTTCATTGATTTCAATCAATACATTAACAAAATTTCATGAAAACATATAAAAGCTTCCAACTTGTAAGTCTCACCACAACATAAACATGATTATAGTCAATCCACAACATGGGTTTCACAATTCATGATTTTAAAATAGGATTCTTGAGCTTCATGGGAGAAAGAAACCTATAAATTAACACTAAACATACCTCAAAAGCCTGGATCTTGAAAGATAACTAACCTTTCTTGAACGTTCTTGGATTGGGAAAGACAGATCTTGATGTTTTCTTGATGGTTGTTGAACTTAAAGAACTTGAATTTCTTAGTTCTTGAAGGAGGATTTAGATCTTGTTCTTGGGGATTGATCTTTGAGAGGAACCCTAATTTGGTGTTGTAGGTGAATAATGAAGTTATGAGCTCTGGTCTGGTATAATTAAGTGTTTAAAAGGGTGGAAAAAGACCCAAACACCTTTTTAAAAATAGCTTTAAATTGCTGAATGGGAACTATGATGGCTTGGGAGACGGTCCATCACTAGCTCGATGGTTTGTTGCTCTGTCCATCCCAGTCTAGCCAGAAAATAAATTACTGCCATATTAGCGATGGTTCGTCGCTGGCTCGATAATTCGTCGCTCTTTCCATCGCAGTTTGACTAGAAGGTAGTCTCACTGCCTCAGTTGTGACGGTTTGAGTGATGGTCCGTTGCTAGCTCAATGATTCGTCACGCCTTCCATCGCTCCTAGGAAGTTCAGATAGCTCACTGTAAAATGTCCATATCTTTTTACCTCAATATCAATTTTTTGCGAAATTAGTATAGTTGGAAAGCTAATTGAATTTCCCATATGATAAAAAGTCAAAATTAGAAAAATTCTATCTGATTTGAACATCATTCACTTAGGAAGTCATCCCTAAATATTCTGGAGACTAAATTAGACTTTAAAAAAGTTTGGGGTATTACAGAGGGGCCCACTTCTAATCCCCAAAATCTATTTTTAGGCAAATTCTACCTTAAACTAGGATAATGTATCTAATTTCACTTTTCGATGTTAATTAAGCTAAACTATCCCTAAGATATCAATTCTACCTAAAACATGAGCAACTAAGTTAATTTCACCTAAATTACAACTCCAAAATAGGTTAAACAGTCCAGATAATTACTAATTATATCAATCATAACTCCAATACCTAAATCCCATCCCATATCAAGCATAATATCATATGATAGTATAAATTAGCTCAATTTATGAAGAAGGTAAGGCTAGCCCACCTAGACGATGAAGAAAAGCCCAAAGAATATACTAAACCAATGATTTCCTTTTTCGAGGAGATCCTGTAAGGTGCCATGCTATCAAAATAACAATTTACTCATCGAAATAAGAATAATGATACCCATATTACACTATTGTTCTTCAGGTTCAAAATTACATAAAAATCTCATGTAGGGCTCACTTGCAGAATCACTCTTTCAAAATTGACAATACATCCCTCTATGCTCAAGGAAAATTTACCATCAAAATGGGTGAATTTCAAGATCTAATGGTGCTATAATCAACCCACTAATATTTTATGAATTTTAAAAATAGATGGAGAATTTAATCTAGAGACAGATGGAAGCAACCACAAATTTGGAGAAGAAATACATAATTTAAGTTCACAAATTCTCCAAAATCATCCACCAATAATTGTCATAAGTTTTCACAAAAAAGGGATGAAATGGGAGAAACTGGCTAAGTGGAGATATATATGCACCAAGTGCTATTAAAGTGGTCCTGGGTCGCTTTAGCGGTAAAGCGCCCAGGTAACCACTAAATCAGTACCTATTGGTTGTGACAAGGCCTATAAATCACCCAATGGGACACTAAAGATCCCTTCTCTAAATCTCCCAAAGGGCCACTTTAGCGGTCACACCAGATTTCATGCATTAGTTGGATGCTTAAAATTATTTCAGGTCTCTACCGACCACTCGAGATTCATCTAGAATCCTGTATACGCAACCCAAGTATGCTACCTATCAAATTCGACATTCTAGAATTAGTGGCGTAATTTAAATTTCCATTCAAGTTTATTTTGATAAAAAATGAATCCCATACCCATGTTCAATTTTTCTTAACTTCCGACCAATAGCCCAAAATAAGTCTGGGAGCTTTGGGACCTGAACCAAAAGTCCGCCTAGCCTAAAATAGATGTTTTGAAGCTATTGGAACTCTTAGAATTAGCATACAAGTTTGTTTGACTCGAATTTTTTCCTGATAGACAATTTGAACTAGCAAAAACTTTAAAATATGGAATTCGCTCTAAAAACCAAATGAACTGCTCTAACCACACTGTTAGTTCCAATAATTTATAAATAACTTAAGGGAGTTATAGGAAATCTGTAAATGGTAAACATAAGTAAAAATATAGAAAATGATCTAGAGGGTCACTACACATCACCCTACTACTCTGGATTACCTTGTACAATTCGGTTAAGGAGAGTATACAACTTATCATAGGTTTTCTCTAAAGTCTGACCACCTATAGTTGAATATTAAAATTTTTTTGTGTTACGGTTAATTCATTCAACAAAAGTGTGACCTAATACCTTATTTTTTTGTTTGTGATGCGGGCAATCTCTGAGAAGGAGCTTGAATCTCTCCTATGCATGATAGATATTTTCATATGGCTTCTACTAAAAACATAGGATCTTACTCCTCAACCTTGAAGTTTTTCCAAAAGGAAAAAATTAGATGAGGAACTTCTTTGGGCAAATCAACCCAATTTATGATTGTGTTTGAAGGTTTTGCCTTTAACTATTTTTTTGTTTTCCCTAATAATGAAAATGGGAAAAGATTGAGCCCTTCGTAGTCTATGGAGAATCTCATGAGAATGAAAGTTTCATTGATCTCAGATAAATTCTTTAAAGCCTGTAAATTTCCCACTACTATGAAACAATTGCACCATGTTCTGCTTAAGCTCAAATCAAACTCCAAAAGTCGGTCTATGAATATTGGAGGTAACATTAGATACGAGTAGGATTGCTACTTCGCACATGTCCCGTGGGCTAGTTGTTCATCACCATGACTATAAGAATAGCCTTGCCTCATTGAACTTGTAGGATTGGATAGAGAAATGATGCTTCTCTCCACAACTAGTATAAGCGTTGTTGGGGTTCAAGATATGGTTCAACCAAATCTTTTCCCTTGTCAGTTTACAAAGATTCCAACCTATACCTGTAAGTTCAATAGCTAAGATCAAGTTGTCAGGACTTACCAAATAGAATAGTAAAACTAAAAATTAGAAGGTTTCTAATTTTTTAAGTCCCTAGCAACGACACCAAAAAATTACTGCACTTAAGCGCATACACAAGTATATGTGGTCAAATAAGTAGTGAAGTGACTCTTACAAGCCGGTTATCGATCCCACAAGGATTTGATTTTTAGCATACTATCCAACATAAGTGTTACTATTAAAGTTTAAATAAATACAATTCGTAACCAACAAGAGTTTGAGTTTTGGTTTTAAAATAACAATGATATGACACTTATATTGTGAACAATATATGGAAAATTCTAGGGTTGGGCCATTTACATCATATTCATGCAGTGTTGGTGTTATCATGATTATTAATTATGAGGTTGATATTATAACTCGAGGATGGTCACCCTCTAAGTCATCTACCCAAATTAGTCTCACAAACACATCGTTGAGAGGGGATGTGAGCCTCAAATTCAGATGCACTAAGTTATCTTCCTATTTCATTAACCAAGTGAGGCGTTTAGGTATATCTTTATCCTAACTGCAAATCATCTTTTAATAATTTATATTAGTGATATGATCTACACTCTCTGCATTTTTTCCCCATCCCTCTACTCCTATAGTTAATTCATTTTGGGACTTAGATTTATTCCAAAGTTTATGATGCTTTAGAATAGTAAAATTAGACTACAAGAATAATCAATTACTTGATAAACACATTAACCAACTAATAAAACCATAATTACACAATCATATTGTAGCCTAAACTCTAGAAATAGGGTGTTTATCCATTCATAGTCATACAGAATCATAATAAATGTTTTCATAAGTAAAAACTACAAGTAAATTAAAGTTAAAGAACAAAGAACCGTAGTTTGGAGCCCTTGATGATTTCTCCTCTCTCCAATTGTAAATTGATCCAAAATGAGGTGTAAATGTGGCTAAGTATTCTTTATATAGTTTTTAGGTCTTCCATAGGCTTCCCTATATGAAATATATGCATTTAAAACTTTACCCCTACTTAAATAACAAAAAATCAATGAAACATATGCATTTACAACTTTTCCCCCACATAAATAACATTGAAATCAACTTTTGGCGTCCTTGGGGGAGGGGGGTTGCGCTGAATGGACAAGGGGGTATAATGCTTGCCAATAGAAAGGGTAAAGTAGTGTTCCATTTCCCTAGGTATTTTAGCTCAAGGTCCCATCCTATGCTATGGGGGTGCGGTTTAAGGCCCCCTCCAAAGGGTGAAAGTTCACTCCTTCTTTATTCTTTTCTCATCGTGTACTTGTTCCTTGTTTACCCTCATATTATGGATTGTTTAGGTTTAATTTAGCTTTCATATAACATCCAATGGACTCATACAACACCATATAACAAGCATTAGTTCGTACAACACAATAGAGCTCATCAAAGTACACTAGAACAAGCATAGCTAAAGCAACATCAGTAGTTTTCTCGTCTAAATGCTATTTGATCTTTTGACTCTATACTTGTTTAAAATGCACCTTAAATAATTTTAAAATGTAACTTAGCATATAAATACAGAAATAAACACTTTATAATTCATTAAGAACATCAATTTATCCTCTAAACTAAGCTAAATGCACATAGATAATGATACTTGGGTATATAAATACACCTAAGATTACCCAACAATAGTGATTAGGGATAGATCAATCGATAAGAAGAAGAAAAAGAAGAAGAAGTAGTAGTTAGGAAGAAGAGAGAGAAATAAGATCGAATGAGAGGGAAAAGTCTTTAGGATTTTACCAAAATAATTCATTATCCTACTTCACAATAGTTCATATTGCATACAGTAAAGTAGATTTTTTGTGCCTCTCATGTGACCCTAACATATGCCTCTGACATGATCCTAATTTATAACTCTCACATGACCATTAATATAGGTCATGAAAGTTAACAGATCAAGCTTTAAAAGAGATATTTGAAAACTACTAGAAGTTGACAAGAAGCCATGTTCACAACCAAATAAAATGATGAACTGACTTTCACTATGTTGAAATTGTTGAGGTACAAACTGAAAGTTGATAAATTGAAAAGGTATCTAGAGTTTCCAATTTTCAAGGGAAAAAGTAAATCACTCTTTTATTTATAAAATGTTCAGATAGTTTAACTATCATATGCCTATGTCAAATTCTTATTGCCGCACGAGACATTAGAATCTGTAACTATCATATATTTTGTCATCTCTCACAGACAAAAAAATTACTAGACTATCATACTTCTCTCCCCTTTTATCTTTCTTATTTACCTCCTATTCTTTTGCCCTCCCAACTTTTTCCCATTTTGGAGAAGAAGAAAGGAGAAAAAAGTTCATTTTATAATCAAGAAAACACAAAAAGAAACAACACTATGTAGGAAAAGAGCAACGTTCATTATTCTGTCATTCTTACAATCATTTTTTTGTTATTAGATTTACAAAGCATATATGGTGACAACCCTTATCGGTACTACACTTGGAAAATCACTTATTTTGATATTTACCTCTAGGCATCAAACAATAGGTATATAATTCTTCATAATATATGTTTCTTGAAGTTTCTTGGATTTGCACTAAGGTGATTTACTAATATTGTGTACATGTAAGCATGGTGGCAGGGGATCTTGATAAATGGGCATTTTTTAGGGCCACAGAGATGGACTGTGTAACAAATGAAAATTTGATTATGGTGTCTACAGCCACTTGAATGAGACTTTTCTCATTTCTTGGAAAGATTTCAATCAAAATGTACTATTTTTTCCTAATACCTTGTTAATATAGGTACAATATTTTGGTTGTTAAGTAATGTGACTGACATTTTAGAAACACCAAACTACTTGATGTAGATCTAATTGATATTTTGTCTCCTATATATGTTTATGAACAATGAAGTGTCTAATAAAATCTTTTTTGTTTCAAATGCAGCTTCAATAATATGTTACTTTTTGTACCTCAATTCTTCTCCTCATAATTAATGATTTTGTTTTTTGTTATACCTAATATGACAGTATAAGACTATAGTAAAGTGCACATCTTTGTAGCAAAAGAATACAACTTTTTACAAAAAGCTAAATGGTGTCCTTGAAATGAAAAAGACGAACAGGTAAAAGATAAGATCCTTGGACTTTTTAATGTTAATAAAGTTCTTGAATTCAAGTTATTTGAATAAAGAAGTTTCTAAATATCGTATTAATAGACACGTTATATGATAGTTACACTATTCTAGGAAGAGTAGATTGCAGCGCTATCACACTAGACATTAGAATCTCTACTAAACATAGTATTAATAGACACGATATCTTAAATTAAAATAAAATAAATCAATCACTAAACTACCAACAAACAAAATTTGATTCTAAGCAAGCTGAGTTGGGACAAAAAAGAAGAGGAAAATCTCACCTTTTGTAGAGCGACAAATTGGAGACCACAAGCTTCAACAGATGATTTAACCAGTTTTTTAAAATTTTAATTTCTCAAAAGTTCCAAAGAAAAGGTTATGTTTCCAAAATAAAGAGAGAATTGGAGCTATTTATTGAATTATTTAATGAAACAAACACCAGGTCTAATGAATCCTCTTCAATGTTTGGTCTGAAAAAGAACAAATCCGCAATCCTAATTTATTCACAAATCCTAAATGTAAAGTAAACTAAAAAAATAAAAAAATTTATGATGAAATCCTAATGAAACCTAAAAATAGTGAATCACATATCAATAATTTTAGAATAAACCCAAAAAGCTAAGCAAAATCTAAGCAAAGCCTGGTGAAACAATTTCTAAGCAAAATAAAGAATAACTAAGATATTTTGAGCTAACTCATATCAACGATTTTGGAATCAATTAAGAGATATTGATCTAACTAAGAGATTTGAGAATCATCCATTTGAGAATCTCAAAACCTAGTACACTTTCTACTGCTACTTTACTAGAGCACAAATTTCAACTTCTAGAACCTTCCATCTACCTATTACTTGCTTTTTATCATATCAAATGGAGAAGAGAATCTGGAGTTAGAGGAAATAGATGTGAAATTGGTGAGCAAAGTCAGTGGAAATAATAATTTTAGTGTGCGTGAAGTAAGAGTATTTTCTAAGAGTAAAGTTTTGGGGTGGTTGGGTAAAGTTAACGATATAATAAAAACTAGAGGAAAAATAAAGAGGGAATAATTCAACCATAGCAAGAGAGATAAAACTATTGCCAAAATAATTTATTGCAATGGGTAAAAATAATTGTTGCTTACAACATTTATGGAAATGGGCATTACATAGTTGCAACATTTGTTTGGTCATATGTAATGATATCTTATGCAACGGTTCTAAACATTTTGACAGGAAGTCTATGGAAAAAGTTTTAGAATATTATTGTAGAGATCGTTTCTATAGTCTCAATTTCTAATAGTGTGATGTCAAAATTTTAGAAGTGTATTGTAAAAAAGTAAAGATTGGGAACAATTCTAAAGCTACTATTTTAGAATTGCTACAGCGAAAGGTCTATTATTGTAGGAATACTGCCATAGAAACGGAAGCATTGCGACAATGATGATCTATTTTGCTAGAGTGTCACCACAATGATAGATCCATTGATGTAGTGATGTCTCTACAATGATAAATTCATCACTGTAGTGATGAACTTTTAGTTTTCTTAGTTAAAATAGAAAAGTAGCATTTGTTCGTTCCCATTATTTTAGTTTTTATCTAAGGGCTGATAGAGAGCGATTTTCACTATATTTGGGGGTCTTCTATCTTTGAGGTAAGGTTATTTTATCATTCAAACTTATAATTATTCCCATTTATTCTTGGAATTGTAAGGATCATAATAATGGTTGAAAATTTGGATTTAGCCCTAGGTTTATAAACTGATGGGAATTGGTTGGAATGACATAAATTCAATTGTTATTGACTCAGGGTGGTTAGAAATCACTTACTAGCACAAAATTCTTCATTTTAATCATAAAATACGGAGAATTGAAAGATATTAAAAGGTAGAAAACCCTAGAATAATGAACTAAGTTAAGTTCATAGGTTGAAATTGAAGGGTTTGGATTTATAATGCCTAGAAGTGGATAATGTTGTATTCAATTATGCTTATTTATTGTTTAAAGACCAGGAACATATTGAAATTAAAAGGAAAGTCTTTGGTCCAATAGTGTTTTAGGATGATGATACAAGGAAGGTTATTCTTTAGATATAGTTGTAGACTTAATTTAACTTAGTGCTTATAATTGAGTTGAATGTTTGCGATTAGATTTTATACATACTTTTAGCTATTGATTGTTATTTTGCATTGAGAATTTTGGTTATATTACTTATTAAGTTGATATTGGGGGTGGGTGCTATGCCAATATAGATTGATATTGGGAATAAGTGTCATAACGACATAGATTGATTTTGGGATTGAGTGTCTCACCGACACTGGTACATGAGACCCTAGTATGTATGCATATATTTTATGCATGCATTCCTTATTTCATTTTCACATGTGGTTGTCTTTGACTATGGTTGACTAAAATTTCCTAAGTTCAAGTGATGTGTTTTGAAATACTTGAAAGGAATTGATATGAAGAGAATAGTTATTGGTCTTTTGAGTTGAAGTGGTTATGAAAATGCATTTAAATTTTAGTTGATTATGAGTTGTGGCTTGATCGCTTATTACTTTCATTTAACTTATCTATTTGTATGGTGTTGAATTAAGTTGACTGATGATGCTTACCTGATGATAACTATTAATATATAATTATTGTACTAATACTATATGTACTCTTTTTTTTGTTAAGTGCAGAGTGTGTTCTAGCACTAGAGATGAGACCTTAGCTTTAGTTTGTGATTCCAACTTCGATTCAAGGGTGATCACCATGTTCAAGAAACCATTAGATCTTCTTCTAGTTCATATCTTTTATTTCTATACAATGAATTTCCTATTGGTTTAGAACTTTTGGATTATGTTTTAGATCGTATTTTGGATTTAAAATTTCTTGTATGGTGACTTTCAATGCACGTGGAATGTAATATATAGAGATATTTCTACACTTCTTATTTTATTTTTGTATAAATGGATTATCAGATGATTAATTATGTATGAAATGGTTTAAGTTTAATAAATAGTATTTGATTAAGAAATGGGTAAGTGTGAATTCTATATAGTTGGATAAGGGTTGGGTTGATTGGTTCTTCCATTGTAGAGTTAGGGAAGTTTTCACTCCCGACCATTAGGGTCGTGACATAGAGATTCCTCTAGTAGAGCTCACAATCACTCTTATCTTAACAACCCATATAGACAGTGCCTCAGAGTATAGATAGGGCTCAGATAGGTCATAGTGGATACAATGGTCAAAGTTTTGGTTAGACATTATAAGGGTCTCATTCTAGGACTTTAGGCCATAGGGTTAGTGTAATACCCCGTACTTTTCCTAGCTTGAAAAATTTCCCCAAAAATGTTAGAATCTTTATTTGAAATATGAATATTCTTTTGTACATATGGTATTTTCAAGATTTTCACTTTTTTATCATGTGTGGAATCGAATAAGCTTTCCATCGATACCAAATTCACCCAAATCCGATACCCAGGCAAAGAGTTAGAGCCTATTTAGTGAGACAGTGTATCACCTGATCCTTCAGCGCGTCGCGGAGATAGCTCAAATGACAATTGTCAATTTCCAGTGCTGCTCCATGATAGTGGTGCATCACTCCAAACTTACAAGTCATAGACAAGGTGTCAACGCAATAGCTCTTCATCGCACCACCGTACAATTTCCCATTTATCACTTTCCAGTGACTTGGCGCGATAGCGGCGCATCGCAACAAGGATGAAAATCAAAAAAAATTCTCAGAAATTAAAGACGTGTCCCAGGGTTAAAAGGGTCAATTTCCAACCCTATATAAGCCTTATAACACGAGATTTAGCCATAATTCAGCATCTTAAACTCAATTATTCTCAAAAACTCTCCAGAACAAGCCCTAGGGTTTTCATAGAAGTTTTAATTCCAAGGGAATTCACCATCAAATTCAATCTTCATAGAATCACAAGCTAAGGTATGCGTAGTGTTCATTCATGGAATTCTTTCATCCATGAAGTCCAAGAATCTCTTTTCTAAATTCAAGTTATGGATTTTCTTTATGAATTTCATGATTGGATTGCTCTTGTTCATGTTGATAATGACTAATTGCATTTTAATCCATGTTTGGTGATAAATTGCATATGTAATCGATTAGTAATGATGTAGATTCCTATAAACCTAGGATCAAAACCCTTGGATGATGAAATTAGACATGAATCAATGATGTTTGATTATTGTATAGTGTTATTTACACATTCTATGCCTATTATGTTTATGATTAAATGCCTAGATGAAGGAAACATGCCCAACTAGTATGATATTATGAAATCCCCAATCATGTACAAGTTTATGCATATCACATGTTTGACCAAATGCTTCAATATATGAATTATGAATTGTGTTGTTGGTCATATATTCACGTAAGTTATGTTATATCAGATTTTTCTCATCGAGTCCTGGGGATACTTGTACCCAAAATATTTAGTTGTGTGCCTAGAGACATGTCATGTTTTCATGATCTCCTCAGTCAAGCTATGATCGATAGAACTCAGTCAGTCATGTGACTCAGGAAATCTCAAAAATCTCAGTAATTTTAGTAGCTCAGTAATCTCAGTAACCTCAGTATTCCCAGTCAATCTCAGTAACTACAGTATTCTCAGTCAATCCTCAGAACTCAGTATAATCCATCAGTCAACGAAACTCAGTAAATTTAGTTTTAGCTCTGCTAAATGATACCATCAGTTAATCAGTTCAGTTTAGTTAATCAGTTCAGTGTCTATTCAGTTGGGAGTAGGATTCAGCACTGAGTGAGCTCAAGGATGAGGACTCACCTATTATTCAGTAGAGGGTGTGATCCTTAGAATTTAGAAGTAATCCTTGTGTTCTAGAACTACATAGTCAGCGTAGGTTAAGATGCACCCTACGCATTTAGCGATATATATATACATCTCATTTAGGTTACCTACTAGGAGGGGTTGATAGAAGAGCTCCCTGTCAGCGAGGGTATACTCACAGCAGGTCTTTACCCGTGGCACAGTATTGACACCCTTCCAGCTAGGATTACAGGTTGGATCCCACCAGTTCATTTTCGGGGCATGTCGATTAGATGATTACCTCCCACAGTCATAATCTCATTCTCAGTCTCAATCTCAATCTCAGTCTCAGTCTCAATAAAAGACCTCAGATAGTTCTTTAGATTTTAGGACTGTCAAATACAGTCAAATTTAGATACAGTATGGAACTCAGCTAGTTCCATTAGATTCAGGACTGTCAGATACAGTCACTCATGTTATCATTTATATCAGTTCTCAGAACTCATGTTATCAGTATTCAGCTTCAGGACTGTCAGATATAGTCAACCAGACCAGTTCGATATAATCAGAACTGTCAGAAATAGTTATTCATGTATCAGTAACATAGTATCAGTCCCTCAGTATT
Source organism: Capsicum pubescens (assembly GCA_030864215.1). Taxonomy (NCBI): domain Eukaryota; kingdom Viridiplantae; phylum Streptophyta; class Magnoliopsida; order Solanales; family Solanaceae; genus Capsicum; species Capsicum pubescens. Next base: position 20,693,787 of record CM061539.1, read on the forward strand.
TAGTAATACAGTATCAGTCTTTCTCACTTATCAGTGACTCCGGGGTCAATATCAGTAGACTCAGTATTCAGTCCTATCATAATCTCAGTTACAATTACGTAGTCATGCATGTATTCTCACGTTCATGTTAGTCAGTCAGTTAGTATTGTTCATGCATATGAACCACTTGTATTTACCCTACCTCACTTGTATACCAGTACATTCAAAGTACTGACACATTTGCGTTATGGTGTCTTATACCTTAAGTTTAGAAGCACGAGCTCCAGAGAACCAGTAGCATCCTAGTTCAGCGATCAGAGTTAGCAGTGAGTCCTCATCCTTCGAGGACATGATAATCACATTACTATTTTAGTTTTTAGTTTATTTCAGTAGTTGGAGTTAGTTGGGGACATGTCCTATTAACTCTTTATTCAGATAGTTTAGGGGCTTTTAGACTACAGTATGTTCAGATAATTATCTCAGTTATTTTGGTATTGTTATACCATATTTTTTAGTTATGTACTAGTATTGAACCTAATGGCCTTTCAGTTCATATTTCTGTATTTACGATATTATTACTATTATTCATTGCTCAATTTACAGATATCAGTCATGGGTTAGCTTGTGGTCCTTTAGGGTCATAAGCACCGTGTAGTATTCCGGTTCAGCAAATCGGGTCGTTACAGTTAGATTTAGGTTATCAGATGCACTTTGCTAGTTTAGGTCTTCTTAGAATTATTATAACTATAGAGAGATGGGTCATATTTCTAGAGAGTGTCCACGACATGGAATTATTAGGTAGTCATCATTTTTAGGGTTCTGATGAAACCAATTAGAGGCGGTGCTCATGGCATTAGTAGTAGTCACCAGAGTGTTAGATTTGATTCAAATTAAGGTGGTGTCGATGGTTGTTTTGATGCTCAATCAGGGATGAATATAATCCGTTATTTTCTTTTTTTGGGTAGGCTAGAGGTTGAGGCTTTACCTACAACCATTAAAGCTATGATTTTAATTTATTACCTTTCTCTTTCTATGTTATTTGATTTGGGATATTTGTATACATATGTTTTACTTATTTTTCCATTTGTTTGTATTGTCCTTGTGGACTATTTTTGGTGCTAATATGTGTAGATACCCTCATAAATGCTTTTTTTAGTAGCAGATCAAGTGGTTGAATCTTGTGTTTTGTTGTTATCTCTTAGTAGTGGATGGAGTGGTTTGATCCTGTGTTGCAATTTACAACACAAAGGTAGATCTTATTATATTTAACATGATGATTTGTTTTGATATGATACAAGGTTTAGATAATTTTTTCCAGTTGTGTGGTCCTTCGTTGCTTTGTTTAAATTATTGTCTTTATTATGATATGCCGTCTTCAAATTATGAGGTGAGATCTTGAGAGGTTAGTTATTGAGAGAGGTTATGCATTTATTTTGGGGTAATAAGGTGTTCGCAGCAAAAAAAGTATATAGTCTTCTTGATTTCATTCTTGGCGCTCGCATTTACAGTCTTTTACTCTAGCCAGTTACTAAGGTTGGTGAGTGATTAATGTGATTCTCCTAGTTTGCGACCTGATCATGATCTTTTTTCATGGTTTTTATGTTGGGTCGGGTACTCAATTTATTATGCTATATCATACTGTATGGCTTCAGTTGAGTTGGGGGAAGCTAAAAATGGTAGTTTTAGGATCTTTTGTGTATGGTGGTACTTGGTCAGGTGTGTCTCAATTGGATATTTCTATTGGTTCAATAGAAAGGTGGTTTTTATACTTGTCTTTTACCTATTTATTATTAGGAGTGAGTATATAATGTTGCATATTGGGGATTGATTCAACCAACTTCAGGATATAACCTATTCTTTAAGTTGCTTAAGGTCTAACTACCATTAGGACTCTTAATAGCCACCATAAGTTCTTGACTATGTTCTTAGTTTTGCCAGCACCCCATAGTAGGTATGGATTTAAAGGATCATGTGATCAGGCCTTAAAAGGACTTATTTATAATAGTGATCGTCAATGATGCTTTAGTTTCAGCCTTTGCGAGATTATACAATATATGCTAAGTTTTTTAATGTAAGATTGACTTGGGTTTAGGATATTCTTAGGGAACATAGTATTCTAGAATGGGATTATGCCGGCTTGGCAAGGATTAAGGTAATTTTTGTTTAGAGCTAGGAATATTTCCTTAATCAAGGAAAGTGTTGTGTCTAGATAGCAGGTTATATCAAATAGCTTGGTGGAGGGATTTCTTTTTTTTTTGTAGCACGATTGACCATATTATTTCAGAGAAATCCATCACCAATAGACCAATGAGTGCGAGATGGTCTTTCTAGGGTTCAAGGCCTTACTGGCCCTATTTTTTATTTTGACTCTTCTGGATGAGGGCATAAGGTGTGTATTAGATCTTTTATTCAAATTCTTGTTTGTTAGTGGTTATAGTTTGGATACTTGAGGTCTAGCGGTTTGGCTCTATGCTTAGCAGATAGAAATGGATTTTGTGACTTGTTTTGGTGTGGAATTTAGGGATTTGATTTTATTTAGGGCATTATTGACAGGATGTCTAGGCCTTCTACCGTTCAAGGCCTTACTAGCCCTAGTTTTGATTTTTACTCTTCTGGATGAGGGCGTAAGGTGTGTGTTACATCTTTTATTCGAATTTTTGTTTGTTAGTGGTTATAGTTTGGCTACTTAAGGCCTGGTGGTTTTGCTCTAATGCTTAGCGGATAGCAATGGATTTTGTGACTTATTTTGGTGTGTAATTCAGGTATTTGATTCCATTTAGGGCATTATTGACAGGACGGCTAGGCCTACTTATTACCTACATGTTTTTTCTTTGTTCAACTCAGTCTTGTATATAAGAGATGGTCTGTTCACATAGGGTGTCAGTTTCTACCACTTTTGACTTTGGTTCATAATCTATTTTAGTTTTTAAAAGTCTATTCAGTATGAGATAGGTACTCGGGTTGTGCTTTAGACACATATTGTTGGTTTCAAGGTTCGTTAGGACCACTTCTAAGCCTTAATAGAGATCATATATATTAGCCTCTATATTTAAGTATTCTTGTGGGTTACTTTTATCCTTTCAAGGTTGCTTTTATCCTTAATGAGATAAGTTATTTCAATACGTCACTATAAAAAGTTTACAACATTGTAATTTAAAAGAAGGAGAACTGAAACTACATACAACAACTCTAACTAACTATAGGTAGTCAGGACATGATCCCAACTATTCCTAATCAATACATACAAATAAAAAAATAAAATAATGGAACTGCAACTAACTTGAGTCCTCGAATTAAGAGAACTCATCACCTATTGGCTGAATGTTATGATCTGCCTGACTATGATCCTGAGAGTAAGCACCTCAATCTACATCACATAAAAGATATAGTTAAAATAGGTATGTGATCAGTACTTTAGAATTTGCGAGTACGTGAGATAAGCACTAGTCATGAAAACACTTAACAAGTGCATTAAAATTGAGGACATAAGTCATTTGCTGAAATTTGCTTTAAACATGTCTGTAATCAAAAGCTGTGAGGCATAGTGAAACCTCTAAATCATGAGCTAAAACAATTCTATAAACTGAAAAGCGGTAGAAGTATAACTATCATATTTAATCTCAAGTTAATGCTGAATATGATGTAAAACTGTACTAAATGCTAACTAAAAATAAAGAGAAGAACTTGAGTGCAAACTGAATGCATGGAGTTGAACTGTAGTACAATGACCCTATATAAAATACATATATACTGACGTGCAATGATAGTTTGAAAATTCATAGTATAAAAGAAAACTAAATTGAAGGTCATGTATAAATATTAGGTATGGAACTGTGGGGTGTGAGCTGATATATTGACCAAGTAAATAAACTTGTAACTGATCAATACTATACTAAATAAACTGATTACAAGGTTATGTAATAACTGAATTTTGATGTGGGAGAGACTATCAACCGACATATAACCATGTGAGCTAAACATGGAGTTCGATGTATAAATTCAATCAAAAAGGACCCAATATACCTTGCTACGGTATAAAGAGTAAGCTGATATGGTACCACTAAACTGATGTCCAAAAGGACTAAGGTGTCAATCCTGGTCTGATGGGTGACCCTTTAGAACCTATGGTGGTGTTGTAGTTCTGGAACTTAGGGACTTCTAATAAAGGTCTCAATCTAAATGACAAGTGAGCCTCCATCCCTGTGTTTTCTTGGTTCTAAGTACTACTCCCAATGGAAATGGAAATTGACATACTGAATAGCTCAATAATACGGAAGTCGTGAGGTTGAAAGACAAGTTCTGTGTCTAAAAGTATTCTAAATCATGAAAATTAAAAGACTGAGTGTTTGACTGACAATGCATGATATCATAGGTCATCAGGTGTTACAACCCGCCATCTCTAAAGACTGCAACTAACACTGACAATGCAATGCTAGAAAGAAAGAAGGTAAATTTCATAGAACAAGTCCAAAATCATAAATTTATCAATATACTGAGGGTTCATAATTCTAAGTATGTAAAGATACTAATTCTTATGGGAAAACATGGTAGTCAACTTATATATACTGAAACCTACAAAATCATAATAAATAATGCTTAATAGTCTTGAAAATTGATACATCATACACAACTTGATCATATGCTTTAAATCTGAGGTAATATCATGTAAATAATGCATGAACATGAGAATATTGTGAATAGTGTAATATAGCCATAAGGAATTAGAAGTAATCGTGAAAATATGCTCATGAATGTAAATATATCAAGGAAAGTTGAATTGAAGCTTGGAATTCTATCTGGGTAAAAACCCTAATTCATGGGAATCATAGAAATCATAACTGAAATTCATAATTTAAAACTAGGTTTTGGGAATAAGGGTTAAAGGAAACCCATATACCTGAGGTTTAAAACCTTGAAGAAATATTTGAATTTGGAGCCGAAAGTTAAAAAGCCTTATTTCTTGCTTGAAGAGGAAAATCACCTCTTTCTCTCTCTAAAATTTCTAAGTGTTGAATGAATTTTGAGGAATGGGGTACTTATAGGTGTTTTAGTATAATTATTCATCCCTTGGAGTGCTTAAACGATGTAGTTTGGGTGTTAAAATGGTGAGAAAATACCATACAACCCCTCCAAAATCATTTAGAAAACATCTGGAAGTAGTCCCAATGACTTAGGCTACGACTCGTAGGGTCTGGCCATAAGTCATGGCTTGAGTTATGGTCAAAGGATCTAAATGTTAGTCTCCACTTCCGATAAAATGATTTCTCCTGGCGACTCATAGGGTCTGACAACTAGTCGTCGTCAAGAGTCATCGTCATTGGCATCTTTGATAGTGCTTCAGTAATTTGGCCATAAGTATTTGCTCCAATATCAGATTAAGGAAAAACTAGCGACATTGGAAAGCTAATTAAATCATGTATTTTTATGGTTATTTAACTCAAAAATAATTTTTAATTTATAATTTATGCTTATTTGAAGATGGCTATAGCAATATTCTTTACCCAAATTCAATCTGTAAGGGATATTTTGACTTGTCTATAAGCTAGGAGTTATTTGGGGCCTTAATATATGTCTAAATCACTTACCAAAATTTGAAAAAATAATGTTTGATTTTGCATGAACTTGAAGCATGGTTCTAATACTGACTTGGATTTTTGGGGTGTTACAATTGGCCTTCTTAAGGATCTAAGAGTAGAATACTAGGTTGTGTAATAGTTTAGAATACTTGTACTTGTATGCTTCTATAGTGCTGGGATTAAGCTAGTGGACCTTAGCGTAGGCTAGAGATAGTACTTTAGCATGGGAGTAGTATTCCTCAATTTGTGGATATTTATTATCACGGGTAACCCTGTTTACTCTCATCTACATATTGGTATATATACATATTATTTTACATATCGGTAGGTGTGAGGCCTTGGATGTGAATCAGTCAAATAACAAGTTAGTGATCTTTGCTCTAGAAGAGTAGTTATTTCACTTTATAGATACTTGAGTGATTATTCCCTTATTATTTATATATGTAATTCATACATTCACATGTGCATATACATGTATTGTTATACGATTCTATTAAAACATAGATTTTTAATACTATTTTCAAAAAGGTATTTATTCTAATATTTCACTCATAAACTAAATTTAAAATGGAAATCATCCCACCCTTACTATTAAATGATGACTTTTAATACTAAAATGCACTATCTATGCTTCAGTTAGAGTTTTAGCATGCGCCTTACTACTGATTTACTCTATCATATTTTGCAAATGATTTGCCCTAATTTCGAACAACTAATTTTGAATTTCTCATGGTATTTGGAAAGATTTTATTGATGCATTAGTATTACAAAGGGTAAAATGAATTATTTTATCCCTGGTTCAATTGCACACACCTATCATACTCATGATTATTATAACTTATTATGTGAAAATCTCAATTCAGGACTAGGCAATGTATAAAATATCTTGAGTCCCCAATGGGTCCCTTCATCTGTTAGCAAAAGAGCCAGAAGAGGGATGTTTTCCATGGGTTCTTCTTTTATGAGCCACAAGACTGGATAAGGTGTATCACTTAATTGGATATGGTTAGATGTAGCACTAATCTCAAATTAATTCACTTGATTTCTATTGCACTCATATATTTATATCCATTGTTATTACTAGTATGATTGTTGTTTGGTACCTCTCATAATTATGGGGTGGTTGGGTTATGTTTGTTGTTTGTACTTGTCGTGCTTATGGAGGCCCATTGGGCTTTTGTCCATTGATCTGTACCTTTTGGGCTTGTTAAGGACTGGTTAGGTTACTATTTAATTATTATTAAACTTTTGACAGATTGCTTACAGGTGTGTACTCCCAGTCTAGGTATGTCTTGTGAACTCTCCATCTTTAGCATTGCCATCTCTAGGGTTAGATTATCTTGTTGTTTCTCTTACTTTAGGTAGACATCCTGAGTATACTACTATTGACATTTGTCCTTAATATGATTTTTTTTATGTTAGACTATTAGGCTAGTTTCTACAGGTAAGTACCTTCTTTCCTATTACATAGTTTGTATATTATCTCATTTTATATTACTTACATTGTTCATTATCTCCTTTCACATTATTTATACTTGCATTTATTTGTTTAGCTCACCTCGCCAATGATGCCTATAGGGCACTACGTGTTTTGATACTCATACTACACTTCTATATCTTTTACCTTGATGCAGATCCTAGTGTGATTTCTCATCCTTAACATGAACTTTGTGTAAAGTTGTCTTGGATTGGAGACTTGGGGGAGCTCCTAACATCTAGAATTGTTCCGTCTCTCTCTACTTGGATGGAAAATTTATTATTTTGTATATTCGGGGATGGTCCTACATATATTGTATCTAGGTAGTGCACTTGATATGTTTAGAAACTTTTGTACATACTATACCAAGTCTTGCAGTGTATTTTTGTTCCTTCAACCTTTTTATGTATATTTTATGGGCTCTATTATTTGTGTGATACTTTTATCTGGGCCACCAATTCCATGACTGTTCTTTCTTGCTATTATCCCATTACTTACTATTCCGAACCCAGCTTACCTACTGGTGGGTTTAATAGGTTCCATCATGACCTAAAATTTTGGATTGTGACATAAAATAAGTCGGATCTTTGCCCATGGTCTCTTTAGCTAGATATATATGTGTGTGTGAGTATATATAATATACATATTATATATATGTGTGTGTGTGTGTGTGTGTGCATGTAAATATCCAATAAAAGTGCTAAAATTCAAGAAGATATTTGATCCCATGACTATTCAAATTGAGTATGAATAGTATGTATGATCAGAATAAATACAAATCTTGATATGTGTCAATAATGTGCAGAACAACCTAACAATCTAAAGCATGGATCGTTTTTCCCAACTACAACCAAATCATCAATACAAGCCCCCACAAATGAATCAGAATAAAAAATTGACATACTTACCATAATGTTTACTAATCCTCCCAATCCATAGATTGCTTTACACGATAAGTCACCGCCTAAGCAAAGTCAGAAGAAAGTTAAGTCATAAACTACCCCAAAGCTGAAATGCAATCCCAAAACAATCAACATGAGACCTTTCCTTTTCGAGTGACCTCAGAACTCTCCCAATCTATAAGAATAGCTTATCCACATAAATATAAGTACATCGATACCTATATAAGGTTTTAGATCGGGTCCAAAAAGGCACCTTAAAAATTCATCATAAGAACTCAAGGGTAAACAAAATTTTAGGAAAATCAATTTACCCACAACCGAAGGAGTTCACATCTAAAATTTCACCAAAAATATGGTTGAAATCAAGTTCAAAATCATCGAATATCAACTTTAGCTTTATAAATAAAGCCCCAAAAATTACAATTGAAAAAATAAAGATTTGAGGATTGAATCATGAACTAATCATTGTGTAATGATAAATTAGGGATATAGAAACTTACCCCATGAAGAATTATCAAAAACTACCTTTGGAACCTCTCTAAAACGTGTCTCCAAGCTAAAAATTGAGTGAAGTGTTCTAATGGCCAAAAGGATATTTTAAAGACACTGTAAAGTTTCTCCTTCTTCATAATGTGGGTCCCCCATCACGTTCACAAAATTTCCTAACCTGAACCATCGCATTCGTGATGGTATAGTACAATTGCAAAGAGTAACTAGATGAACCACCCTAACCCCAACTTATCTCTTTATGAATGCGGGTCCTCCATCATATTTGTGAAAGCCAAACGAATTACTTTTTCATGAACAATAAGTGAAAAGTGCAATTGCACCACCAGTAGCTCATGTGAAAAATATCTTGAATGGACACTCAAAATTCTTTGCGACCCGACAAAAATAAACTAATTATGCTATTAAATTAAATTCAATATTTCAAACTAAATGGAACTATCAGAATTTCAAACAGACATCATGTTCACCAGATGTTGACAAAAGTCAACCATATGCCATTTCAACATCTCACCTATGTAATACGCTGCCAGATCCTAGTCAAGTTTTTAGCTCTTACTTACATGTTTAAAGGGGTCCAAGGCATTTATTTTACACTAAGTACAAAAGACTTAGCCAATTTAAGACTCTACGAATGCGAACATTTTATTTTTGGCCTTTCTAATTCCGAAACATTTATTTTTGAGTTGAAATGTGTTTTGGGGTATTAAAAGGGTCATCCGGGAGAATTTCAGAATTTTCTAAATAAGTGTAGGGTGTTTGTAACGCCCCAAAAACTAATTCCAAGATGTCACACGGTGCTCAAGGCTACGAGTATCCCCAAGTTAACCCTTTGAGCCTACTACTAGATCTGAACCTTACTTTAAGATAATCTAATCAAGAAATAATGTTGTATTATACCAAAAACTGAACTGAATAACAAATACTGGAAGTCTGTAATTAAACTCGTAGTCTGACAAACCTCTATTACTAAAGAACTAGAGAGCCATTGGGACAGGACCCCAACTGACTCAGGCTAAACTGAAAATGATAACTCAATTACTATGAAAGTTGGAGATCTGAAGAAGTAGGCCCTCGAATTATGAGAACTCACCAACTATGAGAGTGTAGATAGAGATGCTCGAATTGCTCATGATGATGATACTAAGCACCTGAACCTATAGTATAAGACATTGTAGCACATAGACATACATGTGGATCATCACTTTGAGGATGTACTGAGTATATGGAGGTGTAATGCATAAGTAAACATCATCATAATTAGAAAGTAAATGCATGTGGATGTATATGACTCACATAAACTTAATTATCTAAAATATCGAAATATAAATTCATGTACAACAAATCATACTTGTAAATCTAGTGAGTCATAACACTTAGTCTTATAAAAGCTTTTCTATCATTCTTTTCTTTTGAAACTTAGAAGCTTTGGGAGCTTCAGAAATCTTAGAACTTGGGGACTTAGGGAGTTTCTTCTAACCGACACAAACCATATGAGCTGACATAGAGTCCAACATCTTACCCACATTGTGGAGAGCTATTCTACCCTTGCCATCGGAATAGAACCTTAACTTAAGTGATCACTATCTTAGCCCACTATGGCCAAATCAGAAACCTACGGCGGCACGTAGTTTTGGGGCATAAGACCTTAGAATCATACCCAACTCGGTGATAAATACTACTCCCATACTTATTGATCAGAACTTTTAGGAAATCCACCTTAAAACATCACAAGGGTTAATAATGAAAACCAATTATACTTCTCTTTGCTTTAAATCATAAATAATGTGGATTCCTATGTTAGCTTAGGTTTGGAAGATCAATATTTATTTAAAATATGAATGCTTGATTGTTAAAGCATACTAATAATATACTCTTCATGAAATATCAAAATTCATACTTGGTTTTTATAATGCCTCGAGTCTGTACCCTGGACACTACACGGTGCTCACAATCCCGAACTAACCCAAAACTGGTACCTATTGTAATGACTGTGTAATAAATACTGTAATGATTGTGGAAATAGGCGAAAACATATGCCATAAAGTTTGTATCTGTAAATAAATCTGAATGCGATATCAAAATACCAAAACTGAATATAAGTATTGAAAAAAAACTGAAATAACTATCTGAAAATACTCTAGTCTGAAAAGTCTCTAACTGTTTGAACTGTGGAGTTGATTGGACAAGTACGTAACTAACTCCGTCTACTAAAATAAAACTGAAGGACTGTAAATAATGAGCATATCCTCAAACTATGAGGATACACCACTACTCTGAAAGCTGAGAATCTGAACTGCTAAGGGTGCTCTGGAGCCCGTGCATCTGAACCAATGATATAAGACATCATAGCACAAAAAAAGCATGCATTAGTACTTTGAATGTACTGGTATGCTCAGTGAGGTAGGCTAAAATGCATGGATTCATGTGCATGCACAATAATAACTAAATAACATAGGTATGACTGAGTAGGAGTACATACATGACTACATAGACTGTAACTGAGATCGTGCTAATACTGAGTACTAAATCTGAATATTGATAATCGATATTTGTGTTCATGAATATTGTATTAATGATTATCTGAATAAATGTATCTGATAGTTCTGAATACTGCAAAACCATACCGAGTTTTGTACTGAGCTAAGTGACTATGTCTGATAGTCTTAAATTTGTAGAACTAAACTGAGTTCTATCTTGAGACTGAGACTGTGGGAAGTAATCATCAAACCGACATGCCCCTTCTCTAATTGATTTGGGGTCCAACCTGTAACCCCAGGTTGAAGGGTATCAATACCGTTCCACGGGAAAGGACAAGTACTGAGTCACCCTCAGCTGGCAGGTACTCTGAACGAGAATGGTGGTACCCTCAACTGAAAGGTAGATCACCTCATCAACCCTCAACTGGCAGGTTGATATCTCAACCTACGCTGGCTATGTAGTTATGGAATGCAAGGACTACTTCTAAGGATTACACCCTCTACTGGAAGGTGAGTCCCCATCCTTGGGTTCACTCAGTGTTGAATCCTACGCCTAACTAGATAGATGCTGGACTGAATTCTAAACTATACTAGGATGGACTAAACTATTACTGATCATACTGTATAAATGAACTGAACTGAGCTGGACTGATTCCACGTACACTGAGTTTTCCGAAGCTCTGTAACTAACTGAATTCTACTGATCGAGACATAATTGATTCGACTATGTGACTGACCATGGCTCTAGATAAGCAACTAAATTATTGAGTATTAAACACCCCCAAGACTTGATAGCACAAACTTAAAAGACATTGTATAATTCTTGAGACATGGTAACTAACTACTTAGTCATCATTCATTCATTTAGGCATTCAAGCAAACACTTGCACACATGCTAAACATGATATAAATTTTACTATTCAACTCACATGGACAATTCATCAAACACTTGTGGGGTATAATATATACACATAATACTAAAATAACATGTAGGCAACGTGATTCAATTTCAATTACATAATTCCAAGAGTTTCAACATGAATTCACATAATAAAACACACATATCAATTAACTCTACATGAATCTTGCAATAAATCTTGAATACACTTTAATTCAACTCATGGAAATCATGAAATCACTCTACATGAACTTTAAAAAAGTTTCTTGGACTCCAAAGGTGGAAGGAACCCTTGTATGAACACTTCACATACCTTAGTTAAGGAATTTCTGAAAGTTGATGGTGGAATCTTAAGTTCTTGATTTGAAATTGAAGCTTCTAGGGTTTTGTTCTTGAGCAAATTTGAGAAAGAATGAGTTTATTTGCTCCCTAAAGTGATTAATTTCGTGATTTAGGGGCTAAAGGTTGAGATAAAAAGACCTAAATACCCCCAAGGATGTGGTCTTTTAATGACTGAAAACTGCACTATCAACGCATATACCAACGCGCTGCATCATTGGCATCAACGTGATAGCCAATGCATCGCGTCGAGTCTACGTCGAATCACTAAAAATTGATGCTGGGAGCTAGGTAAAACATTCATCAACATGATAGTCGATACGGCATGCCAAGATCGCATTGATCCACTGTTTGGGATTCCAAAGGAGCTTCAAACAAAGTTTAAAATTTTTGAAACTTGTCCGGAAACAACTACGGACATTCCTAATCATGAATCAACCTAAATATCCACATTTAATGGATGTAAAGGATATGAAATAAGATTGCCAACTTTCAAAGGCTAAAATAACACTAAGTCTGAATACTTAGCTAAAATATTCTAAGTCTGGGACACCTTAACAAGCTTGGAGGACTAAATTAAGCTAAGGATTTTTGCAGGGTCTTACATTATCTCCCCCTTGGGAATATTCATCCTCTAATGAGATTTATGAGACTAAGAATACTGAGAGACTGAACTTAGAAACTAGCATACACAACTGAAACATGGTTTTAGGACTGAGATCACTGATACACTGAATTATCGTACTGAGCATGCATATCTGATGCATGAGTACATAACTGAACATGATTCATGAACATATGACTGAACTTGCAATGGTAACTGATACCAAGTTTGTAACTGAAATCAGAATAAGAAATTGAATAAGCTTAAGGAAAACTATTACCTTGAGCTGAATCTGAGGTTATGTAGAAGAGATGAGGATACTTGGTCTGCATATCTATTTCTACTTTCCAAGTAGCTCCCTCAATGGACTGATTCCACCATAGAACTTTGACTAGAGGGATTTCTTTGTTCCTCAGTCTGTGAATCTGATAATCAAGGATTTCGACTGGAATCTCTTTGTAAGAGAGGCTATTCTAAACATCTATGCCCTCTATAAGGATTACAGCTGATGGGTCATCTATGTATTTCTTTAGCAAGGAGACATGAAACACTGGATGGACTAAAGATAGATCTGAAGGAAGCTCAAGCTCGTAAGCTACCTTTTTAAAATGGTTGAGAATTCGGTAAGGAATGATATATTGGGGACTGAGCTTTCCCTTCTTTCCAAACTGCTTCACTTCTTTCATAGGAGATATCTTTAAGTACACATAGTCACCAATCTCAAACTCAATATCTTTTCTGCACATATCTATGTATGATTTCCGTTAGTTCTGAGTTGTCTTAAGTCTTTCCCTGATCAACTAGACTTTCTCTAAGGTATCAAATACCAAGTCAGGCCCTACCACTGCAGCCTCACCCACTTCAAACCAACTAATGGAAGATTTACACCTCCTCTCATAAAGTGCCTCAAATAGAGCCATCTGAATACTAGAGTGATAGCTGTTGTTATATGCGAACTCAATCAAAGGCAAGTGGTCATTCCAACTACCTTTGAAATCTATCGTGTATGCTCGCAGCATATCTTCTAAGTTCTAGATGGTCCTTTCTACTTAACCATCTGTCTGAGGATGAAAAGTTATACTGAGTTGAACTCGGGTACTAAGACCCTTTTGGAATGCTTTCCAAAAATAAGAGGTGAACTAGGTATATTTATATGAGATAATGGACAACGAAACATCGTGCAATCTAACAAGCTCCCTGATATAGATTTTAGCATAATCCTTGATTGAGTAAGAAGTATGGACTAGTAGAAAATGAGCTGATTTGGTCATCCTGTCTACAATGACCCAAACTGAATCATGCTGATGATGAGAATGAGGCAAACCCATCACAAAGTCCATGTTCACTTTTTCTCACTTCTAGGTGGGAATGCTGAACTCCTGCATGGACCCTCTAGGCTTCTGATGCTCAATCAAAACCTTCTAACATGTTGAGCACTTAGCCACAAACTCTGCAATATTTCTCTTCATCCCACTCCACCAATAGATTTCCTACAAATCATGGTACATCTTAGTAGCCCCTGGATGAATAGAGTAGCGCACACCATGCGCTGCTGCAAGAATTTACTGCCTCAAGTCATCTACTCCTGGCACACATAGTCGACCCTGACAACGCAAAACACCATCTCCCGCTTGAGAGAAAACCTCTACTTTCTAATCTCTGACTAATTCCTTCAACTTGACTAAATTGGGATCCCTATCCTTCTTTTCCTTTACCTTAGAAACTAGGGATGACTCTGAACTACTCTACACCCATATACTACCTTCCATTCAATCGACTAAGCAGACACCTAGCCAGGATAACTGATGGACTTCCTGAGCTAACTTTTTCTTACTGTCCTCCTCATGAGCAACGATACCCATAAACATTCTACAAAAAGCATCGGCCACTATTTAGCCTTTCCCGGATGATACAGGACACTCATGTCGTAGTATTTCAACAACTGCAACCACCTTCTCTAACACAGGTTTAAATCTTTCTGAGAGAACACATACTGCAGGCTCTTATGATCAGTGAACACATCAACGTTCACCATATACAAATAGTGCCTCCAAATCTTTAAGGTAAACACTACTGTTGCTAACTCAAGATCATGAGTAGGATAGTTCTTCTCATAGGGTTTAAGCTACCTAGAGGCATAGGCTATGATCGTACCTCTCTGCATCAGAACATACCCCCAAGCCAACTTTGGAGGCTTCACAATACACAGCAAAGCCATCTGAACCATCTGGTAAGGTCAAAATTAGAGTTGTAGTGAGTCGAGTCTTCAACTCTTGAAAACTCTTTTCTCAAGAATCTGACCACTGGAATTTGACTTTTTTCTGAGTCAGTATGGACATAGGGGATGCAATAGATAAAAATCCCTTAACAAACCATTGGTAGTAATCGGCCAAACCCAAAAAACTCCTGATATTTGATAGAGAGATGGGCCTGGGCCAGTTTCTCACTGCTTCGGTCTTTTGGGGATCAACTCTAATGCCATCACCAGAAATTATATAGCCAAGGAAAGCTACTGACCTTAGCCAAAATTTGTACTTACTGAATTTGGCGAATAGCTGATGGTTTCTGAGAGTCTGTAATACTATTCTGAGATGGTATGCATAATTGTATTCACTGCAGGAGAAGGCGAGAATATCGTCTATAAAAACTATAACAAACATGTCCAAGTACTACTTGAACACATGGTTCATCAAGACCATAAAAGCTATTGGGGCATTGGTAAGACCAAAGGACATTTCTAAGAATTCGAAGTGACCATACCGAGTTCTGAAAGCTATTTTTTAGATGTCACACTCCCTGACTCTGAGCTGATGATAGCCTGATCTGAGGTCTATCTTGGAGAAATAACTGGCACCCTGAAGCTGGTCAAACATGTCATCGATTCTAGGAAGAGGATACTTTTTCTTGATCATAACTTTATTTAACTGACGATAATCAATACACATTCTGAGAGATCCATATTTTTTACGCACGAATAAAATAGGTGCACGGTTTGAAAAATCCCTTATTTAGGAGATCCTTTAACTACTCTTTTAATTCTCTGAGTTCTGCTGGAGCCATTCTGTATGGAGGAATAGATATGGGCTGAGTATCTGGGAGAAGATCTATTTCGAAATCAATTTCCCTTTCGGGAGGAACTCCAGAAGGTCTTCAGGAAACACACTGGGAATTCACATACTACTGACACTGATTCAAGTGTAGGGATTTCTGAACTAGAGTCCTGGACTCAAATGAGATGGTAGACACATCCCTTAGCTATTATTTTTCTAGCTCAAAGGTAAGAAACAAGTTGACCCCTAAGTGCTGAAGTACTACCCCTCCACTCTAGGATGGGATCATATAGAAACTGAAACTAAACAATTCTATTTCTAAAGTCGACTGAAGAATAGAAGGAATGAATCCAATCTATGCCAAGAATGACATCAAAATCAGTCATCTCTAATTCGACTAAGCATGTTGAAGTGACTTTCGGAGATACCAAAACCAGACAGTTCATGTATACCCACTGGGATATGATAGATTTACCCACTGGATAGATACTGAGAAAGGCTTTTCTAGAATTTTAGGACTGACTCCGAAGTTAATAGCTATATAAGGAGTAATTAAGGACAAAGAGTCTCCTGGACCTAGTAAAGCATAAACACACAAATGATAAACTTGTAACGTACCAATGACCACATCAGGAGAACTTTCCTGATCTTGTCGGGATTGAAGAGCATAGAGTCTATTTGGGCGTTGCCCACTGGTGGCACTAGAAATGGCACCCTGCTGATTCGGGCAACCGGACTAAGCTGAGAGACGGTTATTCTGACCCTGAGAACCTGACTAGGGATAATCTCTGACTCTGTGGCCTAGTTTGCCACCCCCAAAACACATTCGGCCTACTCTATAGATACCTTGGTGGTTTCTGCCACACTTCTGACAAAGGGGATTGGTTCGGGCACTGCTAACACTGCCCTAGGGTTTAGGGCCTAGTTCACTATCCCTATTGCCATCTTTGAATTTCAGCACAGGAGTACTGGATGAGGACGGAGCTAGAACTGAAGATTTTGGGCAGAATTGAGAATGATTCCCACCCTCTGACTTAGGTTACGCGAAGTTGAAACTACCAGTTCTGGCTCTCTTGTTCTCTCTCTCCTTCTCTCTATTCTTATTCTTTTCTATCTGCTGAGCATGGACCATGAGCCTAGATATGTCCATCTTCTTGACCATGCTTCTAGACATCTCTGACATAAACTTACTCATTCGAGATCTGTTGTCTGCCACCACATGAGAAGCATATCTAACTAATTGAGTAAACTTGAGAGAATACTCTTTCACTATCATATTGCCCTGCTTTAAATTTATAAATTCCATAAGCTTCGTTTCCCTCAACTCCAATAGTAAGAACCTATCCAGAAAAGTAGTGGCAAACTCCTCCCACTCTATGGGCCTTGCATCTACGACCCTCTCTGCCTTCCACTATTTAAACCATGAGTAAGCCATATCCTACAACTGATATGCGGCCAACTCAACACTCTCAATAGCAGTTACCCCCATAATATCAGTAACCTTCTGCACTTAATCAAGAAATTATTGAGGGTCCTCATCTGACTTAGACCCGATAAATGATGGATGGTTCATTTGGGTGAAGTCTCGAATCCTGACAGCAGCAGTATTGTCCACTAGGTTGGCCGAAACCACAACTGGACATTTATTTTGGGCTGCTACAGAATGATCTAGGGTAGTGAAGGAAGCTCTGAACTCCGTGTGGGAGACATGCTCACCCAAAGGATTTGGATGGACGGCCTGAGTGGCTAACTGGTCTCCCGTTCCTCTTTCCTGAGTCCTTTTTGAAGGCATGTTCTATAAATAGAAGAGAAGGTAGGATTAGAAAGAGAGTATAACTGGAGCTCATGCTCACTCGCACGATATGAATACTGAAAGAAGGAAAACTTTTCCTAAAACATTATGTAGCCTCCTGTCCATAAGTGTGGCATGTTATACGCCCATGCACAAGACTCTACTAGATGCAGCTTTCAGACTTTATAAGACTCTATCGAACCTGGCTCTGATACAAAGTTTGTAAAGCCCTGAGTTTGTACCCCAGACGCTACATGGTGCTCACAATCTCGAAGGACCACAAGCTAACCCAAGATTGGTACCTGCTACAATGACTATGTAATAAATACTATAATGATTGTAGAAATAGTCAGAAACATATGCCATAAGGTTCATATCTATAATAAATCTGAATGTGGCATCAAAATACCAAAAATGAATATAAGTACTGAAAAAAACTGACAACTATCTGAAAATACTATAGTCTGAAAAGCCTCTAACTGTCTGTGACACCTCAAAAAGTTTTGAATCTAAGTTTAATATTTTAAGTTAATATAAGTTGTACGCATTTTATGGAGAATCATAGTGTGTGCATATGTATATAAATGTAGTATATATAAGTTATATGGTTGCTACTAGTAGAAAGAAAAAAGAAAGGGGAAATGGAAAAGTCTTATAAAACTTTAAATTACTACTTCCAAGTGGGGGCCACTTTAAAGGGAAACAAAAAGAAAAGATTTTGGTTTTGGGGGAAAACTAACGTACAGTACATATATTTATCCAAAAGAAAGGCAGCAGGTACAAAATGAAAAGTTATTAGCGTTAGTGGCTTACCTGCTACTATTATTCTTTCTTTGTTCCTTCTTTCTAGCAACTACGAAGCAAATTAAATGATTTAAGAGGAAATAAAAGGCGGCAGATGGACTACTTAAACTCAATTTTGTTCTTTTCTATCATCGTCCAAGAATTCATTAGAGAAGGAAGGAAGAAAGGGATTCTTATAGTAATTTTAAAATAATCTTGGAGAAGTGACTTTAATAACCTAAAGTTGAAATTAAATTCCTAGATGTAATTCTCTACCCCTTTCTTTTTTAATTTAATTACAGACAAGTATTTGGGGTATCTAATTTGAATTTTTATACTAGTTTTTGAAATGGGTTCATGAGAAGAAAAGGGGAGAAAATGAGCAATTTTGGTGAAAGAGGAGCTTTTAGGGATTTCTATCAATTGAGTGAATTTACCATTGAATTGTATAAGTAGTTAAAGTAGGAATTCATTCCGGATTCTTGTTAAGGAATTCAATTGGTTCCGGCCATAATTGAAGATTTTTGGAATAAATTGTTAAACACCCATATGAGTCATTGATGGACACATATCTTTTCCTTGTAGTTAATCGATTGGCTAGTGGATATGTGGAATTAGTGGTTGGAAGGATAAGGGATACCTTTTAGCGGGGTAAATTGCTTGAGGCTCGAAAAGCTATCGTAGATAGTTAAGCGCTAAGGTATGTAAATCTAAACCTTCCCTCGCCACTAAGGCACCACCCTACATTTCATGCTCTTTCCCAATTAATGTTAGTATAACTCTTATGAAATATGAAAGTGGAATCTTTATATTGCCTTCACATCACTCCATCGTTCTACCATCAAGCTTATAAGTATCTATCTTTTCTTTGTGTTAAATTTATATAATACTCCCATAATATTATAAGTTTATATACTTGAAGCCCTTTCACTTTAGGAGTTAATAGTAATAGCATAGTTTCACTTGTGTATGGTAGGTAAACTATCATTATCGTAACTCACATGGCATAGGCCTTCAAGGAATTAATTGATAAACATTAATGACGGAAGGGTATATAGGTTTGGCTTGGCATATCACTCGATATGATTTTGTGCACAAGATCGAGACCAGATCACTATAATGAGCCCAGCCATTGGGCGTACCCGCCTTTGTGGCATCATTTGTATTTGAAGTCAGTTGGAATGTCTTGTATTGGTTTCCCCTAACTCGAGTCAACAGATGGCATATATGTCCTGTGGGTAGACCCATAGTGAGCCCCTAGTGGGGCATACCTAATTACAGACTGCAGTTATAGTTACACATATAAGATCATAGTAATGAGTATGTGAGCAACATATGATTTATACTAGCCTCAGATCGCCTTCGGAAGGCCATCTTGTGATCATTTCTAAGACTTAGAGGATAAATGCATTTTTTGGGCAAAGTATAGGCCCTACATTATAATGAACATTTTTCTAAATATTATATATGATGCTAATAAGGTTGGCGCATAAGTTATCAGTTCATATTGCATATGTGTTATTTATTGGCTCATACATTTCACTCTTTATCATTTGACTTATATGAGCATCTGTACTTGTCCAGCTATTATTTTGTCTGCTTTTATACCAGTACATGTTGTTTATGTACTGACGTCTCAAGCCCACCATATTTTATTCATGCAGGCTCAGATTCTCAAGATAGCAGACGTCCACAGTAGATTTTTTTGCTGTTTCAAGCTGGTATTTTGGTATGTTCCAACTCTCTATGGAACCGGTCTATGCCTAGTATTTTTATTTTATGTATAGATCTCTGGTTGGGTATGACGGGCCTAATGCCAACTAGTCACTTGTAGTATAGTGTGTTAAACTGACTAGAGGCTTCATGGACATCGTGTAGTATTGTATAGTTTTGTAAATGTAACTCATTGTGTATATATGCAACGTTTATTAAATATGTTGCTCGTTATTATCCCATAAACTAGTGTATGTCATAGAATATTTGTCAAGTAAGTACATGCGGTTCTTGTCCGTCATTATTGTTTTAGGGTGTGACAAAGTTGGTATCAGAGCACCTAGGTTCAGGTGTCCTAGGAAGTCTATGAGTCCGTGTCAAGTAGGACTTTACTTATCGATGTGTTGTGCGCCATATTTATAACTAAGGAACTACATGGACATTTAGGAATTTGTCCGTCATATATAATCTAGATCATGCAATAGAGCTAAGTTATTGAAAGTTACTTCTGACTCCTATTCTGCTTATTTGTGATACAGACCATGTCTGCTTCAGAAAAGGATAAAACAGCACAGCAGGCTGCTACAAGCTCTAGTCAGGAGGCAACTACTACCAGGTCATCTCCCGTTTTGGTGGATCTGAATAGGACTCAAGAAAGTTTGTTGGGTTCTATGCTTCTAGGTTCTCAAACTCCTAGAACGGAAGGACTTACTAGGGTTTCTACACCTTCAGTGGTGCCAATGGTAGTTCTTATCTCGCCACCAAGTGCCTCAAACCCAGATATTAAGGGAGCAATTCAGTTGTTTACCCAATTGGTCGCTGCTCAAGCCCAAAGATAGAGTGTCAATATACCTATTGCTACTCAGGAAGGGTTAGCCGAATCGAGGATCAAAGATGTCCTCCGTATGAATCCACCAGAATTCACAGGTTCTAACCATGCAGAGGATTCTCAATAATTCATTGATGAGGCTTATAGAATTTGTAAGGTGATGCGGGTCTCGGATACAGATGCAGTTGAATTAGTCGCCTATCAACTGAAAGGTATTGAAGTTGATTAGTATGAGAGTGGGTTGCCTCGAGAGGTCAGGAAGCTCCTCCATCGATCTGGGTAGAATTTTTAGAAGCCTTCATGGATCATTTTATGCCATTAGAGCTTTGAGAGGTGAAAGTGGATGAATTTCTATCTTTAAAGCAGGGTAATCTTAGTGCCAAGGAGTATTGTTTGCAGTTTACACAGTTGTCCAACTATGCTCCAGAGGTGGTTAGCACATAAGCAAAATGGATTTATCACTTTGTGAATGGCCTTGTAGGTCCCTTGAAGGACCTTCTTTCTGTTGCTGCTATGAAAAAAGATTTGGATATAGCAAGGATTATGGCACGTGCTCAGCAGATAGAGGAATATCAATGCAATCATGAAATAGATAGTGAAAGGAAGAAGAGTAAGAGAGCTAGGGCGACCACCCAGTATCAGGGAAGTAGTGGAGCTACCACTAGTAGAGGACCACCTAGGCAGACCCAGTCGGCTGTGCACTCCACATCTAATGCTTCAACTTATTTCTTGAGGCATAGGTATGAGCATAGCTAGACTTCTAGAGCACCGAACTTACAACCTTAGAGGGACGCTAGTCGAGGGTTACTACCTCGACCTTCTTACAGCACTGCGGCCGACCACATAGAGGAGAGTGTCGGCATAGTTCAAATGTGTGTTACTGGTGTGGTATAGAGGGTCATATGGTACGTGATTATCCATTGCTCAGAGGTAAAGGTAGAGGTAATTGATCATAACCTATAGGGTCTGTATCAGCTTCATCTTCATCAGTGCCTTCTTATTCTCATGGTCCTCAAGCATCAGTAGGCAGAGGATCTGGTAGGGTCAGAGGGCCTAGTTCGAGCGCAGGCCCAAACCGTATGTATGTACTAGCTGGTTGACAGGATTCAGAGGCATCTCCAGATGTGGTCACAGGTAACTTAGCTGTCTTTCCACATGATGTATATTCCTTGATAGACCCAGGATCCACCTTGTCATAGGTTACTCCATTTGTTGCTAAGAAGTTTGGAATAGAGCCAAAGTTGTTATGCAAACCATTTGCGGTATCGACTCCAGTAGGAGATTCTATTATATCTACACGGGTCTATTATGGTTGTGTTGTGACAGTATATGGTCGGGCTATATTGGCTAATCTTATTGAACTTGAAATGGTCGACTTTGACATTACTATGGGTATGGATTGGTTATTTTCTTGTTACGCTATAGTTGATTGTTGAACCAAGATAGCCCATTTCCACTTCCCAGAAGAGCCAATCCTAGAGTGGAGAGGTGATTCTATGATGCCTAGAGGGAGGTTTATTTCTTTTCTTAAGGCACAAAAGCTTATTGCAAAGGGGTCTTTGTATCACCTAGTTCAGGTGAAAGACATTGAAGTCGAAAAACAGGCACCAACTTTAGGATTCATACCTGTGGCGAACGAGTACTCAGATATGTTTCATGATAAACTTCCTGGATTACCTCCTACCAGAGAGATCGATTTTGGTATTAATGTGGATCCCGGTACTCAGCCGATATCAATTCCACCATATAGAATGGCCCCTTCCAAATTGAAAGAGTTAAAAGAGTATTTAAAAGACTTACTTGACAAAGGTTTCATTCGGCTTAGTATATTACCTTGGGGTGTGCCAGTCTTTTTTGTACGCAAAAAAGATGGCACGTTGTGAATGTTTATAGATTATAGGCAGCTAAACAAAGTGACAATAAAGAATAAGTACCCTTTCCCCCTAATAGATGATTTATTTGATCAATTACAGGGAGCTAGATGTTTTTTAAAGATTGATTTGAGGTGTGATTATCACCAGCTAAGAATTCATGAAGTAGATATTCTAAAAATAGCCTTTCGGATAAGATATGGTCACTTTGAGTTTCTTTTCATGTTATTTGGACTAACGAATGCTCCGACAACCTTCATGGACATAATGAACAGAATTTTCAAATGTTTTCTTGATATGTACGTGATTGTATTTATAGATGATATTTTGATATATTCACGTAATGAAGTTGAGCATGCAGATCATTTGAGGTTAGTATTGCAGACATTGAGAGAGCACCAGTTGTATGGTAAGTTCACTAAGTGTGAATTTTGGTTGACCTCGGTAGCCTTTGTTGGTCATGTGGTATCTGGAGAAGGCATTAGAGTAGATTTTCAGAAGATAGAAGTTGTGAAGAATTGGCCTCGACCAACCACTCCTACTGAGATTGGTAGTTTCTTAGGGCTATCCGGTTATTATAGTAGATTTGTAGAGGGGTTTTCCTCTATTTCTTCCCTATTGACCAAGTTGGTGCAGAAAGCAGTTAAGTACCGGTGGTCTGATGCTTATGAAAGAAGTTTTCAAGAGTTGAAACATAGATTGACTACTGTGCCGGTATTAGCCTTACCAGAGGGCATCGAAGGATATGTGGTGTATTGTGATACTTCAGGTGTTGGTTTGGATTGCATCCTAATGCAGCATGGAAGAGTTATAGCATATGCTCCTCGACAATTAAAGAAGCATGAACAGAATTATCCCACTCATGACTTCGAGCTTGTAGCAGTGGTATTTTCACTAAAAATTTGGCGTCATTATTTATATGGAGTATATGTTGATATCTTTACAGATCATAAAAGTCTTCAATATCTATTCAAGCAGAAAGAGCTGAACTTGAGACAAAGGAGGTGGCTAGAGTTACTGAAGGATTATGATGTCAATATTCTCTATCATCCCGGTAAAGTTAACATTGTAGCTGATGCTCTTAGGAGACTATCCATGGGTAGTCTAGCACACCTGTCACCTGTTCAATGGGAAGTAGTGAGAGATGTTCACAAATTGGCCAGTCTGGGCGTTCGCCTTGTGGCTTCTAAAGATCATGGCGTTTTTGTGCTTAATTAAGCCGAGTCATTGCTCGTGGCATCAGTTAAGCAGAAGCAGTATGATGATCCCTTATTATTCCAGTACAAAGAGGGAATTCAACAAAACCGAGTCATAGCTTTTAGGCTAGCAACTGATGGTACTTTGGGGTGTCAAGGCAGATTATGTGTACCTGATGTAGATAGGTTGCGACAACAGATTACGGCTGAAGCACATTGCTTTCGTAATGCAATTTATCCCAGATCTACAAAAATATATCATGATCTAAAAGATATCTACTGGTGGAACGACATGAAGAGAGATATAGAAGAATATGTGGTGCAGTTCTCTAATTGTCAACAAGTGAAAGCAAAACATCAAAGACCCGATGGCCTAGCTCAAAACTTTTGTATTCCTATGTGGAAGTTGGATGCTATTAATATGGACTTCGTGGTAGGCTTACCTTTTTCTTATCAGAAACATGACTCTATTTGGGTAATAGTTGATTGGTTGACGAAATCAGCCCATTTTCTTCCTATTAAATCTACCAGCACGGCTGAAGATTATGCCAAGCTATATGTAAAAGAGATTGTCCGCATACATGGAACCCCGATGTTCATTATTTCAAATAGAGGTTCCTCATTTAAAGCTCAATTTCGGAAGTCATTTCATAGGAGCTTGGGTACTCAGGTGAACCTTAGCACTGCATTTTATCCGCAGACAGACGGCCAAGCTGAGCGCACCATTCAGATGCTCGAAGATATGTTGAGAGCATGCATTCTTGATTTTAAAGGTAATTGAGATGATCATTTTCCTTTAATAGAATTTTCTTAAAATAACAGTTATCACTCTAGTATTGGCATGGCTCCATTCGAATCTCTCTATGGGAGTCAATGTAGATCACCTATTGGTTGGTTCGAAGTAGGTGAGACATAGGTATTAGGTATGGATTTAGTCCATCAAGTTGTCAAAAAGATTAAACTGATATGAGAGTGGTTGAAGACTGCCCAGAGTAGACAAAAATCATATACGGATGTGCGACGTAGCTATTTAGAGTTTCATGTTAATGATTTTGTGTTCTTAAATATGTCGCCGATGAAGGGCGTTATGTGATTCGGGAAAAAGGGTAAATTGATTCCCAGGTATAATGGGCCCTATAGAGTAATTTGCAAAATTGGCCAGGTAGCTTATGAGCTAGAATTACCTCCAGAGTTAGCTGCAGTGCATCCTGTCTTTCATGTGTCCATGCTATGTAAATTCTTAGGAGAGACATCTCGCGTCATCCCTATAGAGGGTATTGAATTTGCTGGAGACTTATAATTCGAGAAAGTCCCCGTGGCCATATTAGATCGACAGGTCAGGAAGTTAAGATCTAGAGACATTGCTTCAGTAAAGGTGTTGTGAAGGAACTAGAACGTAGAAGAAGCCACGTGGGAAGAAGAAGCGGATATGAAAACTAAATACCCTTATTTATTTCAAAAAATATCATAAGGTTCTTGAACTACTTATCCCTTTATATGATCATTAGTTTCTACTATATTTTGTTATGTTGATATCTAATTCTTACCTGATATGTTTAGGTACATGATTTGTGCCTATGAGCCCTGATATTTACATGGAAATAGCATGCACATGCAGAGTATAAGGTAAGTTACATGGTTGGTTATGACTTTTAATTGTGTGTAAGGCCAAGAGAAGCCTCGTGTACTATTTTTTGGGTTTAAGGCCAAGCGGAGCCTCGTGTGTTAGTTGTTGAGTATTATATGTGTTGTGACGCTCTGTAAAGTGTATTTAGATGTGTTCTGGCTAGCTGACAGGTACCCGATAGTCCTATTTACAAAGGAAACTCTGGCAAAAATTTTAGAAATTTAGAGAGTTGGTCAAATTTTTTACTATCATTCGATAAAGTAAGACCAAACTTGGTTAAATGTTATAATGAAGGTGTTGGATCATGGTGGAATGGATAAGAAGCTATAAGCATCATTCGAGGATGAATGATCCTAAGTGGGGGAGATTGTGACACCTCGAAAAGTTTTGAATCCAAGTTTAATATTTTAAGTGAATATAAGGTGTACGCATTTTACGGAGAATCATAGTGTATGCATATGTATATAATTGTAGAATATATAAGTTATATGGTTGCTACTAGTAGAAGAGAAAAGAAAAGGGAAATGGAAAAGTCTTATAAAACTTTAAATTTACTACTTCCAAGTGGGGGGCATTTTAAAGGGAAACAAAAATAAAAGATTTTGGCTTTGGGGGAAAACTAACGAACAGTACATGTATTTATCCAAAAAAAAGGCAGCAGGTACAAAATGAAAAGTTATTAGCGTTAGTGGCTTACCTGCTACTATTATTCTTTCTTTGTTCCTTCTTTCCAGCAACTATAAAGCAAATCAAATTATTTAAGAGGAAATAAGAGGCGGCAGCTGGACTACTTGAACTCAATTTTGTTCTCTTCTATCGGTGTCCAATAATTCATTAGAAGAGAAAGGGAGAAAGGGATTCTTATAGTAATTTTAAAATAATCTTGGAGAAGTGACTTTAATAACCTAAAATTGGAATTGAATTCCTAGAGGTAATTCTCTATCCCTTTCTTTTTCAATTTAATTACAGACAAGTATTTGGGGTATCTAATTTGAATTTTTATACAAGTTTTTGAAATGGGTTCATGAGAAAAAAAAGGAAGAAAATGAGCAATTTTGGTGAAAGAGGAGCTTTTAGGGATTTCTATCAATTGGGTAAATTTACCTTGAATTGTATAAGTTGTTAAAGTTGAAATTCATTCCGGATTCTTGTTAAGGAATTCAATTGGTTCCGGCCATAATTGAAGATTTTTGGAATAAATAGTTAAACACTCATACGAGTCATTGATGGACACATATCTTATCCTTGTAGTTAATCAATTGGCAAGTGGATATGTGGAATTAGTGGTTGGAAGGATAAGGGCTACCATTTTGCGGGGTAAATTGCTTGAGGCTCAGAAAGCTATCGTAGATAGTTAAGTGCTAAGGTATGTAAAGCTAAACCTTCCCTCGCCACTAAGGCACCACCCTACATTTCATGCTCTTTCCCAATTGATGTTAGTTTAACTCTCTTGAAATGTGAAAGTGGAATCTTTATATTGCCTTCACATCACTCCCTCGTTCTACCATCAAGCTTATAAGTATCTATCATTCCTTTGTGTTAAATTTCTACGATACTCCCATACTATTCTAAGTTTATATACTTGAATCCCTTTCACTTTAGGAGTGAATAGTAATAGCATAGTTTCACTTGTGTATGGTAGGTAAACGATCATTATCGTAACTCACATGTCATAGGAATTTAAGGCATTAATTGGTAAATATTAACGACAGGAAGGTACATAGGTTTGGCATGGCATATCGCTCGACGTGATTCTGTGCATAGGATCGAGACCAGACTACTATAGCGAGCCAAACCATTGGGCGTACCCACCTTTGTGGCATCATTTGTATTTGAAGTCAGTTGGAACGTCTTGTATTGGTTTCCCCTAACTCGAGCCAACATATGGCATATATGGCCTGCGGGTAGACCCACATAGTGAGCCCCTGGTGGGGCATACCTGATTACAAACTGCGGTTATAGTTACACACATGAGATCATAGTAATAACTATGTGAGCAACATACGCTTTATACTTGCCTCAAATTGCCTTCGAAAGGACATCTTGTGATCATTTGTAAGACTTATAGGATAAATGCATTACTTAGGCAAAGTGTAGGCCCTACATAATAATGAACATTTTTCTAAATATTATATATGATGCTAATAAGGTTGGTGCATAAGTTATTATTTCATATCGCATATGTGTTATTTGTTGGCTCATACATTTCTCACTTTACCATTTGACTCATATGAGCTTCTGTACTTGTCCAGCTGCTATTTTGTCTACTTTCATACCAGCACATGTTATTTATGTACTGACGTCTCGGGCCCACCATATTTTATTCATGCAGGTTCATATTCTCAGGATAGAAGACGTCCACATTAGACTTTTTTGTTATTTCCAGCTAGTATTTTGGTGAGCTCCAACTCTCTCTGGAACCGAACTATGCCTAGTATTTTTTATTATATTTATAGGTCTCTAGTTGGGAATGATAGGCCTAATGCCAACTAGTCACTTGAAGTATAGTGTGTTAAACTGACTAGAGGCTTCATGGACATCGTGTAGTATTGTATAGTTTTGTAAATGTAACTCCTTGTGTCTATATGAAACATTTATTGAATATCCTTCTCGTTATTATCCCATAACCTCGTTTATGTCATAGAATGCTTGTCGAGTAAGTACATGCGATTTTTGTCCGTCATTATTGTTTTGGGGTGTGACAAACTTGGTATCAGAGCGCCTCGGTTCAGGTGTCCTAGGAAGTCTATGAGGCCGTGTCAAATAGGACCTTACTTATCGATATGTTGCACGCCACATTTATAATTAAGGGACTACATGGATATTTAGGAATTTGACCTTCATATATAATCTAGATCGTGCAATAGAGCTAAGTTATTGAAAGTTACTTCTAACTCCTATTCTACTTATTTGTGATAAAGACAGTGTCTGCTACAGAAAAGGATAAAGTAGCACAGCAGGCTGCTACAAGCGCTAGTCAGGAGGCAACCACTATCGGTCCTTCTCCCGTATTGGTGGATATGAATAGGACTCAAGAAAGTTTGTTGGGTTCTATGCTTCCAGGTTCTCAAACTTCAAGAATGGAAGGACTTACTAGGGTTTCTACACCTCCAGTGGTGCCAATAGTAGTTTTTATCTCGCCACAAGTGCCTCAGACCCAGAACTTAAGGGAGCAATTCAGTTGCTTACACAATTGGTCACCGCTCAAGCCCAAAGACAGAGTGTGGACGTACCTATTGCTACTCAGGGAGGGATAGATGAATCTAGGATCAAAGATTTCCTCCATATGAATCCACCAGAATTCACAGGTTCTAAGCTTGCAGAGGATCCTCAACAATTCATTGATATGGCTTATCAAATTTGAAAGGTGATGCAGGTCTCGAATACAGATGTAGTTGAATTAGTCGCCCATCAACTTAAAGGTGTTGAAATTGATTGTTATGAGACGTAGGTTGCCTCGAGAGGTCAGGAAGCTCCTCTAGCGGTCTGGGCAGAATTTTTTGAAGCCTTCATGGATCATTTCATGCCATTAGAGCTTTGAGAGGCAAAAGTGGAAGAATTTCTATCTGTAAAGCAGGGTAATCTTAGTGTCAAAGAGTATTGTTTGCAGTTTACACAGTTGTCCAACTATGCTCCAGAGGTGGTTAGCACACAAGCAAAATGGATTCATCGCTTTGTAAATGGCCTTGCGGGTCCCTTGAAGGACCTTCTTTCTGTTGCTGCTATGAACAAAGATTTGGATATAGCAAGAATTATGGCACATTCTTAGCAGATAGAGAAAGATCAATGCAATAGTGAAATAGATAGTGAAAGGGAGCAGAGTAAGAGAGCTAGGACAACATCCAGTATCAGGGAAGTAGAGGAGCTACCACTAGTAGAGGACCACCTAGGCAGACCCAATCGGTTTTCCTCTCCACATCTAATGCTCCAACTTAGTTCTTGAGGTATAGGTATGAGCAGATCTAGACTTCTAGAGCACTGGACTTACAACCTCAAAGGGGCACTAGTCGAGGGTTACCACATCGACC
Organism: Capsicum pubescens; assembly: GCA_030864215.1. Taxonomy (NCBI): domain Eukaryota; kingdom Viridiplantae; phylum Streptophyta; class Magnoliopsida; order Solanales; family Solanaceae; genus Capsicum; species Capsicum pubescens. The sequence goes on from CM061539.1 coordinate 20,723,438, forward strand.
TTCTTGTAGGCAGTGCAGCCGACCACATGGAGGAGAGTGTCAGTATGGTTCAAATACATGTTACTGGTGTGGTATAGAGGGTCATATGGTACGTGATTATCCATAGCTTAGAGGTAAAGGTAGAGGTAATCGATCACAGTCTACAGGGTCTGCATCAGCTTCATCTTTATCAGTGCCTTCTTCTTTTCGTGGTCCTCAAGCATCAGCAGGCAGAGGATCTAGTAGGGGCAGAGGGCCTGGTTCGAGTGCAGGCCTGAACCGCATGTATGCACTAGCTAGTTGGCAGGATTCAGAGGCATATCCAGATGTGGTCACAGGTACCTTAGTTGTCTTTTCACATGATGTATATGCCTTGATAGACCTAGGATCCACCTTGTCATATGTTACTCCATTTGTTGCTAAGAAGTTTGGAATATATCCAGAGTTGTTACACAAACCATTTGTGGTATCAACTCCAGTAGGAGATTCTATTATAGCTACACGTGTCTATTATGATTGTGTTGTGACAGTATGTGGTCGGGCTACATTGGCTAATGTTATTGGTGAGCTCTAACTCTCTCTGGATCCGATCTATGCCTAGTATGTTTAATTATATGTATAGGTCTCTAGTTGGGCATGATGGGCCTAATGCCAACTAGTCACTTGTAGTATAGTGTGTTAAACTGACTAGAGGCTTCATGGACATCGTGTAGTATTGTATAGTTTTGTAAATGTAAATCCTTGTGTATATATGCAATATTTATTGAATATCCTGCTCGTTATTATCCCATAACCTCATGTACGTCATAGAATGCTTGTCGAGTAAGTACATGCGGTTCTTGTTCGTCATTATTGTTTTGGGGCGTGACACTGTCTAAACTGTGTAGTTGATGGGACAACTCCGTAACTAACTCCGTCTACTAAAATAAAACTAAAGTACTATAAATAATTAGCATGTCCTCAAACTATGAGGACTCACCACTACTATGAAAACTAAGAATCTGAACTGCTATGGGTGCTCTGGAACCCGTGCGTCTGAACCTATGATATAAGATATCATAGCGCAAAGAAAAGCATACGTCAGTACTTTGAATGTACTGGTATGCTCAGTGAGGTAGGATGAAAGGCATGGGTTCATGTGCATGCACAATAATAACTGAATAACATGAGTATAACTGAGTAGGAGTACATGCATGACTACATAGACTGTAACTGAGATCGTGCTAATACTGAGTACTGAATCTGAATACTGATAACTGATATATGAGTTCACGAATACTGTATTACTGATTATCTGAATGACTGTATCTGACAGTTTTAAATACTGTGAAACCAAACCAAGTTCTGTACTGAGCTTAGTGACTATGTCTGATAGTCCTGAATCTGTAGAACTGAACTGAGTTCTATCTTGAGACTGAGACTGGAACTGAGACTGTAGGAAGTAATCATCTAACCGATATGCCCCTTCTCTAACTAATTTGGGGTCCAACCTATAACCCCAGTTGGAAGGGTGTCAATACCATGCCACGGGTAAGGACAAGTACTGAGTCACCCTCATCTGGAAGGTACTCTAAACGAGAACGGTGGTACACTCAACTGGCAGGTTGATGTCTCAACCTACGCTGGCTATGTAGTTTTGGAATGCAAGGACTATTTCTAAGGATTACACCCTCTACTGGCAGGTGAGTCCCCATCCTTGGGTTCACTCGGTTCTGAATTCTACTCCCAACTGGATAGATGCTGGACTGAATTCTAAACTATACTGGGCTGGACTGAACTATTATGGATCATACTATATAACTGAACTGAACTGATTTTACTTAACTGATTTGGACTGATACCAAGTTCACTGAGTTTTCCTAAGTTCCATAACTGACTGAATTCTACTGATCGAGACATGACTGATTCTACTCTGTGACTGACCATGGATCTATACAAGCAGCTACATTGTCGGGTATTAAATACCCCCAAGACTCAATAGCACAAACTTAAAAGACATAGCATAATTCTTGAGACATGGTAACTAACTACTTAGTCATCATTCATTCAATTGGGCATTCAAGCAAACACGTGCATACATGCTAAACATGATATAATTTTTACTATTCAACTCACATGGACAATTCATCAAATACTTGTGGGGCATAATATATGCACATAATACTAAGACAACATGTAGGCAATGTGATTCAATTCCAGTTACATAATTCCAAGAGTTTCAACATGAATTCACATGATAAAGTACACATATCAATTAACTCTACATAAATCTTGCAATAAATCATGAATACATTTTAATTCAACTCATGAAAATCATAAAATCACTCTACATGAACTTTAAAAGAGTTTCTTGGACTCCAAGGGTGGAAGGAACCCTTGGATGAACACTTCACATACCTTAGTTAAGGAATTTCGGAAAGTTGATGGTGGAATCTTGAGTTCTTGATTTGAAATTGAAGTTTCTGGGTTTTGTTCTTGAGCAAATTTGAGAAAGAATGAGTTTATTTGCTCCCTAAAGTGATTAATGTCGTGTTTTAGTGGCTGAAGGTTGAGGGAAAAGACCCAAATACCCCCAAGGATGCGGTCTTGTAATGACTAAAAACTGCACTATCGATGCACCGACCGACACACTGCGTCGTTGGAATCGATGCGATAGCCAATGCGTCATGTCGAGTCCGCATCGACTCACGGGAAATTAACGCTGCGAACTGGGGAAAACATTCAGCAACGTGATTTTCGACGCGGCGCGCTAAGATCGCATTGATCCACTATTTTGGGATTCCAAAGGAGCTTCAAACGAAGTCCCAAAAATCTGAAACTTGTCCGGAAACAACTATGGATATTACTGACCATGAATCAACCTAAATATCCACATTTAATGGACGTGATTGGCAACTTTCAAAGGCTAAAATAACACTAAATCTAAATACTTAGCTAAAATATTCTAAGTCTGGGACCCCTTAACAAGCTTAGTGGATTGAATTAAGCTAAGGATTTTTGCGGGGTCTTATAGGTTTAAAGCATATGTACTTAAATGATCACAATTTCATAATGAATCTTAATTCTCAACAATTATCTTGGAAACACTTGAAAATATCAATTCACAATAGGGATGTATAATTCATGATATAAATCCTCAATTCAAAGCATAAATAGGTGAGATAAACATGCAATTCAAGGTTTAAATCACTTATATCTTCATAAACTTAAAACAAGATGCTTTGGGTATAAACCCCAACTTGTAAATCATGTAATCTTTAATAAAATTCAACTTTTTGGGAACAAGAATGAAAGATTTGTCCTTGTTCAAACCTCACATACCTTGGATGATGAACTAGATGAACAACCTTGCTTTTGGAACTCTATTTGGGATCTTAAATGATGGTTCTTGGAATTTTTCTGTTGGGAATCTTGAATCTTGAAATAATTTGGAAAAAGGATGGTGGAATCTTGGGATTCTTAAGGTTGATTATTGAAGCTTAGGATTTTTGGTTGAGAAATATATCATAAGATGTTTGTAGTAGCCTTAAATCATGTGTTTGGACAGAATTGGGGGCTGGGAAAAGTCCAAAATACCTCCTTTAACTTCTAAACGAAACTAAAAAAATAACTGGAGTCCTGATTTAATGGGCCACCACGATTCGCCACTATCGCGGTGGCTCACTGGAAACTGACGAATGGGAAATTGGGGTCCTCCGCAATGTGGACATATCGTATTGTCCCACTAGATTTTGACAATTAGGACCCGAAACTTCAACACGATACGCCACCATCATGGTGCCCTATAGAAAAGCCATTTTCGCCTTCGGCGTGACGCGCCACTATCATGTTGGGCTACTGGAATTCGAAAATTAGGAAAATGGACCTCTCCACAATGCTTCAATATCATGGAGGTCCACTGAAAATTGACAATTATGGAATTTTCCTTCACCGCGATGCGGTGACTGCCCAGTTGGCACGTTGTCAACTTAAAAGTATTGTAACTTCTTCACCGAGTGTCGGATTTGAACAAATTTGGTATCGATGGAAAGCTTATTTAATTTACCACACAAAAAAAGTTTAAATCTAGAAAATTCTATGTGAAACAAATATTAATCATTTTGGAAGACATCCCTTAACATTCTATGAACGAATTTAAGCTAGAAAAAGTTTGGGGTATTATAGTGTTCTTGGACCATGGAGGTAGAATGCCTCCACAATATAGGCGTGTCACGGAGGCAGAACCTCTATGATACATAACTTGTCATAGAGGTTAGCCTCTTTGATACACGTCGTCACAAAGGATAGCCTCTGCGATAACCTCTGTGATACGGAGGCTGTGTTTTCTGCAGTATTCTTATTAACTTATAGAGGGATATTTTAGTCTTTTCCCTCACTGAAAACACCCAAATTGACAACTTAAAGCTTAAAAGGGGCATTATTTTCCTCATTCCCTAGCAGTTATCATATGTAAAACCCATCCCTTTTTTCGAGAACATAAAAATCAAGCCTCTTCTCAAGAATTCAAGCATTAAAGGTCCAAATTTCATGCTTTTTCTTCAATAATTCAAGCAATTAACATATGTGGGATATTCATCAATGGGTTTCTTCCACCCATTGAGTCCAAAAAAACAAAAATCCCTTTTTGTTCAAGTATGAAACTTTTATCCTCTTTTATGAATATATCCATATATTATGAATTTAATTCATGATTTCTTAGTAGTTTTGAATTCAAGCCATGCCAAGATGTTTCCCCTATGTGAATTATGTTATTACATATTTTAAATTTCAGTCACCCACATCTTGTTCAGTAAATACCATGTCAATTTCTCAAGTTATGAAATAAATCATGTGATCATGTTGTTCTCATAAGTGTAGCATATTCACATGCTTATAATCATGAATTCCATCAGTTTAGTGAAATATACTATGTTTTGGGGTTTACAAATCATAAATTCCCTTACAGTGTTTTAAATAACAATTTTGTATTTAAAGCATTATTCAGTGCTGGAGGGTTATAAACACCTGATACATATATGTTCACCATGATTCAGAACTATAAGTAGCAAGTCAGTTAGATCATGATTTTACTATTATACTCAGTTTGTTATGATCATGTTGAGCATTATCAGTTGTGATGTCCAGTTGACTTTAAATTAGTACTAGTGTCAATTTAGTTAGGAGTAGGATTTAGCACCGAGTGAAACTAGGGGTTAAGGCCCACCCACTGGTAGAGTACTAAAACCTTTAGTATCAGTCCCTATGTTCTAGAACTACGTAGCCAATGTAGGTTATGGGATGTCACCCACTAGTAGAGGACTGACACTCTCTTAGGGGTCACCCACCAATAGAGGATTGACACCCTAGTCCTTCGGGATATCAATTTAGTGGATCCACATAGCTAGTGTTAGTACCTGTGGCAAGATACTGATACCCTTCCCACAGGGGTTATAATTTGGATCCCAATTAGCTTAGATTGGGGCATGTCGGTTACATGATATCTCCCATAATTTTAGTCAGTACTCAAGTTATATCAGCATGGGTTTACATGACCAAGTATTTAGTTTATCAATTATTCAGTCAGTCAGTTTTACAGATTATCTTAGTACATGTTTTACTTGGTCTTGCATTCTTTCTACATGTTTATGCATTCATGTTCAGTATCCATATGTGTTTTTAGTTAGTCCCTATATCATGTGCCAGTACATTCAAAGTACTGACCTCATACTCTCTTTTGCGTTATATTGATTCCACAATATACGTTCGAACGCTCAGTTCCCGATCGCCCTTAGTCAGCTTAGTGTCTCTCAGCAGTAATAGTAGTGAGTCTTTATCCATTGAGGACAAGTTATGTTTAGTTACTTTTAGTATTTATTTCATTTCAGTTATTCAGAGTTAGTTGGGGGTTTGTCCCATCAAATACACATATCTTAGAGGTTTTCAGACTAGAGGTTTAGACATTTAAATATTCAGACTAGATATTCAGCTATTTAGACTTGTTTTTAGTTTATTTCATAATTCAAACATGTTGGTATTTTCTTCAGTTCTATATCTTAATAGGCTTTTATCAGTTTAACTTCTTCACATGATGTTTCATTATTATATTACTCAGTGCTCACAATAGATACCAGGTCATGGGTTAGCTTTGGGGCACTTATGGCCTTAAGAACTATGTTACAACTAGAGGGTAGCCTCTGGTAAAATATGGTATTAGATCCAAGTTTTAAAGTGTCCTAGGGTGTCTTAAAGCCGCGTCGAGTAGATTTTTTTGCATGTGTGTAAAGTGCGCCACACTTATGGGTAAGAGGCTACGAGACATTTTAGGAAAGTTTTCCTTCTTTTAGTATTCATGTCGTGCGAAAGGGCATGGATCTATTAAATTTCTTTTTTTCTAACTCGTCCTTCATCCATTTACATAAAATTCCTCCTAAAAGAAATAACAAAATAAGGAACAGTGATCAGCTTGCATCACCACCTATTTAGGAAGATCCCCTGAATGAACATGTTTCCCACACCGAGTTCAGGGCTTCTTTTACTACTTTGGCCCATTCTGTGGATGTTCAGAATAATCAGTAGGCTATTGCCCTAGCTAAATCTATGATGAAATGGTAGCAGCTAGGATCTGAGACTTTACTCGAATGAATCATTTATTTTTTCTAGATCTAAGTTTGAGGAGGATCTACATGAGTTTCTGGATGGTATGCAAAAAGTGACAAATATTATGGGTGTTACTGCTTGTGAGGGTGCTGATTTAGCTGTATACCAATTGAAATAGGTGGCTCATACTTGGTTCAGGCAGTGGAAGGAGGACAGAGGTGTTGAGGCAGGGCCTATAGAGTGGGAGGAGTTTGCCACAGCCTTTTTAGATAGGTTCTTCCCACTTGAGTTAATAGAGACTAAGGTGCAGGAATTCATAAATATGAAACAAGGTAACATGAATGTGAAGGATTACTCACTCAATTTTACTTAGTTGATGAGGTATACTCTGACTATGGTGGTTCATTTTAGGTTCAGGATGACTAAGTTTGTGTCTGGGGTATCTAATAGTGTAGTCAAAGAGTGTAGGACAACCATGTTGATTAAGGAAATAGACCTTTTTAGGCTGATGGTTCATGCTCAGCAGATTGAGGAGTAGAATTTCAAGGAGAAGGAAGGGAGAAGAAGAGGGCCAGAACAGGTAGCTTCAACTTTTCACAATAGAGTTCCGATAGTGGAAATCATTCTCAGTTCCATGAATAATTATCAATCCCAGCTCCATCTTCATCTAGTGCCTAAGTTCAAGCTGGATAATAGGGATAGGGCGCCAGGCTCTAAAACTTAAGGTAGCATGAACAATGGGCATACCAACCCACTTTTTAAGAAATATAGTATGAATCATCAGGGTGAGTGCAGGGCAGGCACTAATAGGTGTTTTGGATGTGTCAAGCCAGGACACAGGATCAGGGATTGCCCAGTGGTTACGTAGAAGGGAAAGAATCTTTGTCAACAAGGTCAATCCAAATTTTTATCAGCTCCAGCAAGTCACCCGACTCAGTAGGGTGCCACCAGTGGGCATCGTCAGAACTAACTTTATGTTCTTCTATCTCGATAGTATCAAGAAAGTTCTCCTAATATAGTTACGGGTACGTTACAAGTTTTTCATCTTCATGTTTATGCATTATTAGACCCTGGAGCTTCACTTTTTTTTGTGACTCCTTATATAGCTGTAGACTTTGGCGTTAGTCTTAAACTCTTAGAAGAACCCATTTTGGTGTCTACCCTAGTGGGTAGTTCTATCATAACCAGACGGGTATACAGAAATTGCCCGATCACAGTGTCTTAAAGAGTTACTTCAGTTGATCTTGTGGAGTTAAAGATGTCTGATTCTAATGTCATTCTTGGTATAGATTGGCTCCACTTGTGTTATGCCTCAGTTGATTATAGAAATAGAATTGTCCAATTTCAGAGTCCTAATAAGCTCGTTATTGAATGGATGGGTAGTACTTTAGTGCCTAAGAGTCAGTTTGTCTCCTATCTTAAGAAAAGAAAGATGATATCCAGTATATGTATATACCATCTCATCTGAGTCAAGGACTCAAATTCTGAAACTTCAAGTCTTGAGTTAGTTTCTGTAGTGAATGAGTTTCCAAAAGTATTCCCTAAAAATCTTCCTAGAGTTCCCCCCCGAAAGGGAAATTGACTTCAGAATAGACCTCATTCCAGATACCCAACCTATCTCAATTCCACCTTAAAGAATAGCTCTATCTGAACCTAAAAAATTGAAAGAACAGTTGAAAGATCTCTTAGATAAGGGTTTCATCAGGTCCAATATTTCTCCATGGGGTTCTACAATTCTTTTCGTGGACTAGAAAGATGGTTCCCTCCAAATGTGCATTGACTACCACCAGTTGAACAAAGTCATAATCAGGAATTAATATCCTCTCCCTAGGATTGATGACTTATTCGGCCAACTTCAGGGTACAATCTATTTTCCTAATATAGACCTCAAATTCAGCTATCATTAGCTCAGAGTTAGAGAATGTGACATTCTGAAGACAACCTTCAGAACTCGGTATGGTCACTTCAAATTCTTAGTTATTTTCTTTAGACTAACAAATACTTTCGCAGCTTTTATGGACTTAACAAACAAGGTGTTCAAGCAGTACTTGGACATGTTCGTTATAGTCTTCTTAGATGACATCCTCATCTATTCCCATAGTGAAAGTGATCATGAAGACCATTTAAGGGTTGTATTGCAGACCCTTAAGAATCATCAGTTATTTGCTAAGTTCAGCAAGTAAGAATTCTAGTTGAGATCAATAGCTTTCCTTAACCATATTATTTCTGGTGATGACATTAGAGTTGATCCTCAAAATACCAGAGCAGCAAGAAACTATCCTAGACTTATCTCTCTTTTATTTATCAGGATTTTCCTGGGTTTAGTCGGTTATTACATATGACTTGTTGAAGGGTTTTCTTCTATTGCTTCTCCCTTGTCTCGATTAACCCAAAAGAAAGTAAAATATTAGTTTAGATCCCTGCAAGAAAAGCTTTTAGGAGCTGAAAACTCAACTCACTTCTACTTCAATCTTGACGTTACCAGATGGCACAGATGGGTTTGTAGTTTATTGTGATGCTTCTAGAGTTGGTCTTGGTTGAGTGTTAATGCATAGAGGTAAGGTCATTTCCTATGCCTCTATATAGCTTAAACCCTATGAGAAGAATTACCTGACCCATGACCTTAAGTTAGCAGCAGTAGTCTTTTCCTTAAAGATTTAGAGGCATTGGGGTTCATGTTGATGTGTTCACGGATCATAAGAGTTTACAATATGTGTTCACTCAGAAGGATCTAAATCTTTGTCAGAGAAGGTGGTTGGAATTGTTAAAGCACTATGATATGAGTGTGTTGTATCACTCGGGTAAGGCCAATGTAGTGGTTGATGCCCTTAGTAGATTGTCTATGGGAAGTGTTGCTCATGTTTAGGATGGTAAGAAGGAATTAGTTTGTAAGGTTCATCATCTAGCCACGTTAGGTGTTCGGTTGGTTAATTCGACCGAAGGTAGTATATGGGTTCAGAATGGTTCAGAATCTTCATCAATTGTCAAAGTAAAAGGAAAGCAAAACATGGATTCTATTTTGGTCAAGTTGAAGGAGGCCATTAAGGATCAGAAGGTTGAGGTTTTCTTCTAAGAGGGAGATAGTGTGCTTTATTGTCAAGGCAGGTTATGTGTTCTGAGTATGGATGGTCTGAGGCAGCGGATATTAGCAGAAGTGCATGGTGCGCGGTATTTTATTCACCCAGGATCCATTACAATGTACTATGATTTGAGAGAAATTTACTGGTGGAATGGTATGAAGAAAGATATTACAGAATTAGTGGCTAAGTGTTCAAATTGTCAACAGATTAAGGTTGAGCACCAGAGGCCTAGTGATATGCTCCAGGAGATCAGCATCCCTACTTGGAAGTGGGAGGTGGTCAACATAGATTTTGTGATAGGGTTACCTCATACGCATTGTTAGCATGATTCAATTTGGGTCATTGTAGATAGAATAGCCAAGTCAACCCATTTTTTTGTTAGTTCATACATTGTATTCAGCTAAGCATTATGCTAGGCTCTATCTCATGGAGTTGGTAAAGTTGTATGGGGTTTCATTGACCATCATTTTATACAGAGATACCCTGTTTACCTCTTACTTTTGGAAGGCTTTTTAGAAGGGTTTTGGTACCCAAGTCCATTTCAGTACATCATTTCATCCTCGAACAGATGGTCAGTCAGGAAAAATATTCAGAATTTAGAGGACATGTTGAGGGCTTTTGCTATAGACTTTAAAGGTAGTTGGGATGACCACTTACCATTGTTTGAGTTTTCCTACAACAATAGCTATCACTCCAGTATTTAGATGGATCCATTTGAGGCTCCTATAGAAGGAGGTGTAGATCTCTTATTTTTTTTGTTTGAAGTAAGTGAGGCCTCTTTAATAGGGCCAGATATAGTTTATGAGACGATGGAGAAAGTTCAATTAATCCGCAAAAGGCTAAAGATAGCCCAAAGTCATCAGAAATCTTATGCAGATGTGAGAAAAAAAGATCTTGAGTTTGACCTTGGTGATTTGGTTTATCTAAAAATTTGCCTATGAAAGGGGTGAAGATATTTGGCAAGAAGGGGAAGTTAGTCCCCACTATGTTGTCCCATACAGGATTTTGATCCGTGTTGGAAAGGTGGATTATGAGTTAGAATTGCCTGAAGATTTAGCATTAGTGCATCTTGTGTTCCATGTCTCTTTGCTAAGGAAATGTATTAGTGACTCAGCTTCTGTTGTTCCTTTAGAAAATGTAGATGTGAAAGATAGTCTCTTCTACGAATAAGTCCCATTTGAGATCCTTGACCTTCAGATTCATAGGTTGAGGAATAAGGAAGTTCCCTTAGTTAAGGTTCTACGATGGAATCAATCTATTGTGGGACCTACTTGGGAAGTAGAAGAAGATATGCGAGCCAAGTATCCTCATCTTTTCTCTACAGATTCTGATCTAGTGTGAGGTAATAATTTTTCTTAAGTGATTCTCTCATTTTTTATCTCAGCTATAGAACTATCCTCATGTCATAACATACATTCATAAATTCAGTTCAGTCCATGTATTATGTTTTAGATTTAGTTACTTAATCATGATTCAACTTATAAGTATTTAGTGTACGATCTCAGTTTTCCTAGTATCTCAGCTCAAACAGTTTTATTCAGGGACGAATGATTCCAGGGGGGAGATATTGTAGTACCCCACAAGATCTTAGTCAAGTTTTCAGCTCTTACTTATATGTTTAAAGGGGTTCAAGGCATTTATTTTAAACTAAGTACAAAAAACTTAGCCAATTTAAGACCCCAAGAATGCAAACATTTTATTTTTGGCCTTTCTGAGTCCGAAACGTTGATTTTTGAGTTGAAATATGTTTAGGGGTGTTAAAAGGGTCATCCGGGAGAGTTTAAGAATTTTTTAAAAGAAGTTCAGGGTACTTTTGGACAACAAAGGCAGAATGCCTCCGCGATATGGGTGTGTCACGGAGATAGGACCTCTGCGATACACGGCGTATCACAAAGGTTAGCCTCCGCAATATATGTCATGTCACAGAGGATAGCCTCCTCGATAACCTCCGTGACACAGAGGCTGTGTTTTTTGCAGTATTTTCATTAACTTATAGATGGGAATTTTGGTCTTTCCCCTCACCCCAAACACCCAAATTGATGACTTAAAGCTCAAAAGGAGCATTATTTGTTCCATTCCGCATCACTTATCATACGTAAAACCCATCCCCTTTGCCAAGAACATGAAAATCAAGCCTCTTCTCAAGAATTCAAGCATTCAAGGTCCAAATTTTAAGATTTTTCTTCAAGGATTCAAGAAATTAAGGTATGTGGAATATTCATCAATGGGTTTCTTCCAACTATTGAGCCCCCCCAAAAAACAAAAATCCCTTTTTGTTCAAGTATGTAACTTTTATCCTCTTTTATGAAAATATCCATGTTAACAATCAATTTAATCCATGCTTTCTTAGTAGTTTTGAATGTAAGTCATGCCAAAATGTTTCTCCCATGTGAATTATGTTATTACATGTTCTGAATTTCAATCACTCACATCATGCTCAGTTAATATCATGTCAATTTCTCAAGTTATGAAATAAACCATGTGATCATGTTGTTCTCATAAGTTTATCGTATTCACATACTCATAATCATAAATTCTATTAGTTTAGTGAAATATACTATATTTTGGGGTTTACGAATCATGAATTCCCTTATAGTGTTTTAAATGACAATTTTGTATTTAAAGCATTATTCAGTGCTGGAGGGTTATGAACACTCGATACCTATATGTTCACCTATGTTTCAGAATTACAAGTAGTAAGTCAGTCAGATCATGATTTTACTATCATACTTAGTTTGATATGATCATGTTAAGCATTATCAGTTATGATGTCCAGTTGACTTTAAATCAGTACCAGTTTTAATTCAGTTGGGAGTAGGATTTAGCACCAAGTGAACCTAGGGATGAAGCTCACCCGCCAGTAGAGGACTGAGACCTTTAGTAGTAGTCCCTAAGTTTTAGAACTACGTATCCAACGTAGGTTATGAGATTTCACCCACCAGTAGAGGAATGACATTCTCTTAGGGGTCACCCTCCAATAGAGGACTGACACCCTAGCCCTTTGAGACACTATTTTAGTGGATCCACACAGCCAGTGTTAGTACCCGTGGCAAGGTACTGACACCTTTCCAACTAGGGTTACAGGTTGGACCACGATTAGCTCAGATTGGGGCATGTCAATTATATGATAGCTCTCACAGTTTCAATCAGTACTAAGGTTATATCAGTATAGGTTTGCATGACTAAGTATTTAGTTTATCAGTTATTCGTTCAGTTAGTTTTACAGATTATCTTAGTACATGTTTTACTTGGTCTTGTATTCTTTCTACATATTCATGCATCTATGTTCAGTATCCATATGTGTTTTTCGTTAGTCTGTCATGACTCAAACCAGGTCCTGGCCATGATAGGTATCTCAAGTTCCACTTGGACCGGAGATCACCCTCTTCGCCTAACCTAACCAACATATTAACCACAAGTGTTGGATGAATTTTGAACATATAGCAAGATTGCAGAAAGTAAGTCTAATAATACTCATAAAGTATCTAGGTCAATCCACCAAACAACATACTGAACCATCACACCCAAGTCTGCAGTAATCCACAAAGCCTCTACAAAACTAAAGTGAATAATATGTCGGGACATGCCCCCGACAATAGACAAAAACAACATATAAACCAAGTATAAGGCAAAGAGTAAAACACCATGAAATGAATGCTTTTTGAAGTATGGAAGTTCACCACTTCAATGTCAATCTCACGAACCACTGGATCACCTAGTCACTACGCAGGAGAAGAAGAAGCTCTGGTCCCTATATCGCATAGGGATACAGCGTACGGAGATGGTTAACAGTTGGAGCACTAGCATGTAACAAAGGGATAGAGGAATAAAATAGTGCCATTAATAAAACCAAGTCAAATTATCATATGCAATCACCTGTATGCATACATATATATATATATCGTGTCGGGATAGAGACAAGGCTTAGCATGAACTTTGAAAACATTAACCTGGGTTGTGTAGCATAACCATCATAAAATAAGACACTTATGGGCTATGTGGGTCTAGCTCTTTCCTATCTAGAAGGGCCTCAGTGCGTATAGCCACATGAACCATAGAATATCCATATCCATATATGTCATTATGGGAGACTCGAACCTCCCAACATAATCAAGGTGATGTAGCACCAATTTATACAATATGGGGGACTAGAACCTCTCATTCATATATCCATTCCGGGGACTCAAACCTCCTGGGTCATATAAATACCCGTACTGGCTAGCGCAATTTTTAGTGTTAGTCCTTTGGACTTCACTTTCACGGACCGACTACGCATCCTACTTTAAATCCCAATTAAAATATTCTTTACAAATACACTCAACCATTAGTCCAATTACTTACCAAAGGCATTCCGTTGGTATCGTCATACCAACCCCACTTGCAATCGCACAACATGCCATAACCATTTTTATCAATTATTCATCGGGGCTCGAACCCATTTAGTTAATTAAACCACCATGATTACAATTCAAATCAATGATTCATAATCTTTCGGCCAATGCCTTAGTTCAAAACACAATTCAACGTGTGACTAGTTAGTTCTCTTAGATATTATCACAAACACATTGAAGGCATATATTTACCAAGACAAAAATCAAAGTAAAAAGCCATAAAGTTTAGGGTTAACCATGACTCAATTGTTAAAACATAATTACCAAGTATCCACATATGCAAAACCATCATTAAAACAGGTATATTCATAATTTAACCCAAGAGCAAATGATACTCAATAATATGAAATGAAACCCTCAACATTTGTTTTCCAAACCACCCTTAACGATTCATAAACAAAGCTTTAAACACATAATTTTCATTAAATAACAATGATGGAAGAGTCGCATGCCTTATTCACGAAGGTTCACAAAAAGAACTTGAATCTTGAGCCTCTAGATAAACACCTTGTAGAAACCCTAGCCCAATCTTCAAGAGAGAGTTTAGAGAGGGTTTTGAGAGTGTTTTGATCCTTTAAAGTGTGTTATAAGAAGATACAATGTGTTATAAGACATGGGGTCTTAAGGGTTTTAGGATGGAAAATGTCCAAAATATCCTTAACTTAAAAGATGAAAAATATGCGCTCGAGGGTATGGTTGGATCCCTCACGTCGTACCCACATCATACGAGTGGTACCTTCCACTCGTACCTTGATCAGAATGTTGGATGCCATATTATTTCTATCATATGATGCCTTAGCCTAAAATGTACCCATACCATACGATAAGTACCCTCAAACCATACCCTAAGCAGAATCCTATAGGCTAGACTTTGGACATCATACGGTTTAGCACTATACTTCTCGTACCTTAACATATGACTAGTATAATTCCTTCTCGTACCAAGAACAGAACTTGGCTAATGTGAAACTGACCAACAACAACCAAGGACTTCAAACTGTATCCACTCTATACAAGTGGTATAATGTAGTCATATGATGCATGGAATATTCAAGGCTCAAAGAATTTTGTAATGGCCAAAGTTCGGGGTGTTTCGTAGTCCCTATCTCACGTACCAGTACATTCAAAGTACTGACCTCATATTCTATTTTGCGCTATATTGATTTCACAATATAGGTCCAGACGCTCAGTTCTCTGATTGCCCTTAGTCAACTCAGTGCCCCTCAGCAACAGTAGTGGTGAGTCCTTATCCATCGAGGACAAGATATGTTCAGTTACTTTCAGTATTTCATTCATTTTAGTCAGTCGGAGTTAGTTAGGGGTTTGTACCATCAACTCCACATGTCTTAGAGGCTCTCAGACGAGATGTTTAGATATTTAGATATTCAGACTAGATATTCAGCTATTCATACTTGTTTTCGATTTATTTCGTAATTCATATATGTTGGTATTTGCTTTAGTTTTATATCTTAATAAACTTTTATCAGTTTAACTTCTGCACATGATGTTTCATTATTATATTATTGAGTGCTCAAAGCATGTACCAGATCATGGGTTAGTTTGGGGACACTTGTGGCCTTAAGCACCGTGTTACAACTAGGGGGTAGCCTCGAGTCATGACAACCTAAAAGATAAAAATCACCTCAAAAGCCTCAGATCTAGAACTAACTATGCTACTAACCCCAAAATGATGCTCCAAATCTAATGGAACTAATAAAATTTTGATCTGGCGCTCAGATCTTTGAATGTTGACCAAAGTCAACGGTATTAACTTAAAAGCTTTTCAAAATCAAAAACTTGAATATAACTCAATGAATACATTGGCAACTATTCCACCCACTCTCGTGACTCACAAATACTATAAGTCTACTATGGAAAGGGATAAAATGGTCAAAATACAAAAAAATAAAAATTACTATAAGGTTTGTTACAAACAAACTATACCTTTGTGATACTAACTTAGATGCAAACACTAGATATATTTTGGTAGTATGATAATTTTTTTTTATGAAAATAGATGTTGAAATAAAGACTGACATTTTGATATTGTTTTGGTGGAAAACTATTGTGTTGTTAGTCTCTTGGTAAATAACTTTCAGTTTTCGCCCATATTAACTTTTAGGTTGTCATCTTCTAAAGTTCATAATCCATTCTGTTATTATTAATCTGCTATCAGTACTTGTATCATATTTTTATGCTCATAGCAGTTCGTTTTTTCTTTACCTTATTGTTTTAGAATATGTTTATGTGTATCAGTATATATCAACATAATTTTGACTTTTGATATCAACGACGAAATTTTATTCACTGCATCCAATTTTCTCCTTAATTATTAATGTGATCTTGAGTTATCATGTGCCTCTTTTTGTACATTTTTTATCTTTAAAAGTTTATTTTTGTTATTAAGTTTCATACGAAATAATATAAATACACATAATAATTTGTTCTTATTATATACATCCATTATTAATTAACAGAATACACACATCCATATCATTTGAAAAATACAAATCCAATTTCAATCTCTAGTCCAAAGAAATGTTCTGACCTAGTTGAGAAAGAAAAAAACTAGCTGGCTCAAACAATGTTTACCTCATGGATAGAGGAAGACATCTTCAATATAAAAACAAAATCATTTCCTACAAAATACTAGAATCCAGCTAAGAAGCCAGCCCTTCCGACTCCCAATAATGTAAAGTCTTGTAGGTGCCAAAGACCTTGTCGTATCGCCAACTATTGTCAATTCTCCCAAAATAGTATCTTTCCAACTATGGCATAAAGTTACTATCTTTCATGAATATCAACAAAGTTAATGAATGGCAAAATGTATGAACCCAAATCTCAATAAGGTCAACTTATGATTATGAGCCGAAAGTGGTAACTTATGGATATGAGTCAAAAGACAAAACTAAAATAATATGAGCTTAAGAAAGATAGTTAATCAAGAAACACAAGTCTGAAACATGAACGCCTAAAACTACGTTTACCAATGTAGATATAGATCATTTCATTTATTTTGGTGACTCTTTTTATGTATCATAAAAGAGAATGCATGTTTTTATGTTGTTATATATAGACCATACTAACCCATGCAGCATACATGGTCAGGTGCCTAGTAGATCAAGTATTGATCGACTCCATATAGCTCATGGTGTGTGTATACATATGAGTCAGTTAGATATAACTCCCACATAAAACTAAAATGCTAATGAACTGCTGATCTCCAACAGTTACTGATAAGTGCTCATATTTCTCTTTATCTCATGTCTTTTAATACTTATTATTTCAATTTCATTGATATATGTTATGTCATGCTCTTTCCAGTCATTTAGATAATGTTCATTCAATGTACTGATGTCACCCAATGCTACGTCATTTTACAATGCAGATTCAGGTACACGGGTTTGTGATCAAGCTCATCGTTGAGTTCTTTACTCCCAACTATTGATGAGCTCTTCCTAATTCCCGGGGAATAAGGGGATTAGTCTGGAAGTGCTTAGTTATTAGCAATTATTTAAGATATGTCGGGGGTCTTATCTCAGTAGATATTATTTTCTCTTATTTTGAGGATTCAGATATAGTTTAGTTCTCATACATGAGTTATCTTTAGTTTTTGACTTTCGCATCATCTTGTTTATGAAACTTATATTTTCTTTTGATTAATAATTGAAATTCATTTTGTTAAAAAGGCATCTACATCCTTTACTTACGTCTTCCGCAATAGATGCAAGTTAAATGCTTATGTCATATAATAGATTGTTCCCTAATGATAATCTTGAAAAGTACTCTCTTAACTGATAATTATTAATTAAAAAAAAATACTTAGAGGGTGTTTGAGTTGGATTTTTAAAAATACTCTCTCCGTTCACTTTTACTTGTTACATTTGGATTTTGTATACCCATTAAAAAATAATTATTCACATGATTATTTTACCACACTATCCCTATTAATTGATATTTAGTATTAGGTATTGAAAAATAATTTTTAAAAAAAAAGTAATTTATGCTATGGGTAAAAGATGGAAAAAATATTTTTTCTTGATATGTTAAAGTGAAAACTTATTTTTTGAAATAGTGGATGATTAAAAGTTAATGGAGGGAGTAACTTATGAGCTAAAAGCTACTTCCTTAGGTCCATATTAAGTGTCTATTTGGTCATGCGAGATGAAATCACGATATAAAATTATTTGAGATCAAGATTTATTTGAACATGTAGTTTGGATTTTTTAAGTTGTAATTTTTCTCATGGACAAAAAAAATCTATAAGTTGTGAAAACTATCAAACTCTCAACTCTTGTACAATCTTACCAAATAAGTAAAAGTCCACAACAAAGTATAATACACTGTCACAGAGTTATTCTAAAAAAGTACAATATTTATTCATCAAACATTGGTTCATTAAAAGGAAAGTGAACATGAATTGTAGTATACTACTCTTTAATATAATCCTCCCACATAGTGCGACTAAACTTCTCACGTTGAGCATACATTTTTCGATCAGATATAAATAGTTAGCAAAGGTTGGTAATAATACCAACTACAAATTAATAGTTAACATCTCAAATAAAATGTTGGTAGATAGAAAATGGTGGGGTCTTTTTATACAGAGGGTGAAATCATGGAATCGTTTGACTTGAGACACTATTTAAGAAAAGAAATTTAAAATTTATGATCTAAAATAATTCTTATATATTTGTATGATTATAATTATTCATTAAAGACAAAAAGAGAATTTTAAAGTTAAATTGTTTCCAAGAGACTTGGCAACTATTATGACTCCACCTGAAAAGGAATTGCTATTGGTATGCCTTTGAGATTCTCTTAGATGAAGACAATGGCCACCATGGTGATGATTCTCAGGAAATGCAGATGACTAGCACTAGCAAGGGGAAAGGTCTTCAAAACAAGGATTATGAGGTTGATGGGGATGCAAATAAACATGCTCAAACAAAGATGATAAATCACCAATAGTTATAATAGAAACAGTTGGCACAATTAATGATACCCAAGCAATAGAGATGACCTGCACTAGTATGGAGAATGATCATCAAAACAAAGGTAATGAGATAGATGGGCTACAGATAAACATGATTAAGCAGAGGATGGAAAAATAACAACAATTATAATAGACATTTTCTTTTTCTTTTTCTTTTTCTATATATTAGAAGAGAAGGTTTCAACATGTCAGTATTTTGTTTTTAAATTCAAAATTGAGAATATTAAGGTCTTTCTTTAAAATAAGTTTTAAGCTCAATTTGATAATTTTTTGTCCTTTGCTTTTTGAACCTTCTCAAAAATTTTAATAAAAGCTCATTCTTTTCTCTTTAATTACCAACAATGTCATATAAGAAATTTACCATAATGTCATCACACGTGGCCTTGCATATATTTTCACACATGTGGGCCCTCTATCTTCTATTTATTTTTCATTTTTATTTGTCTTTTTTATGTATAAAATTATTTCAAATATATTATATTTAAGTAAATTGATTAGTAAGATGATAATTTATTGTAAAAATTAATTATTGATATAATTAAATAAATTTTATTCTTTATTTAATTTCATATCAAACATATAATTTACTTTCTTTTCTTAGTTGTTACTACAATTTCACCTAATTTAATTTTTTATTCCTAATATGTAGAAGAGAAAAAATTTATATGCCTGCTTATGTTGTCTGCTTCAACTGCTTCAATCGTGATTTTATTATATCATTTATCTATTAAAAAATAATAATATTTAATTTTAAAAATAGGCATTTATAACATGTCTATTTCAGTTGCTTCCATCGTAATTTTACTTTTTATTATATCATTTTTAATTAATTATTATAAATTATTTATATATTAAAATTAATAATATTTAATAAAAAACGTAAAATAGACATTTGTAACATGTCTACTTCAGTTTTTTTAATCGTAATTTTACTAAATATCACCCCTAATTAATTATTATAAGTCATCTAAATATTTAAAGAAGCTCTCCATCGACCTGTCGGCTTCAGCTGTTTTCTCTGTGATTTTACTATATCATTCCTAATTAATTATTATAAATTATTTACATATTACAAAATTAATAATATATAATAAACAATAAAATAGACATATATGACATGTCTGCTTCATCTGTTTTAATCATAATTTTACTAAATATCACCTCTAATTAATTATTATAAGTCATCTAAGTATTAAATAAATAAATAATATTTAATAAAAAAGATAAAATAGATATAAAATGATAAGTTAACTCTTGATATTTTAAAATAACTTGGCGTCTTATATGAGATTTCACTTACTTTTTTTTCACAAGTATCTTTTATAGTAATTTTATTATATCACTTCTAATTAGTTGTTGTGAGTCATTTAAGACATGTCTATTGTGTTGCTTCAATCGTGATTTTACTATATCACCTCTAATTAATTATTATGTTCATCGAAGCATCATGTCACTTAAATTGGAGTAGAAAAAGTTTAACACAATAATTAAAATTTTAAATTATTTAAAAATTATAATTGACTATTAGTGACACAAAACTCTGGGCAAAGAAAGTAGCATATATTTTTTAAAAATTACATAAAAATATTATAAATTACAATAATTAAAAACTTGAAATATCTAAAAATAAATTAATCTATTATATATTTTTAAAAATATTTAAAAAATACTATAAATGACAATAATTAACAACTTAAAAAACTTAAATAGATCTCTTATAGCTCTAATAGATCTATTTTTATTTGTACGTGGGTATTTCGTAACTTCTCTAATCATTTTTATTTTTAGTTTATTTATTTTAATTTTATTAATGTTTATATCTTGGGGGGTGATTATATGGTAATTGATTAAATGTTTTACTATAATATTCTTTAGTTTTTTCTGTTAGTTTTTGTAATTGTTGTATATTAGTTTGAAGGTATTCTAAATATTCTATATCTTTTGTTTCAAAATATTCAATTAAATTGTCTTTCATAAGTATTTCTATTAATCTTATTTCTTCCATATTTTATTTTCAGTATTTTAAATACTTGTAGTCTATCATTTTATTCTAAAGTAGTTGCTTGTTTACTAATTTTTATGTAATATTCTATTCTGATTGTACTATAATTTATATCTGAATTAAGGTTATTAATACTATTAATTATCTCTCCTTCTTCTTCTCTTAATGAGTTTTTTATGTTATATAAACTATTAGTTGTACTTTTTTCTAAATTTTCTAAGGTTTCTTTTATCCATATTAATTTTTCTTTTAGATTTTTCATTATTTCTTTGAATCGGTTTCTATAATTAATTTCTTCATATAGGTCACTTTGGTTTTCTCTAATTTTTCTAATATATTCTAACATTTCTAATCTGTATAATATCCATCTGAGTAATAACTATCTAAATATAAGCAGTAGCTTTCATTATATAGGTGTAAGTTTTTTATAGAACTTAATAAATCTTCATTAAAATAAAATACCTCTTCGTATATAATTTTTCTTATATCTACTATTTCTATATCTTTAAGTACATACAAAACAAGTATTTTAAATTTATCTAGCATTCCATCAGATAAATAGGTAGTTATGCTTTTTCATATGAATCTATTTTCAAAATATTCTCTTCAATCATACACATAACAAAATATGATCATTTTAGATTACTATATACTAGATTATTCTTAAATAACATATTCTTCGGTCACTATTAGCATGGTAATCTAGATACTTTTCCCTTAAACAGTGCTGATACTCTGGCTACTCCCCTATCACGGCTTTCTTGCCTCACCGATTTCACCTTTAGGATGGCATAGTTCTTAGGGATTTTTCTCCTTTTCCACTTTGCTAATAAACTTCTTAACATGCTATTTTTTGAATAAATCTACTGTAAAGTAACTAACATGAACTTATTTTATCATATCATGATTGTTAGGAATTTATGAATTTAGCTATTCATAATTATAAATGAATATACCTATTCTGGTAGATTTGATAATTCTGGGTTTTGTTCATCCATATCTTTTCCTTAGAAATATATCTGATTTTATTAAATATTCAAAAAAAAATTGTGTATAATAGTGAAGGCTTGCTTTCAACACATGAAAGTCTTGCCTTTATCTTGCCGAATGGCTTACATATTTATAAGAGAAAAATAAACTATTCCTACTACTATTCCTAATTTACACGTTTTATATGTAAATTATTTTCTACTTTACACTTGTCCTATTTGCAAAATATTTTACAAAAAATCTTAAGACTATTCTACAAAAAGACAAAATTAATAAAGACTAAAGTTATACAATAATGGCACTTTGCCATAGAAAAGTCAAAAAGTTATCAAAAACTAGTAAATGTTATAATAACTTACGTATCTAAAGTCAAGGAAACTATTCACATGTCATTTTCTTTCATAACTTTTACTATTTTGTCTTCTTTCTCTTCCATTATTGCTCCATTGATTTTTATCTTCTAGCTGGCGTCCTTATCTTCTTGGTTGATTTTTCTTTTATTCTAGCCGGACTTCCGGGATAATATTATCTTCTCCATTACATCTCGAACATTGATGGTCTGGATATTTGTGTTCAATTATCTTGTAATATCTTGTTAATAATCCGTCTGAAATAAATCCCTTCCTAATTGCTCTTATAGTAGATTATTTTTCTGGGTTAAGTAACGTCATTATCCATTGCCTAACATCTTCCATATCTGTTTGTCGTAGTTCTCTTGAATTTGAATAAATCATTTGATGGTCTCTTGAATAATAGCTCCATATTGGGTTTCCATTGATATAACTATTTGCTAATTCTTGAATAATTATAGCTATTCCAATAAGTCGTTTATTTACGTAAAAATCAAGTATCTCGATTTTGGGTATCTCTGGCTGCTGCACAATATCTTACGGTATAATCATATCTCTGGTTAATCCTATTTTTACAATTTGTATAACTGGTTTGATTTCGTCGTATAATATTTCTGCTGGTGTAGTATAAAACTTTTATATAAAATAAATTTTCTTTGATTACTCTTTTATAGGTGGTGAATACTTTATGTAATTCTTCTATAACTGTTAGTTCTTCTCCATCTTGGGTATATACGGTATTTAATAATCCATAGTCGAAACAAGTTTTTATTAAGCTTGGGTTGGTTTTGGGTAGTGCGATTAGCTTGTTGTAACCTTGCAATTTTTGGGTTATATAGTTTGTGTTTGGTTCTTGGATATTTGTAGCTCTGGGGTTAAGGTTTAGAAAAGTTTGTACTTTGTAGATATTTTCTATATATCCTCGGGCTATATGGTTATAAGTTTTTTTATCTTGGTTCAAACTATCTCGATATGTGGTAATTTGTGGGAGTATGAACAAAGGGTCTTTTTGTGCTTTTGGTATAAATGGTTTTTCAAATATCTTATTCATGTTCATGTTCTGGTATCTTTGTCCACTAACTCCTTTGCTTGTACCTGCAATTGTAGATTGATAAACGTTATGGGTTTTATGGAGTGTCCCAACGTCTCCTTTTAGCTCTGAAATTTTAATGTCTTCCGATTGATATAGCTCTGCACACTGCTGAGTTAGCTGATTCATAGCTTTAGACTTCAGTTTAACTTCATTAGTCTTTAGCTTTTCTATTTCATTACCCATACTGTCCACTTTCATTGAAAGCGTAGTTAGGGTTTTGAGTATTTTTTCTAAAGCATCATCTTCTATTATATCAGTCTGTGTAGCTTTGTCTTGATATGTAATCTGCAATAACATTTTTGTTAGTACTAATTACTTCAATTGTAAATGTAAAATTTAATATATTCAATACTAGTCTCCGAATTTCTTTCGTCGTAACTGAATTTTGTATCTTCTTTGTTCACCACCAACGTACCTGTGTATTATCTGTTCGTACAATAAATTTGTTGTATACAATATATGGCTCAAATGTTAATAAACATTTATATAATGAACATAATTTTTTTCTATTTATTTCCCATTTTATTTATGTTCCATTAAACGCACCTGAGTACTATCTACAATGATGTTCTAATTTTTCTTCTTCATATCTATATTTAAGTACTCCTCCATAACTATATTCACTAGCATCTGCTTCTACTATATATATAAAAATTTTATTTTCGTCTGGAATTGTAATTTTGGTAACTCTTTACAAAGTATTTTTATTTTCTGAAATTGTTTTTTTATCTTCTTATCTGAAGTAAATACTCTAGATAAAAATATAATACCTAGTACATCAGAAATAAGAAAACCAACCTATAATTACAAAAATAAGTTTAAAAGATATAATCCAAAGGATAAATATAATAAATGGAGACCAAAACAAATAATTAATTACAACTTTTTAGATTTAGACTGTGTAATAGACACAACGAAAACAATACAACTATGGGTAGGATACATGTCAAAATAATTATTAGATAATAAAATAGATACAACAAATACACCAGAATATATAGAAAAGACATTAAT
Organism: Capsicum pubescens; assembly: GCA_030864215.1. Taxonomy (NCBI): domain Eukaryota; kingdom Viridiplantae; phylum Streptophyta; class Magnoliopsida; order Solanales; family Solanaceae; genus Capsicum; species Capsicum pubescens. The sequence continues at coordinate 20,747,909 of CM061539.1, forward strand.
AGGAACAGTAAAATTATGATTTTTAAACCTAGCCAAAGCAAGTAAAAAGGTACTAAGATCTGATAATAAAACAGAAGAAACATCAACACCTACTAAAATACTACCAACAAAAATATTGAAAAAATATGAAATAGCTATAAGAGATGAATTTAGCAGTGTAACAACAGAAGAAGAAGAGCAAAATAAAGAAAAAGATATAAATAGAAATTTAATGTTAAAACTAGCAATATGTAATATGTGTTATATAGATGAGTATACGTGCGCATTTAAAGAATATTATTATAAAGGAACATATAATATAGAAGAAAGTAAAGAAATAAGAAGATTATATTTTAGTAAATTACCGAACCATTTAGTTCAAAAATAATAAAAAGTTGGGATGAAGCAAAAATAGTAGATACCCTAGGAGCAAAAATAAAATTTTTACAATAATGGTATAGAAATCTATGTGAAAAATATAGAGAAGAAATAAAAATAGAAAAAACATTAATAAGAAATTTAGCATGTTGCAAAGATAAAATAACACCTCAATTTGGATGTGAGGAAAGATATTATAAGAAAAGAAAAAGACATAAGAAATACAAAAAATCAAAATATAAATATAAGAAACCAAGAAAAAGATATTATGTAAAAAATTATAAACATAAAAGACCATATAGAAAAAAGAAATCTATAAAAGAATGTACTTGTTAAAATTGTGGAAAACTAGGACATTTAGCTAGAGATTGTAAATTACCAAAAAAACTCAAAAAATAAACAATTATCAGAAATAAAAATAGAAAATACAGAATATATGCAGATAGATTATATAGATTATGAATTAGAAAGTGAAGATAGTATATATGAAATTTCGGAGAATGAAACAGATAATGAAATAGATAGTGAATTAGATGAATCAAATGACTGAAGAAGATATAAAAATGAATCAAATAACTGAAGAAGATATAAAAATAATAACAAAGGAAGAATATTTAAATGAAGAAGGAACAAATCAAAAAATAATATTTGACAGTAATATATTTGACGAAATAAAAGGAAAGGAGTTAGACTTAAGTGTAGAAAAAATATTTAAAATACCAACAATAAAAAATATATTTAGTAGAAAAAAGAAAGAATACTACGTAGTAAGTCAAAAAGAACATGCAATAGACTGTAGATATGAAAAAGGTAGAGCTAGTATACCACTGGTAACAAAAAGAATAATTAATAAAGAAATAAACGATATAAAAAGTAAAGACTCAATAAAATATGTACACCTTGGAGGAACAAAGATATTAATAAAAGCATGTTTTAGAGAAGAAATAGATACACCAATAGAATTATATTTAGCAGATGATAGAATTATAAAACCTATAGAAAAAAGTATAATAACAGTCATAAAAGGAAATTTAATATACCAAAAATTTAAATTTATAATAAGTGCGAATTATTCAGTAGCAATAACAGATAAAAATATAGATAAATCATTAGTATTATATTGGAAAATACCAGGAATAGAACTAACCCTAAGAAGTAAAATATTTACAGCAAGATGTAAAAATCTATATGTATTAACAACAAAACATAAAATAACGGGAAAAAATAAAATTAACAAAATACAAATAGAAAGTCCTTTCGAACAATTTGTAAAAACAATTGATAATAATGATTATAGTTACAACAAAAAGAATAGCTCATGAAAAATCAGAATCATCAAGCTCATAAAAAAGAACAAGTTATGAAACAACTTCAACAGTTAATTTAAATCAATATTATATAACAGGAACAATAAATAAAAAAGAATATTTAATACTCTTAAACACAGGACAAGAAGAAAATTATAGAGCAAAATATCTAGTAAAAAGTGAAGAAATAAAATCTAATAGTGATATATGCCCAGATCTACCAAGGAGTCTAATAAACATTAAATATACAACAGAAAAAGAAATAATAATAGGAGTCAGGAAAATAAAAATAGAATTTGAAATAAAGGAAGAAATGCAAAAAGCAGACATAATATTAGGAATAAAATGGTTAGAACAAGTAAAACCATACAATATAGAACATACACAATTATCTATAACATATAATAAAGAAAGATTATTCATAAGAAGAGCTTTAACATGATATGAAAATATATGTACTTGTAAAAATAATAGTAGAAGGATATTCTAATAGGTATTGTACACCTATGCTAGATACAGGAGCAGAAGCAAACTTATGAAGATACAACTGTTTACTAGAAAGTAAATGGGATAAATTAAAAACACCAATAGTAGTCAAAGGATTTAATAATGAAGGAAGCTTAATTACATATAAAGTTAAAAATGTAAAAATACAGATATGGGATAAAATAATAACAATAGAAGAAATCTATAATTATGAACTAACATCAAAAGATATGCTTTTAGGAATGCCATTTTTAGATAAATTATACTCACATATAATAACTAACTATGATTGGTGGTTTACAACACTATGTAAACAAAAAGTAAGGGCAAAAAGAGTTATTAATAAAATAAGAAAGAAAACTGATTTGATAAAAGGAAGTGAAAAAATTACACAAAAAATAAAAAATATAAAAAATACAGAAGACACAGTAGAACTAGTTGTATTTTCGATAAATAAAAAAGAAACAACAATATTTTTAATAGATAAGGTAGAAATAATAAAGAAAAAATTAAGACAATTATATAGTGAAGATCCATTAAAAGGATGGAAAAAAACATAAAACTACTATAAAAATTGAATTAATAGATAAAAATAGCATAATAACTCAAAAACCATTAACATATAATTTTGACGATTTAAAAGAATTTAAAATGCATATAGATGAATTATTAGAAAAATAATATATACAAAAAAGCAATAGTAAACACAATAGTCCAGCATTTATAGTAAATAAACATAGTGAACAAAAAAGAGGAAAAAGTAGAATGGTTATTTATTGATTATAGAAGCCTAAATGCAAAAACTATGACATGTAATTATCCAATACCAAATAAGATACAAAAAATAAGACAAATATAAGGATATAATTATTTTAGTAAATTTGATTGTAAATCAGGATTTTACCACTTAAAGTTAGATGAAAATTCCAAGGAATTAACCGCATTTACGGTACCACAAGGATTTTATGAATGGAACGTATTACCATTTGGATATAAAAATGCACCAGGTAGATATCAATATTTTATGGATAGTTATTTTAAACAATTACCTAATTGTATAGTATACATAGATGATATACTACTATATACAAAAACTAAAGAGGAACATTTAAAATTATTAGAACAATTTACATATATAATAGAAAAATCGAGAATAAGTTTAAGTGAAAAGAAAGTCGAAATTATGAAAAAACAGATAGAGTTTTTAGGAATACAAATAGATAAAAGTGGAGTAAAAATGCAACAACATATAGTACAAAAAATAATAAATTCAAAAGAAGAATTAGATACAAAAAAGAAATTACAATCATTTTTAAGATTAGCAAACCAAGTAAGAGAATACATACCAAAATTAGCAGAAAACCTAAAGCCTTTGCAGAAAAAATTAAAAAAGGACTTAGAATATAATTACAGCAAAGAAGATAAAAAACATGTCCAGAAAATAAAAATACTTTGTAAAGAATTACCAAAATTACAATTCTCAGATGAAAATAAAAAATTTATATATATAGTAGAAGCAGATGATAGTGAATATAGTTATGGAGGATTACTTAAATATAGATATGAAGAAGAAAAATTAGAACATCATTGTAAATACTACTCAGGTACGTTTAATGAAACAGAAATAAAATGGGAAATAAATAGAAAAGAATTATGTTCATTATATAAATGTTTATTAGCATTTGAGCCATATATTGTATATAACAAATTTATTGTATGGACAGATAATACACAGGTACGTTGGTGGTTAACAAAGAAAATACAAAATTCAGTTACAACGAAAGAGATTCGGAGACTAGTATTAAATATAGTAAATTTTACATTTACAATTGAAGTAATTAGTACTAACAAAAATGTTATTGCAGATTACATATCAAGACAAAGCTACACAGATTGATATAATAGAAGATGATGCTTTAGAAAAAATACTCAAAACCCTAACTACGTTTTCAATGAAAGTGGACAGTAGGGGTAATGAAATAGAAAAGCTAAAGACTAATAAAGTTAAACTGAAGTCTAAAGCTATGAATCAGCTAACTCGACAGTGTACAGAGCTATGTCGATCAGAAGACATTAAAATTCCAGAGTTAAAATGAGACGTTGGAACACTCCATAAAACTCATAACGTTTATCAATCTACAACTGCAGGTACAAACAAAGGAGTTAGTGGACAAAGATATCAGAACATGGACATGAATAAGAAATTTGAAAAACCATTTATACCAAAAATACAAAAAGACCCCTTGAACATACCCCCACAAATTACCACATATCGAGATAGTTTGAACCAAGATAAAGAAGCTTATAACCATATAGCCCGAGGATATATAGAAAATATCTACAAAATACAAACTTTTCTAAACCTTAACCCCAGAGCTACAAATATCTAAGAACCAAACACAAACTATATAACCCAAAAATTACAAGGTTACAACAAGCTAATCGCACTACCCAAAACCAATCCAAGCTTAATAAAAATACGTTTCGACTATGGATTATTAAATACCAAATATACCCAAGATGGAGAAGAACTAACAGCCATAGAAGAATTACATAAAGTATTCACCACCTATAAAAGAGTAACCAAAGGAAATCTATTTTATATAAAATTTTATACTGCACCAGCAGAGATATTATACGACAAGATCAAACCAGTTATACAAGTTGTAAAAATAGGATTAACCAGAGATATGATTATACCAGAAGATATTATGCAGCAGCCAAAGATACCCAAAATCGAGATACCTAATTTTTATGCAAATAAATGACTTATTGGATTAGCTACAATTATTCAAGAATTAGCAAATAATTACATCAATGAAAACCCAATATGGAGCTATTATTCAAGAGACCATCAAATGATTTATTCAAATTCAAGAGAACTACGACAAACAGATATGAAAGATGTTAGACAATGGATAATGACGTTACTTAACCCAGAAAAATAATCTACTGCAGGAGCAATTAAGAAAGAATTTATTTCAGACGGATTATTAACAAGATATTGCAAGATAATTGGACACAAATATCCAGACCATCAATGTTCGAAATGTAATGAAGGAGATAATATTATCCCAGAAGTCCAGCTAGAATAAAATCAAGAAGATAAGGATGCCAGCTAGAAGATAAAAATCAATGAAACAATAATGGAAGGAGACCAGGAAAATGACATATGGAAGAAAAGTTAGCCTTTCCTGAAATTTCTTTACGTAAAGAGATAGTAGATTAGATTTTTTGGAATTTAGTGTCATTATTACTTTTTGACTTCCTTGTACCTACTATTAATAGCCTTTAAGACTTTTTAGCACCCACTTTGTCAAAAATAAGGCACGTGTAAAGTAAGAACAGTGTAGATAAGTTTTACGCATTTTCTTAGGCTATAAATATGTAAGCCTCCGGCAAGTTAAGGGCAAGTCTTCATGTGTTGAAGCAAAAAACCCTCCTTTGTAAACAAAAAACTTTTGAATATTTAATAAAAAAATAGATATATTTCAAAGCAAAAGCTATGGATGAACAAAACCCAAAATTATCAAATCTACCAGAGCAGGTATATTTATTTATGGTTATGAATAGCTAAATTCATAAATTCCTGACAATCATGATATGATAAAATAAGTTCATGTTAGTTACTTTATAGTAGAATTATTCAAAAAATAGCATGCTAAGAAGTTTATTAGCAAAGTGGAAAAGGAAAAAAATCCCTATGAACTATGTCATCCTAAAGGTGAAACCGGTGAAGAAAGAAAGCCGTGATAGGGGAGTAGCCAGAGTAGAGGCGTTGTTTAAGGGAAAAGTATCCAGATTACCATGCTAATAGTGACCGAAGAACATGTTATTTAAGAATAATCTAGTATATAGTAATCTAAAATGATCATATTTTGTTATGTGTATGATTGAAGGGAATATTTTGAAAAAGCATCATATGAAAAATGAATACTTATTTATCTGACAAAATGGTAGATAAATTTAAAATACTTATTTTGTATGTACATAAGGATATAGAAATTGTAGATATAAGAAAAATTATATTGGAAAAAATATTTGATAAATATTTTATGACTAGAATAAATTACATACCTCACCTACCTAACTACTCTTACAAATACTTACATATCAAACCTACACATCAACCATGATAAATTACGTATAATATTGGAAAATGGATATGAAAAATATACAATTAATAGAAAAACTAATGAAAACAAATTTAGAAGAATATATGAGAACCAAAGATATAGAATATATAGAATACCTTAATGAAAATATAGAAGAATTAATAAGATTAAATCAAACAACTAAAGAATATTATGAAAAAGCATTTAATTAACCCACCTAAATGACATATAATTTTGAAGTACTAGTTTTATACATACTTAGAGATATAGAAATTATAGACGTAAAGAAAATAATATGGAAAAAATATTTAACATTGAAGATGAAGAGTTAGATATAAATCAGATAGAATACGAGTTAGGAGAAATATACTTAAGTGATGACAATCACTATTACTACCTAGATAATTATTCAGATGATATTATATAGATTAAGAAATGCTAGAATATATTCAAAGAGTTAGAGAAAAACAAAGTTGGCTATACGAAGAAATTAATTATAGAAACCAACTTAGAAAAAAGAAGAGAACAATTAAAAGAAAGATTAATTTGGATAAATAAAATCATAAAACAACTAGAATTAAAAGACAGTTTAGAATATGATTTAGACATGGAATTATTCATAGACGAAAAAGATAGGATAATTAATGAAATAGATAACCTAGAATTTAATATCAGATATAGTACAATTAGAATAAATTATTACAAAGAAATTTGCAGTATCACAACTACTTTAGGATAAAATGATAGACTATGAGTACTTAAAATATTGGAGACAAGATATGGAAGAAATAAGATTAACAGAAATAGTTATGAAAGAGAATTTAATTGAATATTTTAGAACAAAAGATATAGAATATTTAGAATACCTCCACAATAATATACAAGAATTACAAAGACTAAGAGAAAAAACTAAAGAATATTACAGTAAAGCATTTAATCAAATACCATCTAATCACCTCCAAGATATGAACATTAATAACTATAATGGATCTATTTTTATTTGTTTACCCAAGTTATTTTCTTTATTAATTACTTCTTATTTTTCATTAATTTCTAGTTTTCCTATGTTTTCTAGAATTTCTGTATATGTTTCACTATCTTCCGAATCACAATTATCTGTTTCTTCAGCATCTATTGCATTTATTTCTAATTCACTGGTTTCTGGTTCTTTATTTTTTATTTTTCTTTAAATTGATTTGTCTCAATTAATAATTTTTGTTCTTTATCTTTTTCTTCTTTTTCTTTCTGTCTTTTTTCATACAAATCTTTTAGCATTTGTAGTTCTTTTTCTAATTCAGCAATCCTACTATTTTTAGTTTCTTCTATTTTTTGTATTCCTTCTGTGGTTTGTTGTTTTATTTTATCTATTTCCTTTTTTCTATCTATCTCTTTGTTTTCTCTTTCTATTCTTACCATGGCTGCCAACTTATCTTCTAATTTTAATTCTTCTTTTTCTAACATTAAATATAAATGTTCACCTATTTTCTTATATCTCCTTCCTAAATTAGAGAATACTATTTTTATTTTTAATCCTTCGTGATTTTCATATATTTTTTCATCTATTATAAATTCTTCTTTGTTCATTTTATTTAAATGTAGATAGGTTATGTTGATATATATATATATATATTCTAGACTATCTATTGTTGATTCTAAATTTGATATTTCTTCTTTTTGTGCATTTATTGAGTTTTTACTAACTCCGACAATTATGTTATACTATAGTCTTTCTATCCTTATTTTTAATTCTTTATATTTTTCAGATATTATTTGTTTTAATTCTTTATATTGTTGTGGTTTTTATACGTTATTCATCTAAACAATATTTATAATATTTTGGTGATATTTAAATCTAATTTTATCATAATTAATAAATCCAAACATATACTACTTCCGTAACTTTAATTAGCATATAGCTTTGATACCATTTGTAAACAAATGGTATCAACTAGTTCTACTGTGTCTTCTGTATTTTTTATATTTTCTAACTTTTGTGTAATTTTTTCACTTCCTTCTATCCAATCAGTTTCCTTTCTTATTTTATTAATAACTTTTTTTGCTCTTACTTTTTGTTTACATGGTGTTGTAAACCACTAATCTATTTTAGTTATTATATGTGGGTATAATTTATCTAAAAATGACATTCCTAAAAGTATATCTTTTGATGTTAGTTCATAATTATAGATTTCTTCTATTGTTATTATTTTATCCCATATCTGTATTTTTACATTTTTAGATTTATATGTAATTAAGCTTCCTTCATTATTAAATCCTTTGACTACTATTGGTGTTTTTAATTTATCCCATTTACTTTCTGGTAAACAGTTGTATCTACATAAGTTTGTTTCTGCTTCTGTATCTATCATAGGTGTATAATACCTATTATAATATCCTTCTACTATTATTTTTACAAGTACATATATTTTCATACCACGTTAAAGTTCTTTTTATGAATAATTTCTCTTTATTATATGTTATAGATAATTGTGTATGTTCTATATTGTATGGTTTTACTTGTCCCAACCATTTTATTCCTAATATTATGTCTGCTTTTTGCATTTCTTCCTTTATTTCAAATTCTATTTTTATTTTTCTGACTCCTATTATTATTTTTTTTCTGTCGTATCTTTAATGTTTATTAGACTCTTTGGTAGATCTGAGCATATATTACTATTAGATTTTATTTCTTCACTTTTTACTAGATATTTTGCTATATAATTTTCATCTTGTCCTGTGTTTAGGAGTATTAACAATTCTTTTTCATTTACTGTTCCCGTTATGTAATATTGATTTAAATTAACTGTTGAAGTCGTTTCATAATTTGTTCTTTTTTATGAGCTTGATGATTCTGGTTTTCATGAGCTATTCTTTTTGTTGTGCTTATTCTATCATTTATTATTTCTAAATCTTCTTCTATATTTATGTCTTTGTAACTATAATTATTATTATCAATTGGTTTTACAAATTGTTCGAAAGGACATTTTATTTGTATTTTATTAATTTTATTTTTTCCTGTTATTTTATTTTTTGTTGTTAATACATATAGATTTTTACATCTTGTTGTAAATATTTTACTTCCTGGGGTTAGTTCTATTCCTGATATTTTTTAATATAATACTAATGATTTATCTATATTTTTATCTGTTATTGCTACTGAATAATTCACACTTATTATAAATTTAAATTTTTGGTATATTAAATTTCCTTTTATGGCAGTTATTATACTTTTTTCTATAGGTTTTATAATTCTATCATCTGCTAAATATAATTCTATTGGTGTATCTATTCCTTCTCTAAAACATGCTTTAATTAATATCTCTGTTCCTCCAAGGTGTACATATTTTATTGGGTCTTTAATTTTTTATATCGTTTATTTCTTTATTAATTATTCTTTTTGTTACTAGTGGTATACTAGCTCTACCTTTTGCATATCTACAGTCTATTACATGTTCTTCTTGGCTTACTACGTAGTATTCTTCCCTTTTTATACTAAATATATTTTTTATTATTGGTATTTTAAATATTTTTTCTACACTTAAGTCTAACTCTTTTCCTTTTATTTCGTCAAATATATTATTGTCAAATATTATTTTTTGATCTTTTCCTTCTTCATTTAAATATTCTTCCTTTGTTATTATTTTTATATCTTCTTCAGTTATTTGATTCATTTTTATATCTTCTTCAGTCATTTGATTTATCTAATTCACTATCTATTTCATTATCTGTTTCATTCTCCGAAATTTCATATATACTATCTTCACTTTCTAATTCATAATCTATATAATCTATCTGCATATATTCTGTATTTTCTATTTTTATTTCTGATATTTGTTTCTTTTTTGGGTTTTTTGGTAATTTATATTCTCTAGCTAAATGTCCTAGTTTTCCACAATTATAACAAGTACATTCTTTTATAGATTTTTTTTTTCTATATGGTCTCTTATGTTTATAATTTTTTACATAATATCTTTTTCTTGGTTTCTTATAGTTATATTTTGATTTCTTGTATTTCTTATATTTCTTATGTCTTTTTCTTTTCTTATAATATCTTTCTTCACATTCAAATTGAGGTGCTATTTTATCTTTGCAACATGCAAAATTTCTTATTAATGTTTTTTCCATTTTTATTTCTTCTCTATATTTTTCACATAGATTTCTATACCATTGTTGTAAAAATTTTATTCTTGTTCCTAAGGTATCTACTATTTTTGCTTCATCCCAACTCTTTATTATTTTTGAACTAAATGGTTTAGGTAATTTACTAAAATGTAATCTTCTTATTTCTTTACTTTCTTCTATATTATATGTTCCTTTATAATAATATTCTTTAAATGTGCACGTATACTCACCTATATAACACATATTACATATTGCTAGTTTTAACATTAAATTCCTATTCGTATCTTTTTCTTTATTTTGTTCTGCTTCTTTTGTTGTCATACTGCTAAATTCATCTCTTATAGCTATTTCTTCTGTTGGTGATATTTTAGTAGTTGTTGATGTTCCTTCTGTTTTATTATCAGATCTTAATACTTTTTTACTTTCTTCGGCTAGGTTTAAAAACCATAATTTTACTGTTCCTATTAATGTCTTTTCTATATATTCTGGTGTGTTTGTTGTATCTATTTTATTATCTAATAATTATTTTGACATGTATCCTACCCATAGTTGTATTATTTTATTTGTGTCTATCACACAGTCTAAATCTAAAAAGTTGTAATTAATTATTTATTTTGGTGTCCATTTATTATATTCATCATTTGGATTATATCTTTTAAACTTACTTTTGTAATTATATGTTGGTTTTCTTATTTCTGATGTACTAGGTATTATATTTTTATCTAGAGTATTTACTTCTGTATTTATTAGTTCTAGATTTTATTTATTAATTACTTCTTGTTCTTCATTAATTTCTAGTTTTTCTATGTTTTCTAGAATTTCTGTATATATTTCACTATCTTCCGAATCATAATTATCTGTTTCTTCAGCATCTATTGTATTTATTTCTAATTCACTGATTTCTGGTTCTTTATTTTTTATTTCTAATTTTTCTTTAAATCGATTTATCTCGTTTAATAATTTTTGTTCTTTATCTTTTTCTTTTTTTTCTTTCTGTCTTTTTTCATACAAATCTTTTAGCATTTGTAGTTCTTTTTCTAATCCAGCAATCCTATTGTTTTTAGTTTCTTCTATTTTTCGTATTTCTTCTGTGGTTTGTTGTTTTATTTTATCTATTTTCTTTTTTCTGTCTATTTCTTCGTTTTCTCTTTCTATTCTTACCATGGCTGCCAACTTATCTTCTAATTTTAATTCTTTTTTTTCTAACATTAAATATAAATGTTCACCTATTTTCTTATATCTTCTTCCTAAATTAGAGAATACTATTTTTATTTTTGATCCTTCGTGATTTTCATATGTTTTTTCGTCTATTATTAATTCTTCTTTGTTCATTTTATTTAAACGTATATATGTTATGTTGATATATATATTCTAGACTATCTATTGTTGATTCTAAATTTAATATTTCTTCTTTTTGTGCATTTATTAAATTTTTACTAACTCCGATAATTATGTTATACTGTAATCTTTCTATCCTTATTTTTAATTCTTTATGTTTTTAAGATATTATTTGTTTTAATTCTTTATATTTTTGTAATTTCTGTATGTTATTCATCTAAATAATATTTATAATATTTTGGTGGATATCTAAATCTAATTTTATCATAATTAATAAATTAATCAAATAAATCCAAATATATACTACTTCCGATAACTTTAAACAACATAGGCTTTGATACCAATTGTAGGGAGTTGCGGATAACTTGGGAAACTTAAATAGATCTATTATAGTTTTCTTTTCTATATAATTTTTGAAACACCTAAAATTTGAATTTAAAATATTAATTTAGTTTAACTTCAAAAAACAAGTTGACAAATAAAAAAGAGAAGGAGAAAATGCAAGCAAATGATGTTTATAGCGGCTTAGTAAGGGAACCAACGCGGGTTATTAATTGCAACCCACATGTGATCTAATATGCAATGACTAGATAACCCTTTACTTTTTTCAACAATTATTCTCTATTTTATACAACAAGTGTCTTATGTATCAATTTTAACCTCATATTTTCAACTTAATGTAGCAAATCTCAATCATATGATTAAAGATATAAACTTCTAAATGCATCAAATTTTGTTATTTATATGAGTAAGTTATACATAATTATCTTGTAAGACTTGACTCCTTGAAAAATACTACCAAGTAGTTAATATGTTTTATATATTCATGTTTTATAATTCATAATTCAAACTAATATCAATTTAACTTACTGTACATAGTAAAAATATCTTAACGTTAGGTCCGTGCAGACACGGGCCATGCTCCTCTTGTTTATATATAAGCATAGCTCTTTCAATATATGTGGTTGTTGTAAAAAAAATTACTCTAAGGGCATTATTGTCAATTTAAACAAAATCTTGTGCATTGTTGGATTGTGCTGCAGCTTAAAAAAGGAACATAAATATCTAGACAAAACAATCACCCAACTTTCTCTTAATACCAATTGTATCCCCATGTGATGTAATCTTTTCACATGTGGACTCACTTTTATGGGAGTAGTGCAAATACCTTATGTTTTTCCTTATGGAATAAAAAAATAATTCTAATTTTTGTTTCAATTTCTTATGCATGTTTGAATAGCTTTTATAATTTTAATATAATTAAGTAATTTTAAACAAATTATAATTTATATTAATTAATTATAATTAAATTTTAAAAGTAATAAATGTCATATATTTATTGTTAATTTGTCTCTTATATTAAAAATAATTCTTTTTTAATTTATTTTAGTAAATTAAGAAAAGGTTATCATTTTATTCTAACTTTAATCTTGTGATAAAGTTACTATATCAAATACTAAATGCCAAATTTAGATTTTTAAAACATATTAATAAAATTAATTTAGTAAAATAAATTTATAATAAATATTTTTAAGATTCGTGTCAAATCAACATGGACCAAGTAAAAAATTAAAAAAATATTTAATAAGTCGGCGTAAATTCCTAATAAGATTTTACCTTCGCAAGGGTAAACATAATTTATTATTATATCAGAAGAAAATTTATCAAGCATATACTAATAAAATTTATCAACACTAAAAAGATACAGACTTATGACGTCATTAACATTTTTTTACACAAGAAAATAACTAAGATAACATTATAAAAAGAAACAACAAGAGAACAAAAATACATGCATTTAAATATGCTTATATAAAATGACGGATGGATCCCACGGTACTTTCCAACTTTGCATAGATTTAATTTAAATTATATAAATTTAAGTAATTTAATAATATAATAATTTTATATTAATTTATTGTAACTAAATATTTAAAGTAAATCAATTTTATTATTTTAATTTACATTTATATTCAAAATTATTTTTTTTTTACTTATTTATTTTAGTAAATTAAAATTTTAAAATTATTTTTTTCTTATATGGAAATACTAATATTTAAAATTACCTTAAAATTTTTAAAGTACAAAATTAATAAATTTAATTTAATAAAATAAATTCTTAATGAATATTTTCTTAAGATTTGTGTTGGGTCAATGTTTATCAAGTAAAAAAGAAATAAACAAAAATATATAATAAAATTTTATTATTGTGAGAGATAAACATAATGCACTATCCAATAATTTTTAATAATATCATATTTTGTATATGAAAAATATAGCATCTTAAATTTAATTAATTTAATAATATAATAATTTTATCTTAATTAATTGCAACTAAATATTTAAGGTAAATCAATTTTATTATTTTAATTGACTTTTATATCCAAATTTTTTTTTTTTAGTTAGTTATTTAGTAAATCTAAATTTAAAAAATATTTTTTTCTTATATAGAAATACTAATATTTGAACTTAACTTTAAAATTTTAAAGTACAAAAATAATAAATTTCATTTAATAAAATAAATTCCTAATGAATATTTTCTTAAGATTTGTGTTGGGTCAATATGTATCAAATAAAAAAGAAATAAATAAAAATATATAATAAAATTTTATTATTGTGAGAGATAAACATAATGCACCATCCAATAATGTTTAATAATATCATATCTTGTATATGCAAAATATAGCATCTTAAATTTAAATAATTAATAATATACTAATTTTATCTTAATTAATTTCAACTAAATATTTAAAGTAAATCAATTTTATTATTTTAATTGACTTTTCTATTCAAAATTAATTTTTTTACTTATTTATTTTAGTAATTTAATTTTTAAAATTATTTTTTTCTTATATAGAAATACTAATATTTGAACTTAACTTTAAAATTTTAAAGTACAAAATCAATAAATTTAATTTAATAAAAGAAATTCCTAATGAATATTTTCTTAAGATTTGTGTTGGGTCAATATATATCAAGTAAATTAGAAATAAAGAAAAATATATAATAAAATTTTATTATTGTGAGAGATAAACATAATGCACTATTCAATAATGTTTAATAATATCAAATTTTGTAGATGCAAAATATAGCATCCCATATTTAATTAATATACTGCTCCGGTGAGTTATCGATGATTACTATTGGCCATGATAAAATTATATTATTTTTTATAGGAGTAACATAATCGATCGCTCTTAATTAATTATCATGAGTCTTCCAGGTATTAAGAAAATAAATAATATTTAATAAAAAAATAAAATAGACATAAAATGTGAAATTAACTCTTGATGTTTTAAATTAAATTATCGTTTTTGAAACGATGATTTTACTATACCACCCCTTATTATAAGTCATTTATGTATCAAAAAATTAAGAATAACAAAATGATATGGCAACATAAAAAATTTGGTTGACTATCAAAATTATATTAGTGTCATATAAATTGAGACGGGACAGAAGAAGATATAAAGCAACATGTATTATTTAAAAATGAAATAAAAAGTACTGTAAATAACAATAATTAACAAAAATATTTAAAAAATTGACTGTTTGCCAAAATTTTATCTTTATAGCATAAATTGGGACGAAGAGCGTATTCACATCTTATTGAAAAAATATGTAAAAAATATTATAAATCAGATAATTAACAATTTTAAAAATTTAAAAATATAAAATATTTGGCTAGCTCTCAAAATTATATATTTTCACTTAATTGAAATAGAAGAAAAAATATTATAAATCACAATAATTAAAAACTTAAATTATTTTAATGAGTAATTATCTAAATTCTATTTACATCACATAAGTTTGAACAAAAAAAATATATATTGGGCCTGTGCCATGCATATCTAGTAGTTGTTACAGGGCACAAAAACAACAACAACAACAACAACAAAATGTACATCTATAATCTATAATTTATTAAAAGTGTAAAGACCCTTAGAAAAGTGAATCAAACTTTTTTCCCTTCATTAAAAGATCTCGCAATAGACAAAATCGACTTTTCACTTTTTTCTCTAATTATTATTTTATTAAATTAAGAACTCCTAAAATATATAGGAAGAACCCTGATTAAATAAATACATTAAAAAAAATATCCTAAAATACATAAAATATATGAATCCTAAAATAAAAGAGGTTCTAAAATATATGGAAAGAAATTAAGAGTCCTAAACTATAGGTAAAAAATTCATCACCTATATAAAAAGTTATATTCTACTTATGTGGGCAATGACTGATAATTATAGATTGGCCAAACCGATCGATAGCTCCTCAAACTTGTCCCTAAAATTCACTTAGGCCCCTAAACTAAGGCCTGTACCTATTAAACCCCTAACTCCCCCCCCCACTCCACCCCCCAATTTGGTTTCAATTGGGCATGTTTTGCCCAATCAGCTAAAAGCTCAAAGTGTGTGTTGCACACACGCGCTGATGTGGCCAAAAGGGCTAATTGGAAGCTGTCACGTGGCATTGTGGGTCCGATAATTATTAAAAATTAATTATATAATTATTTTAAAAATAAAAAACTGATTATTAAAAATAAATTATAAAATAAAAAAAACAAATTATTAAAAAAAATTATAAAAAAAATTTAAAAATATAAAAATGAAAAAAATTATTATTAAAAAAAAATTATAAAATTTTTAAAAAATAAAAAATTTCATTGAAGATCCAAATTATTAATAAATAATTATAAAATTATTTTAAAAATATAAAAAAATTATTATTAAAAAAATTATAATTTTTTTAAAAAATAGCACTGAGGATCCAAATTATTAAAAAATAATTATAAAATTATTTAAAAAAAAATAAAAAATTGCATTGAGGATTCCAATTATTAAAAAATAATTATAAAATTATTTAAAAAATAAAAATAAAAAAAATGAATATTTAAAAGAAATCATAAAATTTTAAAAAAGTAAAAATAAAAAATTGCATTGAGGATTCCAATTATTAAAAAATAATTATTAAATTATTTAAAAAATAAAAATAAAAAACAAGATTATTAAAAAATAGATTATAAAATTATTTAAAAAATAAAAAAAAACTGATTATTAAAAATATATTATAAAATTTATTAAAAAACGAAAATAAAAAATGACATTGAGGATCAAAATTATTAAAAAATAATTATAAAATTATTTATAAAATAAAAATTTAAAACTAATTATTGAAAAGAAATTATAAAATCATTTAGAAACCCCCACCTTCCCCAGCCCAGCCCCGCTCCCCAGCCCCCACCTTCCCCAGCGTTAATCTCCCCCCCCCCCCCCTTCCTCTTCTTCTCCATTAAAGTGAATCTTGCTTCTCCATGATCCTAAAAAATACACACATAAAATTTTTGTTTAAATCTACTTCAAGAATTCAAAAGGGGTCTATAAAAAAGTCATTTTTATTGATTTTTTTTATAAAATGGTGATATTAATGAAAAAAAGTGATATTTCTTGTGGAGGAAAAAAAGAAATGGCGATAAAAGTTATCTATCTTGAAGAAAAAAATGATCTTTATTGAAATTTATTGTAATTTTTCAAGAAATGGTAATACTAATGAAGGAAACAAAAGTGAATCTTGTTGAAAATTTTCAAGAAATGGGAATAATTATGGTGGATTAAAATGAATTTGTTCATGTGAAGATGTAGGGGGGTGGAGGGGGTGACGGCGAAGACGCGGGGGTGGGGTGAGGTTGAAACGATGAAGACGCGAGGTGGGGTGGAGATGCAGGGGGTGGGGGTGGGGTGCTGTGAAGAAGATGACATGGGGGGTGAGGTGTTTTTTATCAAAAAAGAATTAAGAAATTATATTAATTAAAAATTATATTAATAAAATAATTTAAATATAAATTTTTTAATTAATATTTTTTGGGCCCTCAGTGCCACTTGACACATTTTTATTCGTAATTTAATTAAAAAAAGTACCTTACGCGCTTCCCAAAGTGCACTGCACGCGCATTGCCATGTGGGCAAAAAATGTTCAATTGGAACCAAATTGGGGGGTTTAGGGGTTTAATAGGTACAAACCTTAGTTTATGGGCCTAAGTGAATTTTAGGGACAAGTTTGAGGGGATATTGATGGGTTTGGCCTTATAGATTTGAGACTCTTTAAATGTAGATATATTTTGTCCATTGATGAAAGAGGCTCAACACTTGGCCGACAGGATATTTGTGTCCTTTACAATTCAAGTATGTCGTCCATTGACCGTTAGGCTATATATACATTCATCTTAGTTGTTTCTTGCTTAGTTTTGCATGCAAGGCTTTACAAAAGAAAATTATTTATCAAAAGATAACATACTAGGATTATTAATATGAGAGCCAGGGGCGGATCTATTAAGGCCCGTGGGGGTGGCACGCCACCCGCAAATTTTGATGGAAACACTATATATATAGCTGTATATATATAAGAATATAGTTATATATTAAATCTGTCACCCACAATAACAAAGTATTGTCTAGTGCAAGTGGTAGAGTGCTGCTTTTGTATCCCTAAGGTTGCATGTTCGAACTTGGCTAGCTGCACTTGTTTTTTAATTTTTTTTTGGTTAACAATTGTTTCATTAAAACAAGGCAACAACAAAAAGGGATACTTTACACCTAATAAAGGTGTCTTACCAGTTAACTTTTATAGAAAAGTAATGTTAGTTTTTGACTTTTTTTAAATTTAATTGTTTAAAAAGGTTAATAAAGTATCTCACATTAAAATAAACAAAAAAAACCTATTTGGCTATTTCCAAATCAGAGCAAATCAAAACGCTCTCTTGTTCTTGACTGTTGAGGTTTGATGTTGCTGCTCTGCTTGCTCTCTCTCTCTGGTTGGTCCTTGCCCTCTTTGTAAGTTGTTTTGAAAAATTATTTTGTTTCTATTTCTTAAGCTTAGAAATTCAAATTTGAAATTATCTTGATTTAGGAGAAAGTATTCTAATTTTGTGAATTGAGATGGAGAATTTTTTCAAGAAGGTTAATTATTCTCAATCAAGTTCTAGAAGGTTAATTATTCTCAATCAAGTTCTAGTAATGTCAATGTCAATCGTTCTTATCTTATAACTGACCCCGATTTGTGTTCACTTAAAGTCGATCCGGGATAAAGAAGACCTATTTCTGATTATGATCCTCGAATAGGAGATGAAGTGAGGAAATATTATGTTGAAAAAGGGCCTTGTCAACCTATCTTAAAACCATATCCTTCAAGTGAAATAGGAGGTAGAATGCATAAATTTGCTTAAAATGGTTTAAAGGTTCACATTCGACTTGGTTGAAGTATAGTGTGGAGAAAGATGCCACATATTGTTTTATGTGGCAACAACAAAAAGGGATACTTTACACCTAATAAAGGCGTCTTACCAGTTAACTTTTATAGAAAAGTAATGTTAGTTTTTGACTTTTTTTAAATTTAATTGTTTAAAAAGGTTAATAAAGTATCTCACATTAAAATAAACAAAAAAAAACCTATTTGGCTATTTCCAAATCAGAGCAAATCAAAACGCTCTCTTGTTCTTGACTGTTGAGGTTTGATGTTGCTGCTCTGCTTGCTCTCTCTCTCTGGTTGGTCCTTGCCCTCTTTGTAAGTTGTTTTGAAAAATTATTTTGTTTCTATTTCTTAAGCTTAGAAATTCAAATTTGAAATTATCTTGATTTAGGAGAAAGTATTCTAATTTTGTGAATTGAGATGGAGAATTTTTTCAAGAAGGTTAATTATTCTCAATCAAGTTCTAGAAGGTTAATTATTCTCAATCAAGTTCTAGAAGGTTAATTATTCTCAATCAAGTTCTAGTAATGTCAATGTCAATCGTTCTTATCTTATAACTGAACCCGATTTGTGTTCACTTAAAGTCGATCCGGGATAAAGAAGACCTATTTCTGATTATGATCCTCGAATAGGAGATGAAGTGAGGAAATATTATATTGAAAAAGGGCCTTGTCAACCTGTCTTAAAACCATTTCCTTCAAGTGAAATAGGAGGTAGAATGCATAAATTTGCTTAAAATGGTTTAAAGGTTCACATTCGACTTGGTTGAAGTATAGTGTGGAGAAAGATGCCACATATTGTCTTTGTTGTTATTTGATCGGTAAGTTTACTTGGCAGTTAGCACCCACAGAGTTCGGATCCTGGATCCGCCTCTGATGAGAGCACTTTGTTTTTTATTTGTTCACGAAGAAGTAAGTTATATATTTAATTTCTTTTATTCATATACCTGTTTCATACTTTATATAAGTGAATTGCTGAAAAAAATATTATTTTCTTTGTTTTAGTTTGTTTGGATTGATTAGGAATCTCACAATTAAATTGATTAATGTTTAGTATAATTGCCTAATGTTTTTATGCAACAAAAAATTATTAATACTACATAATAATGTAATTAATAGCTTTTTAATATAAAAATAGAATTGAATTGTTATAATACTTAAGAACATATGTGTCAGAATTGCTTCTTTTCTTCAAAATTCGAAATATCTATTTAAAATTTGGATTCATTGATTTCAGTCATTCAAATCAATTACAGTTGTAAATGTATAATTAGATGTTATGAATAATTTTCTTATTTTATTGGTATAAAGTAATGTAGAGTATGAAGGTTACATATTAGGGTGTAAGGTTAAATTCTTTTGAATTTATGAATTATGTTTTTTGTAAAATCGTAATTTTTATGTGCAATATAGTTTTAATATTGTTGCATATCCATAGTATATTTGTTTTCAAAAATTTATGATTCTTTTTTATATATGAGCATTAGATAGGAGGGTACGAATATAATGAATTAGGGTAAAAAGTTAAATTCCTTTTGATTTATGAATTATAATTAGGGTAAAAGGTTAAATTCCTTTTGATTTATGAATCATGTTTTTTTTTTTATAATTTCGTATTTTTTATACGCAATTTAGTTTTAATGTTGTTGCATGCTTCACAGTATATTTGTTTTAAAAAATTTGCAATTTTTTTTATACATGTGCAGTAGATAGAAAGGTATGGAGGTCACATATTAGGCTAGATAGTTAGTAGGTATTTATGTTTTGACTTGCTTTGGTTTGGTGGGAATCTGAAAACATTTTGTCTGCCATTGATTTAGACTCATATGCATGAATTTACTTGCTTTGATGTCTGATACAGATTTAATAATTAATTGATCTCAATAATATTGAAGGGGTTACAGCTGTATATATAGAGAACTGAAGAATAACTAATTACAGAATAACCCAGATGTATTTAATAATTATATATGTAGTCTATTATCCCCCCGCAAGCTGATCAGCGGTAACGAGGGGCAGCTTGGAGCAGAGAGACTGAAAAGGCTGTAACGGAAGAGGCTTGGTGAGAATATCAGCAAGCTGGTCAGTAGATGGGACATAGTGCGTGGCCATCGCTCCTGCAAGTACCTCATCGCGAACAAAGTGACAGTCAGACCCAACATGCTTCATACGATCATGAAGGACTGGATTTTTGGTAACACAAATAGTGGACTGATTGTCACAATAAATCTGTGGTTTCGTCGGGGGAATGCCAAGTGCATCCGTAAGGTATCGTAACCACATGGCTTCAGCAACACCCGCAGCCATGGCACGATATTCTGCTTCTGTGGAGGAACGGGACACTCGCGTTTGCTTCTTGGTGCACCAGGAAATCAGATTCGGTCCCATCATAACAATATATCCAGTAGTGGACTTTCGATCATCTTTGTCGTTAGCCCAATCCGAATCAGAAAAAACAGATATATCAAACGAGCCCTTTTGAAATAAAATTCCACAGTGAAGAGTACCTTGAAGATAGCGCAGAATGCGTTTCAAGGCCTGAAAGTGTTGTTCTGTGGGAGCATGCATTGATTGGGAGACTCGATTGACTGCATATTGGATGTCCGGACGAGTAACAGCAAGATAATGAAGTCCACCGACGAGGCTCCGATATAGTGTAGGATCGGCAAAGGGAGTATTCGGCCCTGGGGATTGGCGGACTGCCATGGGAGTGACCGCGGGTTTGCAGTCTGTCATTCCAGCCCGATTTAGAAGTTCAAGGGTATATTTTGTCTGATGCATCAATATGGTTCCCGATTTGCGGATGAGTTCGAGGCCAAGAAAGAACTCCAGAGGACCGAGGTCCTTAAGTTTGAAGTCACGATGCATAGCTTCAGTAATTTCAGTGATGAGTGATGACGAGCTGCCTGTAATAACAATATCATCCACATAGATAAGAATGATGACTGTCCCTCGAGAACAGTGAAGGGTGAAGAGGCTGTTGTCATGATGGTAGGTGCGAAAACCAAGACCCTGCAGAAAAGTAGAGAGACGTGTGTACCAGGCACGAGGGGCCTGTTTCAGGCCATACAGTGATTTGCGAAGCTTGCAAACATAGTGAGGACGGTTGGGATTAACATATCCCGGTGGCTGAACCATATAGATTTCTTCCTCAAGATGACCATGAAGAAAGGCATTGCTGATGTCTAGCTGATGAAGCGGCCAATCATAGTGAAGAGCAAGAGACAAGACCAGACGAATAGTCTGTTGCTTAACAACAGGGCTGAAGGTCTCCTTATAATCCACACCATACTCCTGATGATACCCTTTTGCAACCAGACGTGCTTTATAGCGAGAAAGAGATCCATCTGAATTTCGTTTGATGCGAAACACCCATTTGCACCCAATAGACTTTTGGTTACTAGGCAGAGGTACCAAATCCCATGTACGTTGTTCATTCAGAGCCTGAAATTCCTCATCCATAGCTTGGCACCAGAAACTATTTTTGGAGGCTTGGTTGTAGGTAGTAGGCTCAGTTGTGGGATGTGCATCAAAGGGTATTTGAGTGTGGTAGGCTTTGGGTTTGAAGGTACCGGCCTTGGCTCGGGTTGTCATAGGATGAGTGTTGAGTGGAGGGTGATTAGGAAGGGGTGGTGGAGTTGTATGATGCGTGGGCGGGGGTTGGGTGGGGCTGCCGTGGGAGCTGGGATGTGCAGCGGTGGATGGGGTGGCTGTATGTGTGTTAGGAGTATGATGTAGGGAAGTGGTGGGTTGTGTGGCAGTCGGCTGGGTGTTCGGGTGGGAGGTTTGGGGTTTCGGGTGGGTAGTGGTGTAGTGGGGTACCGGGTTAGGTGCCGAGTGAGCCGGAGCATGAGCGTGAGAAAAGGACGGAAATAATGGCACAACGCCAAGTGGATTGGGGGAGTATGGAGTAGAGGAAAGACTTGTGTAAGGAAATTGTTCCTCCACAAAACGAACATGACGGGAAACATATGTTTTCTGAGATACAGGATCAAAACATTTGTAACCTTTGATAGTGGGATGATAGCCTAGAAAGACACAAGGGGTGGACCGAGGTTGAAGTTTATGTTGAGTGTGCGGACGCAACCAGGGATAAACTAGACACCCAAACGGGCGGAGATGGATATAGTCGGGTGGATGATTGTAGAGACGGGCATATGGAGTGGAGTTGGAGAGAGTGTGAGTGGGCATGCGATTTATGAGGTAGTTGGCAGTAGCAAGGGCATCAACCCAAAAGGAAACAGGTAAGGTGGAATCATGGAGGAGCGCAACAACTGTTTCTATTAGGTGACGGTGTTTGCGCTCAGCAACGCCATTTTGTTCAGGGGTATATGGACATGAAGTGTGATGAAGAGCCCCTAGATTTTGAAGAAAAACACCAAATGCATTGTTGACAAATTCTTTGCCATTGTCACTTCGAAAAATTTTGATTTTGGCATTAAATTGATTTTGAACCATTCGGTCAAAGTTTACAAAAATAGTATAAGCTTCGGATTTAAATTTCAGAGGATAAAGCCAAGTGAATTTACTGTAATCATCAACAAAACAGATATAATAACGAAAACCTTGAACAGAAGGAACTGAGGTTGGACCCCAAACATCAGAATGAATTAATTGAAATGGCGCAGTGGCCTTGTGTTCAGACAGTGAAAAAGGTAAACGACAAGATTTAGACACTGAACAGGACTCGCAATGTAATTTTTCTGAAAAATTAAAACCTAAGGAAGATAAAATGGATTTGGTGATGGCGGATGATGGGTGCCCAAGCCGGCGATGCCAGGTTGACGAGAGAATGGCTTGACTCACAACAGACGGAGACCTGGATGGAAGAGTGTATAGCCCATGCTCACAGCGGCCCGTGTACCGCACCCGGTTCGTGGTATTGTCCACTATCTGGAAATTGGTGTCATTAAAAATGAGGGTGCAGTTATTTTCTTTAGTAAAGCGATAAACAGATAAAAGATTGGATGTGAGGGAAGGGACGTGGTGAAGGGTTGAGAGATGAAATTTACCATTTGGGGTATAGACATACCCAGAGCCGGTGTTTGTGATGGGAAGGGATTGACCATTGCCTACTGTAATAGTTTCTGAGCCATGATACGGATGAGGAGCTTGAAGTTGTGAATAATCCGACGTCACATGGGTGTTAGCACCTGTGTCTAGATACCAATCGCCAGATTGAGCGTTTGTGGACGCATGCATCGCCTTTGATCCTCCGGACAGGCTATTTACATTCTGCGAGTCATCATAACGATACCAGCAATTAGCCGCAGAATGGCCCCGTTTAGCACAAATTTGGCACGTCGGAAGATCTCGTGTGGGCATCCGCTGGTTTCCTCGTCCCTGTCCGCGGCCTGACTGGAAGCCGTCCCTCGGTGGAGGCCCGCCTCTGCCTTGCTGCCCGGTGTTTCGACGGTCACCGCCGCCGCTGCCTCGCCCTTGGTTACGGCGATCGTCACCGCGACCCCTGGCCGAGCCTCCGCTGCCAGCCGAGTAAAGAGCCGTGACGCCAGGGGTGGAACTGGCTTCTCCGAGCAGTAATTTGTGTTCCATGTCTAGATTTAATTTTTCTGCATTAAGCCATCCAGACAGTTGATTCAGAGTGATTTCGACAGGCGAGAGGCGAATATGCTGTTTGAGAGAGGAATAGCCAGCCGGAAGACCACGTATCACGGCATTCACCACGTCTCGTTCAGGAATAATCTCGTTCACAGCATCTAGGTCAGACAGAATAGAGGCCACATCATCAAGGTATTGAGTCATCGTCTTCGTTCCCTTCCGAAGAGTATGCAATTTGTCACGCAACTGAAAAATATGAGCCGTGGACACAGAGTTGTACCTTGTGGCTAGTGCGTCCCAAAGTGAAGCCGATGTGAGAAAACCCCGGGCGTGTTTGTGCACAGAGGGGCTAATAACTGCGAGAAGACAGGCTCGGATCTGAGTGTCTACGATCATCCACGGAAGGTAGTCGGGATTTGGGAGCTTGACGCCGTCCTTCTCGGCTGTCTCGGGCTGCGGCTTCTCCGCACCGTCAATCCATCCGAGCAGCAAGTTGGCTGCGAGGGCGGTGCGGACGTTAAGTGCCCAGGCCGGGTAGTTGTTGTCAGATAATTTTTCGGGGATGAGATTGTGGAGATTCCTGAGCAGTAATTTTACTCCAGACGGTAATTTTGACAGAGGATCAATAACCTTGTCCATGGCGCCGACCTACGGCGGAGGAGGGAGGCCGTGCGGCGTGGTGTAGACGGTGGCGGCGGCGCACACACGTCGGAAAAGAGGAGAGATTAGGGTTTGGGCGGAAGAAGAAACCCTAGCTCTGATACCATGATACTGATTTAATAATTAATTGATCTCAATAATATTGAAGGGGTTACAGCTGTATATATAGAGAACTGAAGAATAACTAATTACAGAATAACCCAGATGTATTTAATAATTATATATGTAGTCTATTAATGTCTATTATTAGTTATTATATATTGTGTTTCAGTTTCGTTGCAACAGATAACTAGTTTGTTGCAACAGAAATCTAGTCTGTTGCAATAGATGGGTCATATGTTCCAACAGATAACCCATCTGTTTGATTCATGTTACGACATTATAGAACCATAAACGTGGATCCAACATATGAGTCTTCCGTTGCAATAGATGGCTCATCTGTCGCAATAGATTAGTGTTTTGTTTAAATAGATAACTCTTATGTTGCATTTATGTTCGCATGCTATTTATTGTTAAAAAACAACACAATAGCAATTACCCAGATGACAAATTCAACTAAATATCATAATTTAACTTATCAAAGTTCCCTATGAAGTAATGCCAAAGTGGAAAGTGATGTACGAAATAAAATTTGACCTAACAAATTGGTCAGATAGCAGCAGTATTGGTAACAACAATAACAATGGTCAACAAGAAGAAGATAAAGATGATAATGAAGTAGAAGATGATGATAATGAAGCAGAAGATGATGAATAAAGCAGCATCAACAATAATGAATAATAAAAATCGCTAAGAGAGAGAGAAAACAACAATGGATGAGCAGGGAGAGAAACACACATTTTTTCCCTCCGTTTCCTGTTATATTAGGTTAACATTTGGATCAAAGTGTAAATTTAAAAACTTGTGGATTATTCTCAAACTTTCCCAACTTTTTTAATCCATAATAAAGTAATTGTCACCTCCACTCAATTGTTAATACTTGAGTCACCTACACCTCATTTTCAATCTCTTTTGTCACTTTTAACTACAATAAACTATGGAGTAAGAATATACTCCCCGTTTCTATCTTTTTTTTTTAAAATTTATTTGCCTTAGATGGACAGTTAATAGAAAATAGTACATGAAATGCTTTATGCTTTAGACTACCTTATTTGTACCAATCAATGAAAATTATTACCATTACTTATTTGTTGAGGTCATGGTAATTAATTATTAAAGGTTATTAGACACATATTTCTTTCTTTATTTTTTATGAGTTATAAATACACAGTGAAGTAAGTCATGACCTCTTATGAGAATATTAATATAACCCAACGACTTGTAACAAATTATTTAGCAATGATAAAAATGATTATGATAAAGTAAAAAATGACAACCTAAGAATCGCAATAAAAGAAAATTGAAAATTATTTACCAAGAGGCTAATAACACAATCTTATTATTTAGACTTTTATTAAAAGTTCAATTAGATTCTCATAATCTGTACTCTGTAAAATTATAATGTAAGGCATTTAGTTTTGAACTCAAATAAATTTTAATAATAATAATAACTACGAAATTAAAATGAAAAGTATTATATGCACTTAGTTTTCAAATTCTTAATTCTGATTTAAGTAAGAACTCTTTTGAGAGTCCCAATACAATCCACTGCATTCTTTACTAATTGACATATTTTCTTTATTGTCATATTTTCTTTTCATAAAGTTTACTTAATACATTGTACTAACGTTGATATCTTTATTGCAGTGATTTCACAGAGCAAAGCAAAGAATAACTTTATTAATAGAAATTCTCATAAATTCTTCACGACATTGTTGCCTACGTTTTTCAAGCATATTAGTTTCTTCAGTTTCATTCGTCAGCTTAAAAATAAGTAAGAATCTTTTTACTTCTAATCCATATCTAATAATATTATTCCATTTTAGATTATGAATATTTTTCATGTGTTAGTTTCAATTTGATTAGTTAGGATTTCTAAATAGCCCGAGTTAGAATTTTATTTTACATTATATTAAGAGTAATATTTTAATAATGATAAGTTAAAATTCACGTGCAACGCACGTACACTAATCTACGATAGAGAAGCATGCCAGTGTAGACAAGGGCAATGACCTGTAGGGAAATATGAGAAATATCATAGTTCATCTAGAAGAAACAGGAATGGAAATGGGAGTACCAGGGATGTTGAGGGTAGGAAATTACTTGTTTCAATATTTGAGGCCAACAAGGCATCTGAATAGCAGCTCTTTATTCGGTCAGTTGAATGAGAACTAAATGATATAAAGGCTTTAACAGTGGCAAGCTATCATGAACCTTTACATGCAGAAAACTCAAGGATGACTGATGATTTAGTAGTAGCAAATGACCACCATGGTATTGGAAGATTCCCAGCCAAAACCATAGAGGTTGATAACTCATGAAGAAGGGAGTGTGTTAGATCTAGTACCACAATTTACCTTAAAAGAAGATATCTTCAATTAAAATATATTGTATCAAACCAGCATCAGGATATAGAGAATTTATAGTGATAAAGAACAATGGAAAATATAAAGATCCAACAACAACACTAATCCTTTGTTGGAAGAACAATCTAACCAAAGATTAACCTAAATACGTAGCCATTTTTAGGACAGGATATCATAAAGCCAACATTAATGATAAAAGAATCCAAACCAATCAATTAAAAATTGCAAAAAAATCAGCCTAACTATTGCAATTCCCAAGGATCCAAAAGTTATCGTACAAGAACTTCTATCCACAAATTGTCATGACTTGAGACTACTCTCTAATAGTAACAAGGTGCTTAGAGACACAAGTGATCCCAAGCTAACCCATGGTCTGGAATAACACTAAGAATTGCTTAGAGTCACAAGTGACCCAAGCTAACCCATGACATGGAATAACACTAAAAATACTAAACTAAATGATGAGCAAAAACCAAACTAAAATGACATAATCATAATAAAAGAAAAATCAATACTGAATGTCAAAACTAAGACTATTTGACATAATCCACATGTTGAAAATCTAATTGTCTGTTTGAATGCCTCTAAATATAATGAGTTTCTGGGACAATCTCCTAGCTAACTCTAACTATCTAAAATTGGAGTAATAATATAATGAAAGTACTAAAATCTAGTCCCCATATGACGAGGAATCACTAAACTCTACTATTAATATGGGTATAGAATCGTGCTATCCGTGAGCTGGATGCTAAACCTCTAAACCTATATTTTAAAATAATATAGCGTAAAGAAATTATGTGGTCAGTACTTTAAATGTACTAATTATGTGGTATAGAACTATGTTATACAAACTGAATATGTTGAAGATGACATGATAAACTGAACATGAGTTGAAATATGTAAACTGATACAATGACTATGTAATGAATATGTAATTGTATAAAAATACTGAATAAATTGAATACCAGGTCATTCGAGGTTTGAATCTAAACTGTGGAAGCTATTATTAACTGACATACCCTAATTTAAGCTAACCAGGGTCCAACCTGTAATCCCAGCGGAATGGGTGTTTTTTACTTGCCAAGGGTACGAACACCGACTGATGTGGATCCACTAAACTGATGTCTAAAAGGACTAAGGTATCAAGCCTAGTCTGACAGAGGACTCTTTAGAGCCTAAAATGGTGTTGTAGTTCTGACACTAGGGACTTATACTAAAGGTCTTAGCCTAATTGATGGGTGAGTCTTCATCCCTATGTCCGCTTGATGCTGAGTACTACTCTCAATTGAATATAGCTGATAACTAGATAATTTATTTAGCAGGGATAACTAACAAGATCATAACACTGATATATAACACTGAAATAGAAGAATAAGTATTCATTATATATGCATGAAATCCTAGGTCATTGGGTGTTCATAACCCGCCATCTCTGGAAGGATGCAACACTAATGATAATTTATAAACTGAACATAATCAGGGATTTCATAAATCAAATCCAAAATAAAGAATTTATCAATATAATGAGAGTTCATAGTCATGAGTATATAAAGATACATAAATATATTGAAAAACATATATTTGTGGTTTAGTCAGAGCAAGAAGCTGAAAGCTAAATAAATTCACACTTTTCATGAAACCCTAAGCTTTAAAGGTGAATTAAACTTGAGGAATTGAGTTAACTTTTCAGCTCAATGGATGAAAGGTGACCCATTGATAAAATACCATATACCTGGAGATGGAAACCTTGGTGAAACCTTTGAATTTGGAGTCTGAAGTTGAAGAACCATAATTTTGCCTTAGGAGAAAAAAATCATTTGTTTCACTATTTTCTCTCTATGTGTTGATTGAATTTTGAGTTAATGGGTGAAACAAAGGCATTTTAGTCTTAAATTTCGACCTTATGATAGCTTAAATGACATTGTATTGGTGTTAAAAGAGTGGAAAAAGACTAAACAACCCCTTTAAAAATATTATAAAAGTGCAAAACAATTTCGATTGGCGATTTGGGTGAGGGACCATCAATCTCTTGACTAAACATCACTTGAACCGTCACAAAATAACCAAAATTTGGTCTTACTATTTAAGCCTGACGGCTTGCTATAACGAGTCATCAGAGGTGTGATAGTTCATCACCCAATCCATTACACTCTAATGGATAGACATCATCTGGTAATTTGAGCATAATCTTTTACTCTAGTATCGAGTTAACAAACAGTAGGTGGCTTGGAAAATAAGACTCAAAAACCTTTTATTAAGTGTGTCTTGAGTCCTAAAAATCTTTATACTATAGGAATTATGATCATTTTAAGTTTACTATAGAAAGAATTTTTATAAGAATTCAACTGGTAAGGAAGGTTTCAACTTATCTATGAGCTAGGACTTACTTGTGGACTTAATACTTGTCTAAATCACTTCTCAAGCTATCAAAACATAATATTTAGTTCTACATGTACTTGAATCATATCTTTAATCTTAGCTTGGATTTTTGAGGTGTTACAATATCTCCCCCTTAGGGTCATTCATTCCCGAGTGAAAACTAACTAGCTGAAAGGTTTGGGAAAGAGCTGTAATCCTAACACTAATTTTCTAAGAGCTGAATACTGATATGATAGTTGAGTTTATAACTAAAACATAAACTGAACTAAACTTGTGAATGCATACTATTACATGAGAATGACTGACTGGCATGATATAAAAAGAATTAATTAAGAGAAACTATTACCTCAAGATGGAACTGAGTTTGAAGAGAAAAAATAGGGGTACTTGGTCATCATACCCACCTCTGATTCCCAAGTAGCTCCCTCAACTAACTGTTTTTTCCTAAAAACTTATACTGAAGTGAACTTCTTATTCCTCAACTTACAAACTTGATGATCAAGAATCTCAACTGGGACCTCCTCGCAAGATAGCTATCTTTCAGACCCACACTATCTAAAGGCACAACCGACGTTGGATCACTAATGCATTTCTTCAATAGAGACACAAGAAAAATAAATGCAAGAAAAACTAGATACATTAATGCTAAGTCTGCAGACAAATCTAACTCATAGGCTATATTGACAAAGGACCCATAATTTATAAAGACCAACATAGCAAGGACTGCATTTTCCTTTCTTGCCAAATCTCTTCACCCCATTCATGGGTGAAACTTTTAAGTGTACAAAATTACTAATAGTAAACTCAAGCTCCCTTCTCCTCATATTAGCATAGGACTTTTAATGAATTGGGCTATTTTCAGTCTTTCTCTAATCAACTGAACTTTCTTCATAGCCTTATGAATTTAATATAGCTCTTTCAAAGTAGCTTTACCAACCTCAAACCAACTAAATGAAGATCTATACCTCCTGCCATAAAGTTCTTTAAATGAGGCTATCTGAATACTAGAGTGATTGTTATTATTATAGGCAAACTCAATCAAGGGAAAATGGTCATCGCAACTACCCTTGAAGTCAATCAGGCATGCTCTCAATATATCCTCTAAAGTCTGAATGGTTCGCTCTGCCTGACCATCTGTCTACAGATGAAAAGTCATGCTAAGATGAACTTAAGTACCAAAACCCTTCTGAAAAATATTCCAAAACTGGGAGATAAAATAAACGCCCCTATCTGAGATAATTGTCAGAGGGACTCCATGCAGTTTCACCAATGCCCTAATATAAAGTCTAGTATAATCTTCAGTTGAATTTGAAGTGTTAACTAGCAGGAAATGGGCTTACTTAATCATTTGATCTAAAATAACCCAAATAGAATCATGTTGTCGGTGAGTACGAGTCAACCTTGTAATGGAGTCCACATTCATAACTTTACACTTCCAAGTAGGAATACTGATATACTAAAGCATACTGCCAGGTATTTCGTTCTTAAACTTAACCTGCTGGCAATTTGGACACTTAGCCATAAATTTCATGATATTCTTCTTCATGCCACTCTACCAACAAATATCCTATAGACCATGATACATATTAGTGGCTCTTAGGTGAATAGAATACAAAGAACTGTAAGCTTCTGTTAGCATTCACTATCTCAAGTCATCCATATCTGGAATACATAGTCTACCCTTACAATGAAGAACACTATCTCCTTCTTGGGAGAAACCCTCAACCTTCTGACTCAAGACCGCTCCTTTCAACTTAAGAAAGATAGAATCACTATCTTGCTTTTTTTTTCACCTTAACTATTAATGAAGATTCTAAACTATTCTATACTAATATATTATCTTTAGCTGAATAAACCTACTAAACTCCCAATCTAACAAGCCAATCAACCTCACAAC
Organism: Capsicum pubescens; assembly: GCA_030864215.1. Taxonomy (NCBI): domain Eukaryota; kingdom Viridiplantae; phylum Streptophyta; class Magnoliopsida; order Solanales; family Solanaceae; genus Capsicum; species Capsicum pubescens. The sequence continues at coordinate 20,779,835 of CM061539.1, forward strand.
CTAACACTTCCTTCTCATCCTCTAATGGGCATTGTTTTTCATAAATAACATACTAAGAGTGCCAGTCTCCACCTTGTAGTACTTCTTATCAAAGTCGATATAGTTGGGATGGTTGTACTAGCTATAGTGGAGGTTGTCCAACGAGAAGAAGAGGGTATGTATCTCTAAATCCGAGGGGTACTCGTATGCTTTATAATGTTGATCCGAGAAGGAGTATACACTTCGAAAAAGTGACCATCTGTGGGATACCGGACTTCCTCGTTGTGTTAAATGATAGGTACTATAAAAACTACATCGTTCCATCCATGGTTGACTACTTGGGGTTGTTTTGTGAGCCTTTACTTGTTCCATACTTCTTGGACGGGTTCAAGGTTACCGAGAGGGTAAAAGTTATCTTCTCCCAATATGAATACCATGAGGAGGTGTGGTGCAATATTCTTTCCTTCGCCTACGGTCATGTATACTTAGGCGCCGATTTATTTGCATGACATCAAGTTCCTAACGTGCAAAATTGACCTAATATTGTAAGAGACCAATGGGGGAATCGCCTCATGACTTACATGCTGCCCAAGCACGAAGAGTTCCTACCTACTCCAATCCAAATTATTATGAGAGATAAAATGTTTAGATGAGTAAGGGAGTGCAAGGTGGTAATCCGAGAGTGGAAAAAAGAGAGGTTGTATGGAGCGAAATGAGGGGATTACCACCAAACCATGCTAACATTAGTTGTCCTTCTATTTCTAAGGACATTTGTGTAGGTACCAAGATGGAAAGCGAAGGCGAACAATTTCGAAAGAAAGTTGCTATCCAAGCTTGTGGAGAACCTTCATACCATGACAAAGAAGAATGTACTCAAGGACTTCAAGGTAAAATAGCTAACTCTTACACTTTTGTGCATGTGAATGATAATTGTCTAGTAGCCCATTGAGTGTGACTTGTAGCTTGCCTATATGTGAGTCTATTATTTCTTTGCCACTTGATGATGATGTACATGTTGTGAGTGTGGATACACTAGTTGATCCTATTGATGACCGAATTGACTCTTCTTGTAAGATTAATTTATGTCCACCTAGTGTTGAAACCATTGTGTTGAATGAAAGTACATTATCTTATGAAATTTGTGTTGATCAACTTATGTATGAAAATTGCCTACTACTTAAGGATGTGTATGATGTGATTAATGAACCTCAAGTGTGTGATGATGTTAAAAATGTTGATCAAAGGAATAGAAGTGAACCCGTGAACTTACCCTTTGACTTTAATATTTGCTTGGATCATAGGGATAATCATGCCCTTAAGACATCTTTAAAACTTGATAATGAACTTTTAGAGAGTGAACTTACTTGTTTCAAATCTGTCCGTGGGATAGATCATGCTCTCTTTAGATATAATGTCTTTTTTGAAGATGATATAAACACTCCTAATGAACCTAGTGGTGAAAATAATGGTATAGCTTGCTTTGAATCTATAGCCGATATGCTTACCCACTATGGTGTGACAACATTCCTCCTAAAGATGGAAATCTCTTTTTGAAAGATGAGAGTACTCTTAAGGGTAAGAAATGTGTAGTCCTTGAAAACCCGATGGCAAAGGTGTCATTGACTCCTTGGGGTAACGTTCCTAAATGTGCATCCTTGTTTGACACACTTGTGCCTAAATTACATGAATTCCAACTTGTGGATGCCAAGTTGTCTAGTTATTTGAAGGAAATAATGTGTATGTGTTTAAATGCTTATTCTTCACCTGTGAATTCCTTTGCACGTGATTCTTTCCTATACTACCTCTTTGCCTATGATGATGTCTATGCTAGTTTTGAATTTGTTTTATGTCGAGGTAGGAAGTTTGTTGGTCTTTCCATGTGTGTGTGTGATAATGCTATATGGATTTTATGGACTTTAGAAACAATCGAAACACCCCCCTTAGTGTTGTATTTTGATGAGATAAAGAAAAAATGGTGTCTTATGGCTCATAAGATGAAGGAAGTTCTACCTTGTGGATTATTTGATGCCATTGGGACCTATGTATTTTCTTTATCTCTTGGTAATTTCCATAACCAAATCCTTTGTGCACCTTTTATTGGGATTTTAATATTTAATTCAAAGAATCCTTGGTTATATTACAAATATGTGCAAACTTGGCATGTTCAGATAATTTATTGTGCTAACCCTAACCCTCATTTCATGGGGAGTTTGTATTGTTTTCCCTCTCTTCGTTTTTGCAAGGTTTGGATTCGAGGTCGAATCCTTTTTAAGAAGGAGAGGATGATACGAGAATAATGGCCACCTTAGAAGGGGAGGATGATACGAGAATAATGGCCACCTTAGCTTTCACCGACATCATTCAAAGTTACTATGTGAAGAATCAAGCTTTGGTCGAATGGAGGGCACGGGATTATACTTGGATGGGACGTTTTGAGCCTACCATTGATCAAACCCGAGTGTGGAAGATTGCTTGGAGAATTGAAGACTTAAGGACTCTCGGGTTTGGACCACCTTTGTTGGTTCACGATTTTGGTTCCCTTTATTAAGGGCATTTTGGTCACTTATCTTTGTCCAAGTGACACTCCATGACCATCCCTCCCCATGAAGGGCATTGGAGTTATTTTGTGTTCATTTTGTAATAGATTATAAATAGGCTTCTTTAGTCTTATTTTCATTAGTTTATAAAATATGAATGATTGAAACATTAAAAATCCTCTCTCTTGAGAGTAGAACACTTAGTCTTAGTTTAGGGCTTGGAAAAGCTAATATTGTTCTTTGCTTGGAAACGGTGGATCTTGAGGTGAGTTGATTCCCTTGGTGGTCACCGTAAGAGTGTGGTTTTGATTATTACATTCATTATGGGTTAATGTTGAAATATACTTGTTTCTTAATCTTGTAATAATCTTGGTCTCACTATCTATCCGTTACTTTCTTGCAAATCGTGTATGTGTTGTGTAGTTGACTGTTTTGGGCCCTCCGTTGAATCCAAAATGTTATTATTGTTGTTCATCTTGTTCATCATATTTTGTAGCTGTTTTGGTGTTAAAATACACTCTTGTATCTTGTATTCTTGTTGTATTTGTTGAATCCGAGAGTTGTCTCCAATAGATCCTCGGATCTTGTGATTTGTGGACTGTTTTAGGGTGTGTTTCGTCCTTCCGTTGTCTTTATTGTATCATTTGGTATAAAATCATGGCTTGATTTTGTTCCCTCAAGATCAATCTTGGGCTTTCTTGCTTGAAAATTCTAAAAAAAAAGTGAAACCTGAAAATTTCGTAAAAAGAACAATCTGTCCATTTTGTGTTCTTGGCCGAAAATTGTGTTTTTTGTTGTGTCTTGGCTGAGATTTTTACTTGTATTTGTTGTTGCTAAGTGTTAGTTTTGTTTCTCTCTAACACATTGAGTCTACATCTTGATTTGCTCTTGTATTTTGATGTTGTTGTTGTGAACATAAGCTTGGCCCATTGTTGTTGAACATTGTTGTGGTAGACATTATTGTTGAGAAACTTGATTGGCCGTGTGTATGGTTGTTATTGTTAAAATGAGTGTTGTTGTTGTTGTTCTTGGTGAATTTTGTTGTTGTTCTTGAAGTTCTTCACATCCTTCATCTCTTGTTAAAGCCGAAGACACAACACTAAAGAGACTTGGCCATTTGTTGTTGTGGATTGGAGTTGGCCATTGGAATTGTTGTTGTTCTTAAAGATTGTTGTTATTATTCTTGGTGTGGTTGTTGTTGTTCTTTAAGTTCTTCACCTTCCTTCATAAAGTAATGATAAATCCTAAAAGGTGAAGGAAAGAGGTGTAAGTAATTGTTAGTCTTGAAAGACCCCCAACCACCAAAAGACTTTACATCACTTCTAAACCACCTTCTCGTGAAACAAGGTCCATGTTTTAAGAAAAAGTACTACAAAAGTCAAGTCTTGAAATTTGAAACTTGAAAAAAAGGCTCCAAGACTTATTCTTTCCTCCTTAAAACAAATTCCACCAATTCAAATTAAAATTGGTCAAGACTTGGGCTTTGGAAAATAAAAAATTGTAGAAACCGCAACCAATACGTGGCTGCCACGGCATCAAGTTACTGTTCACGCATCAAATTTTGGCTCAAATTTTATATTATTAGTTTCACTTTATTATTTCATTAGTTTTCTGTCTTGATTCTAGAATTAATTAACAACTAGTAATCACCTACTTAGTTGTAGATTAATTGTGGAATCCGTTGCTTTCGTGTCTTCGTTATTTGTGTGCTTTTTCTCATTTTTAACTCGTAGTAACTTCTTTGTTTCAAGTTTGTAAGTAAATTTTATTTTTGTGTCTTGAGTTGATCAAACAAGAATCTATTCCGGCCGCCAAGTAGAATTGACATCCTATTGACTATTGGAGTATAAACAACTTTCAATATTCGCCGCTCCAATTGTGAGAATCACAAAGGTAAGAGTATACGAGTGTTAGTGAGAAGCTTTTACTACTAATCTTGTTTGTTCATTATGTAGGTACAAAGGTGATATAAGGGGAACATGTCTTCGATATCCAGGGATTATTATGACTACAACATGGGAGACTATGATTGTAGCGAGGAGTTTTATGGCTATGAAGTTGAGGGAAATTGCAGAGGCTATGAAAATTGCCATGAACAAAACTTGGGCAGATTTGAAAGTCACTGTTTTGAGGGACAAAATGAGGTGAATGAAGTGCCTAGTGCTCATGGTAACTTTGGAGATGATGTAGGACCTCGTGATGGATCTTATGATGATGTTAGGGCATGTGAGGAGTCTTACACTTATTACTCCGAACCTAGATTTGGTGTTAGGTTTAACCCTTTCGTTCGCAAAGCCTATGAGAGCTTTGATGAGAGTACACGTGAGGAGTATAAAGATTCATATTCTCCACCTTGTAGTACTTCTTATCAAAGTCGATATAGTTGGGATGGTTATACTAGCTATAGTGGAGGTTGTCCAACGAGAAGAAGAGGGTATGTATCTCCAAAATCGAGGGGTACTCGTATGCCTTATAATGTTGATCCGAGAAGGAGTATACACTCCAAAAAGGTGACCATCTGTGGGATACCGGACTGCCTCATTGTGTTAAATGATAGGTACTATAAAAACTATATCGTTCCATCCATGGTTGACTACTTGGGGTTGTTTTATGAGCCTTTACTTGTTCCATACTTCTTGGACGGGTTTAAGGTTATCGAGAGGGTAGAAGTTGTCTTCTCCTAATATGAATACCATGAGGAGGTGTGGTGCGATATTCTTCCTTTGGCCTACGTTCATGTATACTTAGGTGCCGATTAGTTTGTACGACATCAAGTTCCTAATGTGCAAAATTGGCTTAATATTGTAAGAGACCAATGGGGGAATCGCCTTATGACTTACTTGCTGCCTAAGCCGCGAAGAGTGCCTACCTACTCCAATCCAAATTATTATGAGAGATAAAAGATTTAAAGGAGTAAGGGAGTGCAAGGTGGTAATTCGAGAGTGGAAAAAGGAGAGGTTGTGTAGAGCGAAGTGAGGGGATTACCACCAAACCGTGCTAACATTGGTTGTCCTTCCATCTTTAAGGACATTTGTGTAGGTACCAAAATGACAAGCGAAGGAGAACAATGCCGAAAGGAAGTTGCTATCCAAGCTTGTGGAGAACCTTCACAACATGACAAAGAAGAATGTACTCAAGGACTTCAAGGTAAAATAGCTAACTCTTACACTTTTGTGCATGCGAATGATAATTGTGTGGCTAGTAACCCATTGAGTGTGAGTTGTAGCTTGCCTATATGTGAGTCTATTGTTTCTTTGCCACTTGATGATGATGTACATATTGTGAGTGTGGATACACTAGTTGATGACCGAATTGACTCTTCTTGTAAGATTAATTTATGTCCACCTAGTGTTGAAACCATTGTGTTGAATGAAATTACATTATCTTGTGAAATTTATGTTGATCAACTTATGTGTGAAAATTGCCCACCAATTGAGGATGTGTATGATATGATTAATGAACCTCAAGTGTGTGATGATGTTGGAAATGTTGATCAAAGGAATAGGAGTGAACCCATGAGCTTACCCTTTGACTTTAATATTTGCTTGGATCATAGGGATAATCATGTTCTTAAGATATCTTTAAAACTTGATAATGAACTTTTAGAGAGTGAACTTACTTGTTCCAAATCTTCCCGTGGGATAGATCATGCTCGCTTTAGGTATAATGTCTTGTTTGAAGATGATATAAACACTCCTAATGAACCAAGTGGTGAAAATGATGGTATAGCTTGCTTTGGAAGCTATAGCTGATATGCTAACCCACTATGGTGTGAAAACATTCCTCCTAAAGATGGAAATCTCTTTTTAAAAGATGAGAGTACTTTTAAGGGTAAGGAATGTATAGTCCTTGAAAACCCGAGGGCAAAGGTGTCATTGACTCCTTGGGGTAACGTTCCTAAATGTGCATCCTTGTTTGACACACTTGTGCCTAAATTACATGAATTCCAACTTGTGGATGCCAAGTTGTCTAGTTGTTTGAAGGAAAGAATGTGTATATGTTTAAATGCTTATTCTTCACCTATGAATTCCTTTGCACGTGATTCTTTTCTATACTACCTCTTTGCCTATGATAATGTCTATGCTAGTTTTGGATTTGTTTTATGCTGAGGTAGAAAGTTTGTTGGTCTGTCCATGTGTGTGTGTGATAATGCTATATGGATTTTATGGACTTTAGAAACAATCGAAACACCCCCCTTGGTGTTGTCTTTTGACGAGATAAAGAAGCAATGGTGTCTTATGGCTCATAAGATGAAGGAAGTTCTACCTTGTGGATTATTTGATGCCATTGGGACCTATGTAGTTTCTTTATCTCTTGGTAATTCCCATAACCAAATCCTTTGTGCACCTTTTATTGGGCTTTTAATATTTAATTCAAAGGATCCTTGGTTATATTACAAATATGTGCAACCTTGGCATGTTTAGATGATTTATTGTGCTAACCCTAACCCTTATTCCATGAGGAGTTTGTATTGTTTTCCCTCTCTTCGTTTTTGCAAGGTTTAGATTTGAGGTCGAATCCTTTTCAAGAAGGGGAGGATGATACGAGAATAATGGCCACCTTAGCTTTCGCCGACATCATTCAAAGTTACTATGTGAAGAATCAAACTTTGGTCGCATGGAGGACACGAGATTATATTTGGAGTGGACGTTTTGAGCCTACCATTGATCAAACCCGAGTGTGGAGGATTGCTTGGAGAATTGAAGACTTAAGGACTCTCGGGTTTGGACCACCTTTGTTGGTTCACGGTTTTGGTTCCCTTTATTAAGAGCATTTTGGTCACTTATCTTTGTCCAATTGACACTCCATGACCATCCCTCCTCATTAAGGGCGTTGGAGTCATTTTGTAATAGATTATAAATAGGTTTCTTTAGTCTTATTTTTATTAGCTTATAAAAGATGAAAGATTGAAACATTAAAAATCCTTTCTCTTGAGAGTAGAACACTTAGTCTTAGTTTAGGGCTTGGAAAAGCTAATATTGTTCTTTGCTTGGAAACGGTGGATCTTGAGGTGAGTTGATTCCCTTGGTGGTCACCGTAAGAATGTGGTTTTGATTATTACATTCATTAGGGGTTAATGTTGAAATATAATTAGTTCTTAATCTGATAATAATCTTGGTCTCACTATCTGTCCTTTACTTTCTTGCAAATCGTGTATGTGTTGTGTAGTGGACTTTGGGCCCTTCGTTGAATCCAAAACTTGTATTATTGTTGTTCATCTTGTTCATCACGTTTTGTAGCTGTTTTGGTGTTAAAATACACTCTTGTATCTTGTATTCCTGTTGTATTTGATGAATCCGAGAGTTGGTCTCCAATAGGTCCTCGGATCTTGTGATTTGTGGACTGTTTTGAGGTGTGTTTCGTCCTTCCATTGTCTTTATTGTATCAGTAGTGAAAGCATGTACTGGTAATGGTTTTAAGTATTGATTTCATATTTTTGCCCAGTTCTTTTTAAGAACCTTTTTCATGTTTCTTTGTTTGCTTATTCATGAAGAGCCTTTGCATTTCTCTCACTTTTAACTATATAATAGATAAGTATTGTTTAAACTTATTGATTAACAACAATTCAGAAACTTATGGAGGTTTTATTTAAATTTTCTTTTTACTTGATTCTAATGTATAAATGAAAGTCAACCTGTTCCTTTTCTACTATTGCTCTAAGCGCATTCTTTGAACTATATGCTTTATTAATATAAATGAAATTATTGATATTTGATTCAACTGGAGGATTTCACTGTTTAGATAGTTGTTGATTATGCACAATTAACAAGAAAACAAGAACCACGCAAGAGCTTAGTTCGACCCATACGGTACATATGATGATTTTTCCACCATTATTAATTTTGAGAAATTTTGAGGAAATCTTCAAAATTATTTTATTTTCCAATTAAAAGTTTAAATCTTGATAGCATTGTTGAGTTTCTTTCTCAGGCTTCCATAAATGTATTATGATGTTAGGATACTTTTAGTTTAGTATTACACTTTACTACTTTCTAATTTATGTTTAAATTTTTTCACTCATTAGACAAGTTTATTATTTGTTTATTATCAATGGAGTTTTTCTTTTTCATCTTGCTGCTAGGTGAGCAAAGTGAAGCAGTCTCAAAGAAATGGTGTAAGCAGAAGGGAAGGCACAAAGGTTATACTTCTAATATCCTTCACTTAACTGGAGTATCAAGATTGGCAGCATTATTACTCATAATTTCTTAGGAATCTATAATCTCAAAGGATTATATGTTTATGTCATATGACTTCTTCTTTCTATTATCTTGTATATCTTAAAGTAAGTACAACTTGAACTAAAATTTTGTGTCTGTGGGAGTAGAAACAATAGGAGTATTAATAGAAGTGAAATTGTGGGAACTTCACAGCCACCATCATACTTTCAAAATTGGTAAGTTGGAAAGAAGATATTAACCTTTTATTCTTTATCAAACTTTACATAGTTTTAGGTTCTAAAATGGTGTCAAGCTATTTATAAAAGGACTGTTGTTGTAGGACCTCAAGTATGCTACAAATTGCTCTCAGAGATATATCTTGTGTAGATAATTCATTTCAATAAAATATTAACAAAATTTTTTTTTTTGCACAAGTCAAAATCGCCAATGCCTTAGTAATCAATGTGTGCATAAAGCTATTAGAGATTAGTTGAGTAAATAATTCTTTTATATTGTTTGTAAGCAAAATTGTTGCACATGCATCATAAAAACAATGGAATAGACAAGACTCTTCAACTACTGTTGATTTTGTTTTTTGTTGAATATGAAAAATTTGTTGGCTCTTAAGAGCTTAGATAGTTTTGGGGGGGATACATATTTAAGGACAAATAGTGTGCAGTTATTTTTTAGGATTGAAAGGTTTAAGAATACTGTTAAGTCTAATTTGGATTCAGATACATAGACTCTGCTTCAGGGATGTAAGAAGAAATAGAAGAAGAGCTCCTTATGGAAGAAAGGGAAATACATGACAATTTTAAAATCTCATTAGTTTTATAATGCACCAAAAAAATAACAAAAGCTTCATTAGAAAAAGCAAAGAAATAAACTCTTATATCTCCATTATCAAAGCTAAGGAGAACATGTATTAAGGTGCACCACTTTTCAATTTGTACAAGAATTAGTATTAAAAATAACAAACCTGTATAGATTGGCCTCTTAAGTTACTAAGATAGAGTTATCATGTTACCTTCAAAACTTACCAAAACATTAAGTGAATTTATGCCATGATATGTGCAGCTACAGAGAAGTGTCTTATTACTTATCAAAATACTACAATGTGGAGTCAGATATGGTTGCAGGCGCTGCAGGATAATTAGAGGCAAATCTTTTTCTCTCTCGCTGGTGGACTCTTCTGTTGGCAGTAACCTTTATATTTTTAGCATCTTTCACAAGTCCTTTATTGAGGTAATTGAGGAGGAAGCATAACCTACCGCTGCAACTGCTGGTGTTGTTAAACTAAGAGCATTGATGGGAGAAGAAAAAGTAGATTTTATTACTGATCATCTGTATCTCTTCCTGATAAGAGAAGATGCAACGGGTGTGGTACTGTTTGTTTGTAATGTGCTTTATCCTCTCACAGATTAAGTGTTATTTCACTATGTATATGGAGGCTTATATAAGTTGTTTACTTATTTTTGTAAACCTTTGACTTCGTTGGTGCCTAGGGTTAGCTCAAACCGCCTTCTCAAGTTTCTTATTTGATTTGTATTGACCTGTTTTTGAAGGTACCTCTAGATCTCCCAATGTTGTGGCTTTCGGGATGCAAAAAATTGACTACTAAGCTTATGGTTGCAGCTCCAACTCATTGTAAATGTTGAATTATAATATGTTTGTGTTGTATTTGGAAGGTTCAACAAGATAATGTAATCGATATGCATTCTTTCATGTCTTCTGCAGATGTTAATATATATATAAATGTATGTTATAAACTCATGTTTGAGTGATATTGTGTTGAATATGTTGAAGGAAATATTTTTTGATAGTAAAGAATTGGTAAAAAAAGGTAGTTTTACAACATAGGTGATAAAAGTAAGGTAGGCTTACAAGGCTTTTAGGATACATATGCATTTTGCTTATTAAATGATATTGCTTCTTTAGTTGCACCTACTCTTCTTTATTTGAAGTAGGTTGGACTCTTCTTGGATGAGCTACACTGCTTGGGGCTAAGATTTAATTCTTTTTTCTTTACTATTATCCTTTCCTTCATGACTAAAAGCGTTCAGAACTTGAGCATTGCTGAAAATAAAAAATGTTGGGCTCGTGCTCAAGTACAGGTCTTGCTCATCTAGTATATATATATATATAAATATACTTATAATGTTATTTACAAAAATATGCTTACTATGAAGTGAAAATATATTTAAAAGTATGTGAAAATTTAATCATCATCTTTAAAAAATAAAATATAGATGCGTGCATTTTCAAAATGTAGGAAAATATGTGAAAATGTTATAAGTGTATTTACATTATAGTAAATGTCTATCAAGATCTACTTTGATAGCTATTAGGATTTGAAGCATCCGTCTTTTATTCAGACTAGGAGTAAATTTTCCCTATAAATAGAGGGGTTTGGTTCATTATATTTACAATCTTATGATCTCTCATCCCTCAAGAGAAGAAATAAGAATTACTCTCTCTATTCTCTTTACTCTTCTTCTTTATTGTTTCTTATTTTATAACACGTTATCAGCACGAGACTCTGCCAAACAAGGTGAGATTATAAATCTAAAGGTCAAGGTTAGTAATTCCTTATGTTATTTGTATTTTTCTATTAATAATATAATTATTGTTGGATTTGAGAAAAAATAATTGGTTTGGAATCATTTATATTTTGAATTTATTTCTCAAGAATAATATTATCAAAAGAAACGATAATATATTGGGTTCAAGTCCTATCGATTTATGCCTAAGACGCCTTTATATGGATAAGACGTTGAGTTTGAATCTCAATGCACCATATTGATATATTATGATGGCTAAGACAAAATAATGGGTATTTGATGAAAATTCATGAAATTCGACCCATTGAATATGCTCCATTCCATGAAATGAATGTGGTAGGAATATATGATAAGTCTGAAATATGACAACTTACTTCATTCTTGAGGTATATGTGGTAGCAGTGCATAATATGTCTGAAAGAAGACAAGTGATTGAATGCACGAATATACGTGTGGAGGGACAATATGATAATGATCATCAAAAGTGATGATATTTTTATACGCTTATATGATTATAAGATATGCTAGAGAAAAATTCTCTACATTATATGTATGCCTCGATTTGCTTCTGAAGTAGCAAAATCTTGAAAGAGGTTATAAGCTGTCATAATTTGATAGACTTAAGGCACGATTATATTCCATTCCTGGGGAATGAGAAACTTATTAATGCAAACGTGCACTTGATTGTGATTGTATCACAACTCAGCTCTGAAAGAGGTTGAATAATTTTGAAATCTACTGCTGAAGTAGTAAATCTGAAATTTATTCATGTAATAGTAAATCTGAAATTTACTAAAGAAAAAGTACATGTCATGGTAAACTTGGAGTTTACTAGAATAAAATTTCATAAATCGATATGAACGATTGTGACATCTCGAAGATGTGCATGTATTGAAGAACTAGAAGATTCTTCAAGAATTGTTTATGTCGATTGTTCTTATGATAAGTTGGTTGGACCAACTAATATTGGGATTGGATCCCTTCAAATCTGAAAAGAATAAAAGGTGATAAGGGCCCGTTCACCTATCATGTGATATGTTGAAAAGATGCATCAATGAAATGATCACATGTACATTCATGGTCAACCTATGTTTGACATTCATAAAGTTACTTGTTCAATATAAATTGAGCATAATTTCCAGATTGTGTAATCAAGATAATTCATCTTGATGATGATGGTTTAGCATTGAATGTCTTCGATAAATATCTAAACCATTGTTAATGAGAACAAAACTTAATGTATTGGTTTGAAATATGATATATTGCAATAGTATTTGTATGCATTAGACAAATAAATTATGATTATTTCTTCCCTCTCAATTGGTTCAAGGTCGGGAACTAATTATTCCATCTAATAATTTTGATGTGTGGTATACGATAAATGAATATACCATAATGCACAACGACGAATTCCTCAAAGAAGTAGAGGATGTATGTTAGTTTTCCTAACATAAGGGGGAGATTATAAGCGCTATGAAATATGTTAGGAATTATCACCATATCCTCATCCAAAAGATAATTCAAGTCAAATGCTGAAAACATCTCATATTAAGCGCAAGTGCTCTTATTTTGTATTCCTAAAGGACAAAGTCTATGCATGCGTGAAGTGTGGTAGACTGATTGGTTCCAAATAAAATATTTCTTAAAAAATAAGGAGCAAATAATCGTAATAAGAAGTCAATGAACTCTTTAAGAGCCTACGACATAACACTTCATGAAACCTTATGTAAGGTTCATGTGCCTGAAAATAATGAAGTGATAAGATCTCAAAATATTATGTCGCATTGTGAACCGATACGAAATGATATATCATCAATATACTTGACACAATATTAGCGCAATATTGTGAAAGATTACGAGGATCTAAATTCTACGTTTATTTAAGCATGCTGACGTAGAAATATTTATCAAGTGACATGAAAGGATGCATCTTGGTAAGTATAAAACTTATTTGATTTGCAGTTCAGATATTTGAAGATGTCACTCATGAAATGTTGAATATTGTCACTTGACAAAACTTATGTGAAAACTTTTAAGGATTCAAACTGCTTGAAGCATATAAAAGTTTCTGGGAAACTTATTTATAATCCTTATATTGTATAAGCTTATTGCTTGAACATCATTGGAACTCTTGGAGAGTTTTCAAAGCAATAGATTATTTGCTGAAACTCGAAATATATCGAATTGAATTGGTTATGAAGTACCATATCTTAGTGCAATTGATGCACTCATGTACCTTGCAAATACTACAAGGCCTGTAGCCTTTTCAGTCAATTTGTTAGCAAGGTATATTTCTGCTCCTACTATGAGACATCAAAATGGGATAAAACACATGAGCTTATTTTATTCTAAAGATTATAGTCCTGATATTATTGGTCATGCTGATGTTGGGTATTTATCTGACCCGCATAAAGCTCGGTCTCAAATAGGCTATGTGTTCATATATGATGGCACTGCCATATCTTGGAGATATACATAGCAGTCTATCGTAGCCACTTCATCGAATCATGCTGAGATAATAGCTATTCATGAAGCAATCCGAGAATGTATATGGTTGAGGTCCATTATACATCTCATTCGAGAAAAATGTGGTGTGAAATATGACAATCTACCCACAATTTTATACAGAGATAATTCAACATACATAACACATCTTAAGGAAGGATTCATAAATGGAGATAGAACGAAGCACATTTTGCCAAAGCTTTTCTACATACATGAGCTACAAAAGAATGATGATATTAACGTACAACAAATTCGTTCAACTGACAATGTGATTGATTTATTCGCCAAATCTTCTCCAATTACAACTTTCAAGAAGATGCTGCACAAGATCGGGATGCAAAAGTTCAAGAATATTCTCATTAGGGGGAGCAAATATGCGCTGTACTCGTTTTTCCTTTCAAGGTTTTGTCCCACCGGGTTTTCCTTGTAAGGTTTTTAATGAGGCAGCCGAAATGCGTATTATTAGAGATATGTACTCTTTTTCCTTCACTAGATTTTTTTTCCTACTGGGTTTTTTCTAGTAAGGTTTTAACGAGGGACATTATCTACCAATTAGACATTCAAGGGGGAGTGTTATAAATGTATTTACATTATAGTGAATGTCTATCAAGATCTATCAAGATCTACTTTGATATCTATTAGGATTTGAAACATCCGTCTTTTACTCAGACTAGGAGTAAATATCCCCTATAAATAGAGGGGTTTTGTTCATTGTATTTACAATCTTATGATCTCTCATCCCTCAAGAGAAGAAATAAGAATTACTCTCTCTATTCTCTCTACTCTTCTTCTTTATTCTTTCTTGTTTTATAACAAAAAACTTATTTTTTATATGTGAAATTTCAGTAAATGAACTAGATGAGAAATAAATCCACTAGTAATAAAATAATATATATATATATAAAGTAGAGATGAAGTATATTCGAAAAATAGAGTATAAATATACAAGTGTATTACTTTACTAGCGGTAAAGCAAGCATCTCTTTGTCGACGTGTCTGCTTGTTCCATGATTTTCCTATATCACTATTAATTAATTATTATATTTCATTTGCGTATTAGAAATTAATAATATTTAATAAAAAAAGTTTATGCTTCAGCTGCTTGAACCGTACGTGTTCGTCAACATGTCTGCTTGCTCTGTGATTTTTTATATCATCCCTAATTAATTATTGGCAAAATGGCTCGATGGTCCCTTGTACTATGTCCGTTTTGTAATGTGGATACTCTGACTTACACGTTTGTCATCTAGACCCTTGAACCCATTAAAAATAATAATTTAAACACTTATTTGCTTATGTGGCATTAACTCGATGATGTGGCAAAATGCATGTAAAACACGTTTTTTAGGATCGTGATTAAATTAAAAAAATATTTGTAACATTTAAAATATTAAAAAATAGTAAATTAAAAAAAAAACTAAAATAATCTCCCCCCAATCTCCGTTCCAGTATCATCCCTCCTCCGCCGCCGCCGTACACCACCATCCTGCCACGCCGTCCACCACCTTCCCCCATCTCCCACGCCGTCCACCACCTTCCTAGCCCCTATGCTGTCCACCACCTTCCCCCATCACCCTCCCCCATCCCCCACGCCATCCACCACCCTCACTTAAATCCCTTTCGTTTTCATCTAAAATCCTATACGCCGTCTATTTATATATGTTGCCATAACAATATAACCTTAAAGTAGAAAACCCACCATTCACCAAGTGCAAGATTCAATCTTTTTTTAGTTCTGGAATAGCCAAATACAATAAAATTACCAAAAATGTACAAAACCCACCAGTTATAAAGTGCAAGATTTAATCTTCTTCAATTCTTGAATAACCAAAATCCAAAAGCACAAAATTACAGTCTAAGTATACACAAAACTAGTACTTAGATTCTTAAGTTTTTGATTATACGATTCAAATTAAAAATTGACTCTCTTCGATTTTTTTGAATTTTGAACAAAAAAATACTTCTCAGATTCTTTGGCCCTCACTTATCAATTTTTCCAAAGAACAAGTGTAATACCCCGAGACTCTGACCAATAGTGCAACCATGAATCAAGCTCATGAGAAATAAATTATAATATTTTGGGTTGTTTTCTGATCAAGGATGGTGTGTATTAAGGCCTTAAAAATGTCCTAACGATTGAGTGAATCAAAATATTCCTTACCGATTGAATTCTTGGGAAGGATATTGGTATAGTCAACTTCAAACAAGAATATCACCTATTATACTTAGAATTTTTGAGCTCATGGCCTATAAAAAGATATATAATTGAATTATCTTTCCAACGATACCAATTTCGCCAAAATCCGACACCAGAATAAAGAGTTATACCCATTTTACTCCAGCATGTCAATCAGGAAAAAGGTGACGACGTTTCTGATGGCCTGTCACGTTTCTGACGACATTTTTGACGACATCATCATGTTTCTGATGACATTTCTGACGACATTGTCAGCCTTAGGTAGAAAATCATAAAATTCGACCCTTTTGTGATGACATTTCGTGACGGCCTATCACGTGTCTGACGGCATATCACGGAAGTCATCAACTATGTTTTTTTCAGCAATTTAGAGACGTTTTTACAAGGGTATTTTGGTATTTTTCCATCTTTTAGAGGCCTCTATAAATATGAGAATCCCATCCAAACCCTAATTCCATCATTTTCTCTTCCAATTCTCTTGAGATAATATATCTAGGGTTATATCAAGAACATAAATCTTCCAAGAATCATCCATAAATTTTCAAAATTTCTTCAAGAAACAAGTTCCTCATAGTGTGGGCTTCAAGAATTATTTATTTCAAGTGTGGATAAAGTCTCAAGCAGTAAAGTTCATCCAATTTCAAAGATTAAGGTACGTGGGGTTTTGAACAAGAACACTTCTTTCGTTCTTGTACCCAAAGATTTAATTTCTATTGAATTTCATGAATTTTGCAAAGTGGGTTTACACCCAAATTACTTTATCAAGTATTTATGAGATTTGAGCTATACAAGATTGACACATATGACTACTTCGTTGTCTTATTTCTTAAATTAAGAATTTATGTCATGAGTTGTATATTATTATCATGAAATGATAATTTCTAAGTGATTTTTGATAAGTGTCATGATTTATGTTTTTCCATGAGAAGTTTGTCTATTGAATATATATTGATATTGAGCTTGAGAGTCAAGAAGGAGTTCTATGATATTTTCTGGAAGATTTGATACTTGATATGATTTGATAAACAAGTGTACTTGATGATGAGAAAGATTATTTTGAGATTTAGTCGAGTTAGGAATCCACAAGTTGATTATGATTTACAAGTGAGATATATATTTATATTTTGGTCTTCATGATAGACCCTTGAGTTGATTAAGGTGGATTTCCTAATGCGTTCTGAGCTTAAGTCTGGGAGTAGTATTTAGCACCGAGCGGGAAGTATGGGTTCAGCGTATCCTACTTCCCCAGAACTACGTGCCGCCGTAGGATTAAGATTAAGGGCCAAAGGCCAAGACAGTTATCACTAAAGTTAAGGTTCTACTCCGATGGCAAGGATAGAACAACTCTCCCCAACACGGGCAAGACGTTGGACTCCATGTAAGCTCACATGGTTTATGTCGGTTATAAGAAACCCCCAAGTCCATAATAGTCCAAGTTTCATGAGTTACCGAGTCACTCTAAGTCACGAGTCAAAGTGTTTGAGTTGAGTCCAACGGTTTGTAAGATTTATGAAGCATGTGTTATTATTGATGATTTATGGAAAATATGTTTCAGGTAACTCAAGCGAAGAGAGTCATTATTATCAGTATGCATGATTTTATTATACATTTATGATATTATTTAAATGTTGCCTGCACCCCCACATACTCAGTACATTCCTAAGTACTGATTCCCATACTCTTTCGTGTTTTATATTTTCTCATGATGTAGGTTAAGGTGCTCAGTCTCAGCAACGACAGTGATCTTCGAGTACCTTCATCTACATTCGTATAGTTGGTGAGTCCTCATTGTCCGAGGACCTATGTTCCTGATTTTTGTCTTGATAGTAGATGGTTGTTTATTTTCAATTCAGTACGGGTCAGTTGGGGATCTGTCCCAATGGCTCCTCAGTCTTATATAGTAGAGGCTTTGTCAGACTAGAGTACCAGTATGTACAAAACTTCAGTATTTTAATTGTACAGGATAGTATTTGTTTATATTCCAGTATGTTCATGACATGATTATTCTTCTTTATTATAGCTTGATTATTGTCATAGTGAGTTATAGAGGAGATAACAGGCCCAGAGGGTTGACTTGTGGTCGCGTGTGGTCTTAATCACCGTGTGACGTCTTGGGATGGGATCTTAGGGCATTACAAGCTTGGTATCAGAGCCTAAGGTTTAAAGGAGTCCTAGGGAGTCTGACAAGCCACGTTACATAGAGTCTTGATCATCGGTGTGTAGTGCGCCATATCTATGAGCAAGAGGCTACAAGATATTTTAGGAAAAGTCATTTCTTTCTTTCAGAAGTCTTTCATACCTATGACTATTTCTCTCTGCTATTAATTCGTGCTCTCTTATGACAAAAAATGCCTCCTCATAGAGTTTGTAGAAACAACGAACGACCTCAACCCGTTGATCCTTTAAATGAGATAGTGACTTATGCCGAATTTCGGGCAGCTTTTCAGGTGCTAGCCCAGGCAGTTACCGCCAACGATCAGGCCAATATTCAGGTCGCTGTTCCACCTCCACAAGAAGGTAATTCTACAGTAGCTCGAGTTCAGGATTTTATGCGGATGAATCCGCCAGAGTTTTATGGGTCAAAGGTAGGTGAGGACCCACAGATGTATCTTGATGAGGTGAAGAAAATCACCTAAATTATGCAGCAACAGAGGAAGAAAGTGTGGAGCTAGCTTTATATCGCTTGAAAGATATTGATTATGATTGGGTGGAGTTATGGAGGAAGAGTAGAGGGGAGGATGCCACTCCTATGACTTGGCAGTTGTTCCAGGACGCGTTCTTAGACCGATTCTTTCCCCTGGAGCTGAGGAAGCAAAACTAGAAGAATTTATGAACTTGAGACAAGGCTCCATGACAGTTAAGGAATATTGTCTTAAATTTAACCAGTTGTCTAAGTATGCTCCCGGTATGATGGATGATTCCAGGACCAGTATGAGTAAGTTTTTGACTGGCGTATCGAGTTATGTTGTGAAAGAGTGTAGGTCCGCTATGCTCAATAGGGAAATGGATCTTTCTAGATTGATGATACATGCCTAGTAGATTGAAGTGGACAAGGTGAAATAGAGATAAAGAATGAGAGGGAATAAGAGAGTTAGATCAGAGCAGCAGGGGTATAGTCAGATTAGATTTTATGGAGGGATCCACCCTCAGTTTCAGAGTCGTTCTTTTGTGCCTGCACCGTCATCAGCTAGTACTCCCACATCTAGAGTCAGGCAGGAGCAGGGTAATAGACCTACTGTGTCTAGGTCTCAGGATAGTGTGAGTAATAGACCTAACTATCCCCCGTGTGCTAAGTGTGGTAGGACGCATCCTGGAGAGTGTAAGGCTAAGCAGAGAGGTTGTTTTAGTTGTGGTAAGTTGGGCCACAAATTTAGGGATTGCCCATATACTAGACAGGGGAGCCGTGATGTTCGTTCCCAGAGTCAGGCTATTAGTGATCCAGCCCATTGGGTTCGTCCTCCTCCTCCTCAGGGTGCCTCATCTAGTACTGCCGGTGGTCAGCTCCAGAATTACTTTTATGCTATACCACCCCTCCAAGAGCAGGAGGATTCACCAGATGTTGTTACTAGTATGCTCGATGTATTTCATTTTGATGTGTATGTGTTGATGGACCTTGGGTCAAGTCTTTCTTATGTGACTCCGTTAGTGGCTGTGAATTTTGAGATCAATGCTGAAAAGATCTCTGAGCCTTTTCTAGTTTATACTCCAGTAGGTGAACCTGTTGTTGCTAAGCAAGTATATAAGAAGTGTCCTATCACTGTCCTTCACAGAGTTATGTTTGCAGATTTGATTGAGCTAGACATGGTTTATTTTGACATTATTCTAGGTATGGATTGGATTCACTCTTGTTATGTGTCTATAGGCTGTCGTAGCCATGTATTCAAGTTTTAGTTTTCCAATGAGCCAATCTTTGAGTGGTTCAAAAATTCTGTATCTCCCAGGAGTCATTTCATATCCTATCTTAAAGCTAGGAAATTGATATCCAAGGGTTGCATTTATCATTTGGTTCGAGTTAAAGATACTAAGTTTGAGACTCTGACCATTCAGTCGATCAACATTGTTAATGAGTTTTGTGATGTTTTTCCAGAAGATCTCCCAGGGGTACCTCCCGATAGAGAGATAGAATTTGGGATTAATCTTCTCCCCAACACATAGCCTATTTCTATTCCTCCATATCGTATGTCCCCTGCAGAACTTAGGGAGTTAAAAGAGCAACTCAAAGATCTTTTAGATAAGGGTTTCATAAGGCCTAGCATATCTCCTTGGGGTGCACCCATTCTGTTTGTGCGAAAGAAAGATGGTTTATTGCGGATGTGAATTGATTATCGTCGGCTTAACAAGGTCACAGTCAAGAACAAGTACCCTCTTCCTAGAATTGATGACCTGTTTGATCAGTTGTAAGGTGCTAACTATTTCTCAAAAATAGACTTGAGATCCGGTTATCACCAGCTTAAAGTTAGGGAGTGTGATATTCCAAAGACAACTTTTCGTACCTGATATGGTCATTTTGAGTTCTTGGTCATATCCTTCGGGCTAACAAATGCCCCAGCAGCCTTTATGGACCTCATGAATTGGGTGTTCAGAGAGTACCTGGATATGTTTGTTATTGTGTTCATAGATGATATTCTTGTATACTCCCGAAGTGAGAACGACCATGTAGATCATCTCCAAATAGTCTTGCAAACCCTTAGAGATCATCAACTATTTGCCAAATTTAGCAAGTGCAAATTTTGGCTAAGGTCAGTTGCTTTTCTGGGTCATATTGTTTCTTCTGAAGGTATTTGAGTTGACCCTCAAAAGATAGAAGCTGTGAAAAATTAGCCTAGACCTATTTCCCCGTCTGATATTAAGAGTTTCTTGGGTCTAGCTGGCTACTACCGTTATTTTGTTGAGGGTTTCTCTTCCATTGCGTCTCCTTTGACTCGGTTGACCCAAAAGAAAATTAAATTGCTGTGGTCTGACTCTTGCGAGAAGAGTTTTCAGGAGTTGAAGACTCGACTCACTTCGGCCCTTGTGTTGACCCTTCTAAATGGTGTAGATGATTTTGTGGTGTACTGTGATGCTTCTAGAGTTGGGTTAGGTTGCGTGTTGATGCAGAAAGGTAAGGTTATAGCCTATGCCTCCAGACAGTTGAAATCGCATGAAAAGAACTACCCGACCCATGACCTCGAGTTAGGTGCAGTGGTTTTTGCCTTGAAAATCTAGATACACTATTTGTACGGTATTCATGTTGATATCTTTACGGATCACAAGAGTTTGCAGTATGTGTTTACTAAGAAAGAGTTGAATCTTCGTCAGAGGCTATGGTTGGAATTATTAAAGGATTATGATATGAATGTGCTGTATCACCCGGGCAAGGCCAATGTAGTGGCAGATGCCCTTAACAGGTCGTTCATGGGTAGTGTAGCACAGGTCGAGGAGCATAGGAAGGAGTTAGATCGTGAAGTGCATCGTCTGGCTAGGTTGTGATTTAGATTGCTTGATTCAGTTGAGGGTAATGTTTGGTTCCAGAGTAGTTCCTAGTCTTCTCTAGTTTTGGAAGTAAAGGAGAAGCAAGATATGGATCCTAGTTTGGTCAGACTGAAGGAGTCAGTTAAAGACCAAAAGGTGGAGGTTTTCTCCCAAGGGGGAGATAGTGTATTGAGATTTCAGAATAGATTATGTGTGCCTGATGTTGAAGATTTAAGGCAGAGAATTATGGCTGAAGCGCATGGCGCGCCATATTCGATTCATCCCGGTGCTACCAAGATGTACCGCGATTTGCAAGAAATTTATTGGTGGAATGGTATGAAAAAAGATATAGCGAAATTCGTAGAGAAGTGTACAACTTGCCAACAGGTTAAGATAGAACACCAAAGACCAGGTGGAATAATGCAAGAATTCAGTATTCCTACTTGGAAGTGGGAGGAAGTAAATATGGATTTTGTGACTGGTTTACCTCCTTCTCGACGTCATCATGATTCGATTTGGGTCGTTGTAGACAGGTTGACTAAGTCCGTGCATTTCTTGCCAGTGCATACATCTTTAACCACTGAGGACTATGGTAAGCTGTACATTCGAGAATTAGTCCGGTTACATGGAGTTCCTTTATATATTATCTCCGACAGAGGTACTCAATTTACTTCTTATTTTTGAAGGGCTTTTCAGAAGGGTCTTGGTACCCAAGTTCATCTTAGCTCCGTTTTTTATCCGCAGACTGATGGTCAGGCTGAGAGGACCATCCAGAACTTGGATGATATGTTGAGGGCATGTGTTCTTGATTTCAAAAGAAGTTGGGATGAATATTTGCCATTGATTGAATTTGCTTACAACAACAGTTTTCATGCTAGCATTGGAATGGCTCCATTTGAGGCTTTATACGGAAGGCGGTGTAGATCACCCATAGGTTGGTTTGAAGTAGGTAAAGCAGCTGTGAGTGGACTTGATGCTGTGTTTGAGGCTATGGAGAAAGTTAAGCTGATTCTGGAAAGGTTAAAGATAGCCCAGAGTTATCAGAAGTCATATGCAGATGTGAGAAGAAGATCTCTTGAGTTTGAGGTTAACGATCTGGTGTACTTGAAGATTTCACCCATGAAGGGGGTGAAAAGATTTGGTAAGAAAGGAAAGATTAGTCCCCGATACGTTGGCCCTTATAGAGTTTTGAATTGTGTTGGGAAAACAGCTTATGAGATTGAATTGCCTGCCGAGTTGTCAGCTGTCCATCCTATCTTTCACGTTTCTATGCTCAAGAAGCAAATTGGTGATTCTGTTGTTGTTGATCCGTCAGAAAGTTTCGATGTTCAGGATAGCCTTTCGTATGATGAAGTTCCAGTATAAATCCTAGATTATCAAGTTCATAGACTAAGAAATAAGGAAGTTCCCTTGGTCAAAGTTCTGTGGCGAAATCAATCAGTCGAGGGTTCTACTTGGGAAGCAGAAGCAGATATGCGAACCAGATACCCTCATCTCTTCTCCGCGAGTTCAAATTAAGCCAAAGGTACTATTCTTTCCTAATCCAGTTTCCTTCTAATCCAGTGTATTCAGCTATATGGTTATTCTCTCTATGATTCATGCATTTTGTGAAGTACTCAAAAGTTTAGAATGAAGTAAGCCCTTTTAGTGAGTCGTTCCAGCTATACGTCCTCATTTTCTCTTGTTCTTGGCCTATCTAGCCACATTCGAGGACGAATGTTTCCAAGGGGGAGATATTGTAATACCCTGAGACTCTAACCAATAGTGCAACCATGAATCAAGCTCATGAGAAATAAATTATAAAGTTTTAGGTTGTTTTCTGATCAAGGATGGTGTGTATTAAGGCCATAAAGATGTCCTAACGATTGGGTGAATCAAAACATTCCTTACCGATTGAATTCTTGGAATGGATATTGGTATAGTCAACTTCAAACGATCATATCTCTCATTATACTTAGAATTTTTGAGCTCATGACCTATCAACAGATAGATAATTGAATTATCTTTCCAACGATACCAATTTCGCCAAAATCTGATATCGGAGCAAAGAGTTATACCAATTTTACTCCAGCATGTCAATTTGGAAAAGGGTGACGACGTTTCTGATGGCCTGTCACGTTTCTGACGACATTTCTAACGACGTCGTCAGCCTTAGGCAGAAAATCATAAAATTCGACCCTTTTTTGATGACATTTCGTGACGGCCTATCACGGGTCTGATGGCCTGTCACGGATGTCGTCAACTATTTTTTTTCAGCAATTTAGAGACGTTTTTGCAAGGGTATTTTGGTCTTTTCGCATATTTTGGAGGCCTCTATAAATATGAGAATCCCATCCATCATTTTCTCTTCCAATTTTCTTGATATAATATATCTAGGGTTATATCAAGAACATAATCCATAAATCTTCAAAATTTCTTCAAGAAACAAGTTCCTCATAGTGTGGGATTCAAGAATTATTAATTTCAAGTGTGGATAAAGTCTCAAGCACTAAAGTTCATCCAATTTCAAAGATTAAGGTATGTGGGGTTTTGAACAAGAACACTTCTTTCGTTCTTGTGCCCAAAGATTTAATTTCTATTGAATTTCATGAATTTTGCAAAGTGGGTTTACACCTAAATTACTTTATCAAGGATTTATGAGATTTGAGCTATACAAGATTGACACATATGACTACTTCATGGTCTTATTTCTTAAATTAAGAATTTATGTCATGAGTTGTATATTGTTATCATGAAATGATAATTTCTAAGTGATTTTTGATAAGTGTCATGATTTATGTTTTTCCATGAGAAGTTTGTTTATTGAATATATATTGATATTGAGCTTGAGAGTCAAGAAGGAGTTCTATGATGTTTTCTGGAAGATTTGATACTTGATATGATTTGATAAGCAAGTGTACTTGATGATGAGAAAGATTATTTTGAGATTTAGTCGAGTTAGGAATCCACAAGTTGATTATGATTTACAAGTGAGATATATATTTATATTTTGGTCTTCATGATAGACCCTTGAGTTGTTAAGGTGGATTTCCTAATGCGTTCTGAGTTTAAGTCTGGGAGTAGTATTTAGCACCGAGCGGGAAGTATGGGTTCAGCGCATCCTACTTCCCTAGAACTACGTGCCACCGTAGGATTAAGATGAAGGGCCAAAGGCCAAGAAAATTATCACTAAAGTTAAGGTTCTACTCCGATGGCAAGGATAGAACAGCTCTCCCCAATGTGGGCAAGACGTTGGACTCCATGTAAGCTCACATGGTTTATATCGGTTATAAGAAACTCCCAAGTCCATAATAGTCCAAGTTTCATGAGTTACCGAGTCACTCTAAGTCATGAGTCAAAGAGTTTGAGTTGAGTCCAACGGTTTGTGAGATTTATGAAGCATGTGTTATTATTGATGATTTATGGAAAATATGTTTCAGGTAACTCAAGCGAAGAGAGTCATTATTATCAGCATGCATGATTTTCTTATACATTTATGATATTATTTAAATGTTGCCTGCACCCCTACATACTCAGTACATTCCCAAGTACTGATTCCCATACTCTTCTATGTTCTATATTTTCTCGTGATGTAGGTTAAGGTGCTCAGTCTCAGCAACGACAGTGATCTTTGAGTACCTCCATCTACATTCGTACAGTTGGTGAGTCCTCATGGTTCGAGGACCTATGTTCCTGATTTTTGTCTTGATAGTAGATGGTTGTTTATTTCCAGTTCAGTACGGGTCAGTTGGGGATCTGTCCCAATGGATCCTCAGTCTTATATAGTGGAGGCTTTGTCAGACTAGAGTACCAGTATGTACAAAACTTCAGTATTTTAATTGTACAGGCTAATATATCTTTGTATTCCAGTATGTTCATGACATGATTATTCTTCTTCATTACAGCTTTATTATTGTCATAGTGAGTTATAGAGGAGATGACAGGCTCAGAAGGTTAGCTTGAGGTCGTGTGTGGCCTTAAGCACCGTGTGACGTCTTGGGATGGGATCTTGGGGCGTTACAACAAGAAATATAAGATGATAAAGATAATGAAGGAAAAGAAGGAGAAGAGATGGGAGAAGAATAAGAAAAAGAAGAAGAAATAGAGAAAGAGAGAGGAACAGGGGAAGAGAAACAGGAAAAAGAAAGAAAAATGGGGAAGTGAGAGGAAAAGGAGGGGGGGGGCTTGTTTCTTTTATTTATTTTAATATTTGATAATCTCTATACTTAAAAATGATGTGGCAACTGATGTTGTAGCTGACGTGGAGCGACTGTGTTACACACACCGAAATAGTATTTAAAATATTCCTTTTTAATGGGTTTAAGGGTCTAGATGACAAACATGTAAGTAGGAGTATCCACATTACGAAACGGATATAGTACAATGGTCCATCGAGCCATTTTGCCTTAATTATTATATGTCATTTACGTATTAGAAAATTAATAATATTTAATAAAAAGTAAAAAAAAACATTTATGACATGTCTGCTTAAGCCATTTCAACCTCACATGTTCGTCGATATGCCTGCTTGCTCCGTTATTTTACTATATCACCCCTAATTAATTATTATATGTAATTTACGTATTTAACAAATAATAATATTTTAAAAATAAGATAGACATTTATAACATGTCTGTTTCAGCTGCTTCAATCATAATTTTACTATATCACCCCTAATTAATTATTGTAAGTCATCTAAGTATTAAAAATATTAATAGTATTTAATGAAAAACAAATTAAAATGGACAGAAAATGATAAATTAACTCTTGATGTTTTATATTAACTTGACATCTTATATGAGATCCATTTAATTTTTTTCACAAATATTTTTTATAACAATTTTGCTATATCACTTCTAATTAGTTATTATGAGTCAGTCAAGACATGTCTGCTTCGCTACTTCAATCGTGATGTTTGGTAGATTCTTGCACGATAAAAAATTAATAATGTTTAATAAAAAAATAAAATAGACATTTATGACATGTCTGTTTCAATTGGTTTAACCGAAATTTTACTATATCACCTCTACTTAATTTTGATAAGTCATCTAGGTATTATTAGTAAAAAAAGATAAAAGAGACATAAAATGATAAATTAACTTTTAATGTTTAAAATTAACTTGACATTTTATATGAGGCTCAATTATTTTTTTTCACAAGTAATTTCTTATAGTAATTTTGTTATATTACTTCTAATTAGTTATTATGAGTCATTTAAGACATGTCTGCTTTGCTACTTCGATCGTAATATTTGGTTAATTCTCAAAATTATATCTGTGTCACTTAAATTGGAATAGAAGAAAAGGTATTATAAATCACAATAATTAAAAACTTCAATTATTTTAAAAGTATAATTGATTGTCAATGTCATAATAATTTGGACAAGGAGAGTATTATAAATTACAATAGTGAACAACTTAAAATAGTTAATTACAATGCAAAAAAGTTTTATAAATTATAATAGCTAACAACTTAAAATATCTAAAAACATGTTAAAAATATAATTAATTATCTAGATTTTATTTATGTCACAAGATAAACATATAACATATATTGTGCCCGTGCTAGCACGAGACCGTGAATATCTAGTGGTATTATAAATATGTATAAACCTTGTTGACACGACCCGAACCGAGGCCTTGTTGTAATGAGCATCTCAAGTCCAACTGGGACTGGAGACCACCCCGATACCCAACCCAACCAACCAACATATACCCCGTGTCGGATGATTCTAAACATATAATAAGGTAACACATTTAACAATGTAATGACTTTGGGATAAGTTTATATCGGAGACCAACCCAACCAAGTCAATCCATCCAATAACCAACCAACCAAACCAAAAACGATAACCCAATGTGTATATAATATAAATCATAACCGTTCCACAGTCCACAATCATCCATACAAAGCCTCTAAACTGAACCAAAAAGTATCTAGTCAGAACATGCCCCCAACCATAGCAAAAAACCAAGGTCTATGAAAAGACAAGAAGTATGAAAAGTAACCCGTGACATAAAATAGATGCCTTCCAAACTATGGAAGCTCACCACTTTAATCCAACACAGATTATCCTCGAATCCGATCATTAAGCAAGAGTAGTAGTATGGTCGGTTCCTGCATAGCGTGGGGATACAACCACCTAAAAATGGGTTAGCGGGTGAACGTTAGCAAGTACTCAGGATAAGGATAAAATATTGCCAACCTTTAAAACAAAGAAAACCAACCATATGTATTCACAACCATACATAAAACCATACTGGGAAAGGGAATTGGGTTTAACATGCCTTTAAAACCATTAACTTTGGTATATGTAGCTTAACCATCATAATCCACCCACGGGCTATATGGGTCCATTGTTACCCCATGAACGGGCCCCGATGCGTATAGCCGCACGAACTAGAGATACCACAGGAGTAGGGGATTCCCATGTACCATTCACTCACCATGATACATATATACAAGTGTAACTTAGGGGATTCTCGTGTACCCCATAAGTACATTCTGAGGTCTCCATGACCTATCCTCATAACGGCGAATATGATTTTCGAGTGTCCGTCCATTGGACTTACACCTTCATGGATAATTATCACACCCCGTCATTATTGCTCAATTAAAACCATTACCACAAAACCAAGCCACCAATTCCATTTACTATTAACCAAGACAATCATTAGTGGTATCATCATACCGACTATAACTTGCAAGCAATGTCCTTATCCAACCTTAGAGGATTCCCATGTACCCCATAGGTTACATTATTTAGTTTACTTGGGGGTTTCCCATGTACCCCTGCAAGTACATCATTATTAG
The DNA here is from genome assembly GCA_030864215.1 of Capsicum pubescens. Lineage (NCBI taxonomy): Eukaryota > Viridiplantae > Streptophyta > Magnoliopsida > Solanales > Solanaceae > Capsicum > Capsicum pubescens. The sequence goes on from CM061539.1 coordinate 20,808,015, forward strand.
GTTTATTTGGGTGATTTTCATGTACCCCACAAGTATTTCATTATTAAGTCGTGCTTGGGGGATTCCCATGTACCCCACAAGATGTTCATCATTCAAACCAGATTCATTATTTCATTCACTTGGGAGATTCCCGTGTACCCTGCAAGGTTTTTATTTAAATCAATTTCATAGCCACCGAGGCCTTACCATTTAATCATTCTAAACCATCTATACTGTTCAAAACCATTTTAAGCCATTCAAAACCATTCAAACTAATTTAGGGTTCCATTACCAAACCATACCATGCAATAGCTTCAATGAAAGTTCAACAATAGAGTAAAACATTCTTATAGGCATTTTATCAAATATGTTGAGGGCATACCTTTACCAAGACCAAAACTAAAGCATAAACCATCAAGTTTAGGGTTACCCATGACCCATTTGTTAAACCATAACCACCAAGTACCCACATATGTAAACCATCACCAAAACATATGAAAATATAATTTAAACCAAGAGTAAACAATACTCGACAATATGCATCCAAAACCCTCAACATTGGTTTTCAAAACCACAATTATGATTCATAATCAATGTTTAAAACACATTAAAACATGCCTTTAGTTGGAACTAACTATGAGAGAAGAGTACATGACTTATACAAGAAGATTCACGAAAGAAAACTTGACTCTTGAGCCCTTTGAAGAACACTTGCAGAAACCCTAGCCTCAATCTTCAAGAGAGTGTTTAGAGAAAGTATTTTGATACATCTAAAATGAGTTATGAGAGGTCACCAAGGGTTATGTAACGTGGGGACACAAGGCTTTTAGGGTGGGAAATATCTGACTTACCCCCAGCTTAAAAGTTAAAAATATACACCGTAGAGGGTACAACCATCCCCTTAGCCGTACCCTAAATAGTACCCTAGACCTCACTATGGACCTCCAAGCTGATCATCATACGACAACACATTCTATACTTTTACCCTAAGGTACGAAAAGTACCCTAACCCATACCTTGAACAGATTAAACTAGGCTAATCAATAAGCATCATACATCTTTGCATCATACATCTCATATCCTACCATACGACTAGTATGATGCTTAGTAATATCTTAGATAGAAAATAACCCCAAACATACTACCTAATATATAAGAGAGAGGGCCGTAGCCGTACCCTAGCATCTGACATGTACCTTCAAGTTGTACCTTGTCTAGAGTACTCAACTTAGGAATTTTTTTCTAAGGGTCTAAGTTTGGGGTGTTTCATTCTCCCCCACTTAGGATCATTCATCCTCGAATGATGGGTAAGGGCAAGCACAAGCACGAGTTAACATATTAATACCCATCAAACTTCCCTTCAACCAAATTAGATGACAAAGACATAATTCAAGATGAGAAGATCATCACATAAACCAAGCATGATTTACACCCCAACACCTCCATCCCGACCTCTAACTAAGTTAGAAAACAAAGATACAAGTAAATTCACCCTTCATTTAACCAAGTTAGAAAGAAAAGATGTGATGAATAACACTTACCTCACACATGAATTTCTGCAACAAAGAACCAACGCGGCTACTTGGATACCATGTCCTCTTTCACATCCCAAATGGCTTCCTCAGAATTTTTGTTCCACCATAGCACCTTCACCGAAGCCACACCTTTTTGTTTGCAACCGGCAAACTTGTCAACCCAAGATCCTTATCGGGACCTCCTTAAAGAACAAAGAGTCAGAGATACTAATGCCACCCAAAAAAACCAACCAACAAAGGACTATCCATACCTTACCTCAACACAAACACATGGAGTACCGAATGAATGGAACTCATGCTAGAGAGAAAGTCCAATCCAACTTACAATTTCCCATAGACACATTATTAAGAGAGCAAGAGTCTAGGTATACACCACTTCCAAGTTCAAGCCTATCCAGAGCTAAAAGGAGTTAACTTAATCCACGGGGCTCTATTCTTCTTATCTATCCAAAATACTATTCTGCCCCATCACTGAAGCCAAGCATCAAGCCTCGCCAAGCTTCTTAAGTACCCAACACAATGATTGGTATATCTACCAACCATAATATTCAAGCCTACCTTTTCTATACCCACGATATGGTATACCCTTCCAAAGATTTAGTAACCTCTATTATATTACCACAAAGATTCTCACACCGCCTATTTCTCTCCTAACTATTCCTTATGAAAACAACCATACCTCACTTTCCAAAACCTTAGCTCTAGTAGTCACCCAGACTCTCCCCCACTTAGGGATTTCTACCTCTTCTTCATTTCAAAACATCACTACACCTCCACAACCACTATCACCCTAACATAAAAAGGGCCATGAAGGCACTAAAGTACAAGAATTACTCATGCCACCCAAGAGAGACCCCCGAAAAAAGACACAACACCATAGGCACGAGGTAGTTCACAACAACCACCCAGGTCATGAATGAAGAGCCATCCCGACAAAACAAACCATAGTAGGAGTCCTTAGGATTGGACACCGAAAGAAACACAATTGCATATATCATAGGTAATGCAACATAAGGTCAAGATTCATATTTAGAGAACAAGGAGAATGTGGAATGTGAACCTTAGGCATAAACTCTACCAGAATGCATGCAACACTAGGAGAGTTCCCTCGTAACAAAGATAGAAGAGAATCGCTAGAATATTTATCCCGAGGCCCTAGAAGTTCACCGCTAGAAGAAGATTTAAGATTAACCCTCGACCTATATCTTATTACACCTGCCAGCCCAACACTTTTCTCTAAAGGGTATCACCAAGGATGATCACTAGGGATGCTTGGTTCCCTTTTACTTAAAACCTCATCCACCCAAATGCCACCTAGAGTCCAGCATAGTTACACAAACTCCATTCTCTAGCCCATCCAACAACTTAACCCTCAACCCATCAGTTTGAACTGAGCCCCGGTCTATATGTCACAACCTTCCCATTATTTGTATTCCCCATGTCATCAACCTCACCATTTTTTGTACACCTTATCCATCCTACTAATCTACGTCCACAATCCTCACATTGCTATCCCCGAGTTAACATACTCCCTTTACTACAAACAATGCCTAAAGTTTAAACCCAATGTCTACCATCTATTATGCACTACCAACAAGGTACCCCATAGAGAAATATACATGTATGATCCACCCCACAAAGAAGACACCCTAAATTTCTCATTCACCCACCAACAACCTAAACCTTCCTAGGGGAAACCATCCCCCTTATGCATGAAAGAACAGAAGCACCACACAAAGAAATACTAGGATGGATGAAACCTTTAACTAAGAGATTCTTAAATTGCTTCTTAAGTTCCTCTAACTCAACCAGAACATTCCATAAAGAAAGAATAAAAATTCAACAAGCATCCGAAACAAGACCGACCCCAATCTCAATCCCCCTATTAGAAGGACACTACGAGGGTTATCAGGAAGGGCCTCAGGAAACTTATTCACCACCAAAATCGAATACAAAGAAGGAACTTCTGAGTTAGAATCTTTAACTTGGACCAAATGATAGAGACACCCACTTTGAAGATTAATCTCCCAGCTCTAAGAAATGATATAACCTTTTCTCTGATAGCCAGGAAACCATTCTCCCATCCCATAACCGACTCACCAAGGAGCTTAAATAAAACCTTACGGATCTGACAGTCTACTGATATGTAGCACGGGTAACACTAATCCATCCCCATAATATCATAGAAATCCACCATATCAGAATCAAACAAATCCACTAAAGTTTCCTTTACTACCAACAGAGACCACACACCCTCTATAGACCCTTTTGGAATTCAAAAAGTCACCTACCAAGGTAGATCTACAAAAAGGGTCCAAAATAACCTTGGGACCAAAACCAAAATACACAGCCATAAGTGGGGTTAATAAGAGAGAGAGGACCCTGGGCTAAGTAACCAATACACATAACGGGAAAAAAGTTCCCAAAATACCAGTGTCAGCATCAGAAGATGCCTTAGACTCCTGAGGGATAGTGACATCATTGAGATGATCCCGACCAGTGTCGGATCAAGAAGTAACATCCCTCAATGCAAGAACTAGAGAGGTGGTAATTGATGTTGTATTTTCCCAAGAAGAAATCCTTATGGGCCCAACTAACCATAATTAAAGCAACTATTCATCCCTCCCTCCCAACAACCACGGTACGACCGACCACAAAACTGACAAGGAGGATAAAATGGTATGGATTGGTCCCCATCGGCCTAGGATTGGTCATCTTGTGCCCTAGAAGCATTACTAATCTGAAAATATCTGTCTCCCAATGACTTCGGGTAGGGAGACCGACCCAACTCTTTCTCCAGGACCACTTACCACCATATTGACCTTCACTTTATTCAAAAAATAGAGACCTCTTAATATACCTATTTCCCAACCTTGCCTTATTCTCCCCCATACTAATAGGACTGGAATGACGTGATAGAGTTGTCACTATCTGGGTCAACATATTAATAGAATGTCAAAACTCAGCATTGGTAACCTCTTCTTGAGGTAACTAAGTATGAGTGCCACCTTCCGGAGTAGGGTCAGTGGAGACCCATGAAATTCATGGGTAAAATTTAAAACTACGTCCCTTGACCGGGTCTGTGCCCTATGAGTTGCATGCGATTCATATATGTCGTCCTTAAGTGGGATAGGTGAGTTTCCATTAACTTTAGATCGCTGAGAGGACATGATCTGAAAGGTGAATCAAAAGAAGATTTAGAGAAGAGTTTAAGATCAAAGACTCTATAGCCCGAAAGTAGAACAACAAGAAAGTAAAACATTCCTAAATGCCTCGTAGCCTCCTGATTATAAGTGTGGTACAAAACATACCTATAAGCAAGAATCTACTCAACATGTCTTTGTAGACACCCCATGACACAAAAACCTAAGCTCTAATACCAACTTGACCCGACCCGAATCGGGGCCTTGTCATAATGGGAATCTCAAGTCCAACTGGGATTGGAGACCACCCCTGATACCCAACCCAACCAATCAACATATACCTGTGTCAGATGAATTACAAATATATAACAAGGTAATGGATTTAACAATGTGATAAATTTGGGATAAGTCTATATCCAAGACCAACCCTACCAGGTCAATCTATCCAATAACCAACCAACCAAACCAAAAATAATAACCCAATGTATATAATATATAAATCATAACTGTTCCATACCCAAGTCCACAGTTGTCCATACAAAGCCTCTAAACTAAAGCAAAGAGAATCTAGTCGGGACATGCCCCCAACCACAGCCAAAAACCAAGGTCTATGAAAAGACAAGAAGTATGAAAAGTAATCCGTGACATAAAATAGATGCCTTCCAAACTATGGAAGATTACCACTTCAATCCAAAACCGATTATCCCTGAATACACTTAATGAGCAGGAAGAGTAGTATGGCTAGTTCTTGCATTGCGTGGGGATAAAACTGCCCAAAGACGGGTTAGTGGGAGAACTCTATCAAGTACTTAGGATAAGGATAAAATAATGCCAACCTTTAAAACCAAGTAAACCAACCATATGCATTCACAACCATACAAACATATATATCACCATGCTTGGAAAGAAAATCAGGTTTAGCATGCCTTTAAAACCATTAACTTGGGTATGTGTAGCTTAACCATCATAATCCACCCACAGGCTATATGGGTACAGTGTTACCCCTTGAACGGGCCCCAATACGTGTAGACACATGAATCGAAGATACTACAGGAGTAGGAGATTTCCATGTACCTTTTGCTCTCAATGATACATATATATATATAAGTGTAACTTTAGGGATTTCCCTATACCCTATAAGTATATTATCAGGTCGCCGTGACCTATCCTCATGTCAGCAAATATGAGTTTCCAGTGTCCGTCCTTTGGACTTACACCCCCATGGTTAGATATTACGCCCAACTATTATTGCCCAATTAAAATCATTACTACACAACTAAACCATCAATTCCATTTACTACTAACCAAGGCTATCTTTAGTGGTATCGTCATACTGACTATAGCTTGCAAGCAATATCCTTAGCCAACCTTAGGAGATTCCTATGTATTCCATAGGTTACATTATTTAGTTTACTTGGGGGATTCCCATTTACCCCTCAAGTACATCATTATTAGGCTTACATGAGGGATTCTCGTATACCCTTCAAGTATTTCATTATTAAGTTTTTCTTGGAGGATTCTCATGTTCCCCACAAGATGTTCATCATTCAAACCAATTTCATTATTTCATTCACTTGGGGGATTTCCGTGTACCCCACAAGGTTTTCATTCAAATCAATTTCATAGCCACCAAGGCCATACCATTTAACCATTCCAAACTATCCATACCGTTCAAAACCATTCAAAACAATTTAGGGTTCCATTACCAAACCATACCATGAAATAGCTCCAATGAAAGTTCAACAATAGAGTAAGACATTCTCGCAGGTATTTTATCAAACATATTGAGGGTATACCTTTACCAAGACCAAAACCAAAGAATAAACCATCAAGTTTAGGGTTACCCATGATCTATTTGTTAAATCATAACAAACAAGCACCCACATATGCAAACCATCAACAAAAAAATGTGAAAACATAATTTAAACCAAGAGTAAATAATACTCAACAGTATGCATCAAAAAGCCTCAACGTGGGTTTTCAAAACCATCATTTATGATTCATAATCAATGTTTAAAACACATTAAAACATGTCTTTAGTTGGAACTAACAATGAGGGAGGTGTACATGCCTTATATAAGAAGATTCACAGAAAAAAACTTGACTCTTGAGCCCTTTGAAGAACACTTGTAGAAACCCTAACCTCAATCTTCAAGAGAGTGTTTAGAGAGAGAGTATTTTGAGTGTTTTGATCCATCCAAAGTGAGTTATTAGAGTCCACCAAGGGTTATGTAATGTGGGGATTTTAGGATTTTGGGGTGGGAAATATCCAAAATACCCCTAGCTCAAAAGTTAAAAATATGCACGTAGAAGGGTACGACCCCTCCCCCTTAGCCATACCCTAGGGTATAATTGGTACCCTAACTCATACCCTAGACCTTACCATGGACCTCCAAACTGATCATCACATGACAACACATTCTAAACTCGTACCCTAAGGTACGAGAAGTACCCCTAACCCGTACCTTGGACAGATTCAACTAGGCTAATCTATAAGCATCATACGACTTATCATCATACACCTTATATCCTACCATACAACTAGTATGATGATTAGTCATATCTTGGATAGAGACCAAACCTAAATACACTGCCTAACATACAAGAGAGAGGTCTATAGTCATACCTTAGCATACGACTTGTACCTTCAAGTTGTACCTTGTCAAGAGTACTCAGCTTAGGAATTTTTTTCTAAGGATCCAAGTTTGGGGTGTTTAACTTGTGTTTTGAGAGGCTTTTAAAATCTTCATAGTTTTCTCCTTTAAAATTTTGCAAAAATACATGTATTTGTACTAAAATTTGAATATTTGAGACTTAAAATCTACCCTTTTACTTCTAAAAAAGGTTGCATTCTTTGCTAAAAAACTGCACCTTTTACAGTAAAATATGTATGTTAAGTTTACTAAATAGATGGATTTTACTCTATGAAAATATTCATTTTTAATTCTATGAAAGCTGTATTTTTCAAACAAAAATCTGCACTTTAGAAAGTTGTTGTTATAGTCAAAGGATGACCCAAAAATAGTCACTTAAGTTATCTATTAGTGAAGACATTTGCAGATTGTTAAGCCTTGTACGTGAAAACATTTGTAACTTCAAAAATAAAGTAACAAAACGCAGAAAACATTTGGCAATTACTATTCCAAAAATGTCTAACCTGAAATTGATATTTAGGAGGGAAGGGAAAGAAAGAAAATAAACTTACTAATACACTTAATCATTCTTTATGAGCTCACATACAATCAGAAAAATGAATAAGTACACATTCATAAAATGTCAGTCAGAACATGAATATGTCAACAAAAACATAAGGTTAGGAAGAGAAGAAGAGGACATTGGACTCTTTTACTCAAATCAATGCAATTGGATATGAGTAATAGATGAAGTGGTAAGCACAACTCTAATTTGGATAAAGACATGTTGAAACATGGGGGCGCACCACTGTTATAGGGACTTGGTCCCCGAGACTACGATAAAGGAAACAAAATAGTAACAAACTAAAACTTGGAAGAATTAAAATAACACAGTGATTTTTGTGGAAATCTCCTTGCTCAAGCGAGGAAAAACCATGGCTTTCCCTCACAAGCACTAAAACTTCACTATAATAAAAAATCGTTGATTACAGACTCTAAGAACTTAATTCTTACTTCCACTGGTTGCAATAGCTCTACTACAACCACCTCTACTCACCTTAACAATCTCATAATCGACTAACTCTAATTGATTTGACTTTAGGTAACTCTACCTAAGCACTATATTGTCAAGAGAAGGACATTACTCTTATAAGATGAGTAATTTGATTACAAAACAAGACTTGACTCAAGAACAATTAACCTTGAAGCACACATAGATTTGGAACTTGAGGAAAAGAGTTTTCACTATTTCCTTGATTCACCAATTTTGTAAAAACTGCTTGAATGAGAAGCATCCTTTTCTATTTATAGTAGTGCATAAATTAGGGTTAAATTTTGATTGGAGCAAGTGTCACCATAGGTACACTGCACTCCTGCACAGTTAGTTGCACTAGCGGATAAAATTATGTAGAGATGTAACAGTTGTACCACTTTATGATGAGCCAGGGACCTGGTCCTTTAAAGACAACTGATCATCATCAAAACATAAGACATCAATTTTCCCCCCTTTGTGATTATGACAAACTATAACCTCAGAGCATAAAAATTAATTCAATCATTAGAGCACCCACTTCCGTCCATATGTGTTCCCCCTATCATAATGCTTTATCCTATTGTGTTCCCCTATCAATATTCCCCTTATTTCAGATAGATAGCCACTTCACATCACATCAGCACCACACATCATAGTACTTGGTCACTACCAAATGAATACAGTAATCCTTTATTTGGCATCATTGAAAAGAAAGAATAATAAATCAAGAATAAAATAAGCACAAATCAGTTAACTCATGGCCACTGGAGCAACACTAACATGAATGAACACTTAAGTAAAGAAGACAGATGATAAACACAAATAAGAAATTCATTCATATTAAATAGGATTAGTACCATGATAATTCAAGATTAAATTTCTTGTTCCACAGAAAATACCACAGGGATTAAGAAAAGAGACACCGGTGCATGAGGGGTACAAAAATAACAAAATTAGGTAGGTGAAGGTCTTGGGGAAAGGGTTTTGAGAAACAATTCCATTTTATTTCTTTCTGCAGCATGACAATGTAATAATTTCTTAGTCAGTATCTTTATCTCCGCATTCAAGCTAAGAACTTCATCAGTTAGAGTTGAGACTCTCTTCTTAAGTTCAGAATTCTCAATTGTAAGTGCTTCAGAAACACTTGATCCTTCACTAGAAAGCTGTTGAATTTTCATTTGCATTTTGCTAATCTCTGCATCCTTAGTAATTGTGTTGAGCTTCATTTCCTCTAACTTCTTATTTAGCTCTTCTTGAGAGATGGTTCATAATTTCTATTTCACACACTCATTTTTAATTAGTGTTTTTAATTTGAACAATCGTCTCACAGATCCAAGAGTTCCATTTTCATAGACAATTCCAAAATGATCAAATACTCTGTTCAGCAAATATTCATAAGGCATGCCATGCTTTTCATTCTTCCCATGAACAACCTTTTACAAGTGCTTAATCATTGGAGAAGCAAAACTGATTAACTCAAAGCTACTAAGACACTCCATCACATACAGATCTGCGGTTGAAGCAATGTTTCTCTTTTGTGATCTTGGTAGAATCACTTTGTTGACAAATTCAAAGGTTAATTGTACGTTGCTCTTGAGTGATGTCTTTCTTAATCCAGCTACAAATTTTTCTTTAACCTTTGAAATATTTTTCATTTACTTTGTTGAGATCTGGTGTTTTGACATTGTCCTCACACCACTAATGGGAAATTCCAGAATCCTTCCAAGTAATACGTTATCTAGATTCATCTTATTCCCTTAAACTAATGTAGTCATTTTCAGTCTATCATTAGAAAAATCTAATGTGGAGTAGAATTTTCTAACTTCCTTATTTAAGATAGAGGGAATGGGTCCTTCCACAAGATGGAGTCATCTTTGATGTTTGACAAGATCAACTAATTCCATCATACCAGGTTTTGCTAAAATGCTTGAGTCAAAACCATCCCAGTTAGCACCTTTTGATTTTTCCAAATTCTATTTCTCACTTCCTTAGACACATATTTTCTTACTTTCTCTAATTTTCTACTTTTAGAAGCACTGTAGGGTTCTTCTACAGTTATTTTCCTCTTCTTGGGACCATGTCCCTCAAAATTCTATTGCTTCTTAGTAGGATTTCTAGATTTTACCACGAAAATTCTTGTTTTCTTACAGACATCTTGTTACTTAGGACCAACCAAACTCTTTCCTGGGTTATTTGATAGAAAAATAATATTTTCAGCAACTAAATCTCACCCGTCATTATACTACCAGAAGGGTTATATGTTTTCAGGAATGAATCTTCATTAACAAGTTGAGTGAATAAAGGGTTTGACTCTGAAGGGGTAGGATAACTTGATTTGTCCAGTCTTTTGGAGAGACAAAGATTTTCATAAGGCACGACTTCAAGAGAGAGATCAAACTTTTACTGTTCTCTACTTTAGAAGTAGGCTTATAAGAAGGTTCCCTTTTCTTAGGAATTTCTTTTATTTGAGGTTCATCTAAGAAGATATTTGTGAAGAACAGTTCATTCCAGGGTTGTTCTGACAAGGATGTGAAGGGTAGGGCAAACTCGGTGCTTTGAAGAAGATTTGAGAGTGGTTTTTTTTTATCTATAATAAATTCTGAGGACAAGGTGATTTCAATAGAGGATATTTCTGGAAGCATTAGGGAATTTTGAGAGAAAACTGAGTCCTTTGTGGGTTTTGAGGATGAGGAGTTGTCAGCCATTTGGAAATCCCTTTTTGGAAATCTTTGTCACAAGACGCCTATTTGAGACTAGGCTTTCCTTTGACAAGTGGAGGTTTAAGTAAAAAAATTTTTGGGAGACAAATAAGTACAAGGATGGGCTTTTTCAAAGAATGAGATGTGTCTGATTTCAATTTGAGGTGACTCATCTTCTTTTAGATAAGACATTTTTGACACACAGAGAGAAGACATAAATTTTTTCAACAGAATAAAAAAATGCACATTCATTATACTAACCTGAGAGATAAGACCAGGTCCCTCTCTTTCTTGAGTGAATTTTTAGAGTAGTATGTTTCATATATTCTCCTTCAAAGTAGTTCACCATGCATGTACACCTGCAAAGGTATGGTACTGAGTTAGACCAACAAGTTCATACTTTATTAAGGATACGTGTCTCCTAATCATAGCCAATTTGTGGAGGAAAATTAAACTATTAAGTAGGTCAGTTCATTTTGATCAACCCCAGCCTCAACCTGTTCTTCACAAATTACTTCGTGAGAAAAACCTTTTTAAATATTTTTTCTATATGATCCTCAGTCTTACAAAACTTCATGTAAATAACTCATTTTTCAATATCATCTCTCAGAAAATGATGCCTTAAATCAATGTGCTTGGTCCTATTATGTTACACTAGATTATTTTCCATGTTTATAGCACTTTTATTATCACGCATCAAAGGGATAGTGTCTGAAACAATTCGAAAGTCTTTTAGTTGTTGTTTGATCCATAATAATTGAGCATAACATGAGGCAGCAACCACATATTCAACTTCAATAGTAGATAGAGAAACTCAGTTTTGCTTCTTAGAGCCCCATGATATTAAGAAAGAACCAAGAAAATGATCCATTCCTGAGGTTTTTTTTCTATCCACCAAATATCCATCATAATCAGCATCAACATAGCCTATTAGATAAAAAATGTCTCCAAATGGATAGTATATGACTATCTCTCCTGTACCTTTCAAATACTTAAGAATTCTTTTTGCATCTTTCAAATGAGACTTCTTTGGACAAGCATGAAATCTGGCACACATTTCAACATTAAATACAATATCTGGCCTGCTTGTAGTGTGATATAGTAAGGATCCGATAATGTCATGACCTGAACTAGGGACTGGCCGTGATGGACATCGCAAATCAAGAAGGCCCAGGCGTCCTACTCTATCTGGTAATCATGCACAACATTCACATAATAAAAGAAGATGTAGAAATATAATCTGATACAAAAACATAGTCATACTATGGATTAAGTTTAACAATAAGGAATGAAATCCAAAAATCACTAACAACATCTGGAACAGTCTGTGAAATCTCTACTACATGATCTAAAGATAACTGTCTGAAAAGCTGGGACAAGGCCCCCAGTAGACCAAAACCATAATTGATAATAAATGTCTAAAAATAACTAGGCCTTCTAAGATATAGAAGGCTCACCGACTAGACCTTGCACTTCTGTCTAAAGAAATCTACTGCTTATCAGGACCCCTAGACAGTTCCTCAGAACCTGGAAGGTGAGGGGTGAGGGTCAATACAGATGTACTAGTACACAGAGCAATCCAAAATAAAGCTTTCAATATAAATAAAATAGTTGAGAGCTAGTCATAAAACTTCACAAACGATATAAATTCCAAAACACATAGGTATTTTGATAATCATAAAAACCTTTCTGTCAGTACAATTTCTGATCTTTGTATTATTTCTGAGTTAGGTGGTACACCCTTACAAGTCTAAAACCCCACGGGCTATATGGAGTCCACCATTGACTTGACGGGGAAGCCCCCAACCCAAGTGTACTGCAAGGGTTGGGGTGAATGAGTCTAATACGCCACAGGGCACTAAACCAGCGTAATATAATATACCCGGATCGATAAATCACAGTTTTGGACAATGAGTTATCTGAACTCGTGCCTTCTCCGGGGGACCACGTAACATCTCTTTATGCCCAATTTTATCCATTTATAAACATGTATCATTCTGAAATCTTAAGCCAAGAAAATCTGGTTTCTATGTTTGTCTGGGTCGGTTATGACATTATCTATTTTGGTATCGTCATACCAAGACTTTGCAAGTCATGTTTTCTGAGCCATAATGCAATAAACATGATATTTTCATTAAAATATAGTTTAGACCACCCAAACATGCAATTTGCATAAGAGATTTCATGTTCCGAAAACATAAGTCAAAGCTATGCAAAAGTTCTCATCCTTTCAATAAACAAGTGGTGGTCATGTAATCTTTAACAAATCATGCAACTCTTTTCATTGTATGATTATGTTCAACATTCATCAACATAAACAACCCCCTCTCTTTTAGAATCAAAATCATAATCAAAATATAACAATATTCAAGACATTTCATAACATGCTTTTCAAGATGCATTCAAACGATTTCATAGTATATCATAAGTAGATGAAAATCATCACAAGAGAGGGATTTTTTCATGAATAATGCTCTCAATTCAATCATCAACCTTAAAACACATGCTTACATATATATAAAACTTCAAATCAATTTTGGGGAAGGCCTAAAGTCCAAAAAAATATCATCAACTCTTCTAAAACATGAATATATTCATAAATCTGAAACCCTTTTCTTAAAAACATGATTTCTATGCCCATGAGATTTTAGGAAAACCCCACATACCTCAATCTCAAAAAATAATAGATGATTCATGAAGCCTACGGTGTGGGGATTCCAACTCTCTAATTATCATCTAAAATCCACGGTTGAATCTTGAGTTATTTGGGATTTTTGTTTGAAACCCTAGAGAGTGTTTTTGTGAATTTCTGAAGAAAATATGAATAATATTGGCACTTGAGCGTATAATCCCGTGTTTAAACTGATAAGGAGGGTGGAAAAATACCTAATATGTCCTTAATGAGACAGAATAAAATATAACTAGGAGCCCAATTTTATGGGCCACCGCGATGCACTACAATCGCGGTGGCTCACTGGAAATTGACGAATGGGATTCTTAGGGTCACTGCGATACGGAGCCATCGCGTTGTCCCACTGGTTGCGACCTGGAGCTTCAGCGCGGTGTGCCACAATCGCTCTAGGCTACTGAAATTTGACAATTTCTAAATAGACCCACTCCTCGATGCGCCAAGCACCAAAATAATGGTGTTTTATGATTAGGACTTAAATTAGCCATAACTTCTTATTCGAGTATCGGATTTGGGCGAATCTTATATCAACAGAAAGCTCATTCAATTTCCCACATGATAAAAAGTCAAAATTAGGGAAATTATATATGGTTTAAAATTTACTCATTTTGGAAGACAAAAATGAGTAAGTGTCTTTGACACTATTCTAGTCATTTAACTCTAAGAGCATATTACCATGAGATAATGCATGGACAATTTTTTTTGTGGAGTGTTACAGATAATCTCTCTATACATGGTATTATTCATTGAGGGACCAAGTTATTATTATATATCTTTGAACTGGTTTCAATTAGAGTATCAATTGTCTTGGCCTCTCCCATATTATATTTCTTTTCGCAACTCCTGGATGTATTTTTTTGGACAAATCATTGTCCTTTGCAAGGTTTTCTTGATTTGTAGTCCTAGGAAGAAAGTTAATTCACCCATCATGCTCATTTCAAATTCACTTCCCATTAGTTTTGAAAACTGTTTGCATGGGGATTCAGAGGTGGGTCCAAGAATTATGTCATCAACATATATCTTGATAATTAGAAAGTTGCTATCTCTTGACTTTAAAAAAAAAGTATTCTCAATTTTCCCTCATTTAAAGCTATTTTCTAGAAGAAACTTTGAGAGTCTCTCATACCAAGCTCTAGGTGCTTTCTTCAACCCATAGAGAGCTTTATCCAATTTGAGCACATGATGTGGATAGTCTGTATCTTCAGAACTTGGAGGTTGTTTGACAAAAACTTCTTCCTTCAGAGTCCCATTTAGAAAGGAACTTTTGACATCTATTTGGAAGAGTTTGAACCCCATACAGGGAACAAATACAATAAGAATCCTGATAGCTTCTATCCTTGCAACTGGAGAAAATATCTCATCATAGTTAATTCCTTCATCCTGGTTATAACCTTGAACAACCAGTCTTTCTTTATTTCTATTAGTAGTGCTATGTTCATCCTTCTTATTTATGTACACCCATTTAGTCCCAATAATTGTTCTATCTACAGTCCTGGGGACTAGGTGCCAGACTTTGCTTCTTTCAAATTATTAAAGTTCCTCTTGCATTGCATTGATCTGGTCAGCATCTTTAAGTGCTTCTTTCATATTTTTTGGCTTAATTTGTAATAAGAAGGCTGAGAAGGCCATGAAATTTCTGTCTTGATCTCTTGTTTAGACTCCAAATTCTAAAGGAGATGTCAGATTTTCAAGAGGGTGAGAGGCTTTGTGCTTCCAATTTGTCATTCTGAATTGAGTTTTGCTAGGACTAGGTCCTTGGAGATTTTGACTAGAGCCTTCTTGATGTTCCTTAACTGTGGTTGGAGTGTATAACTAAGATCCTGACTCACCATCACCTTCATCATTCTCAACTGTATCATCTTGTCCTTGACCATTTTCTTCTGCTACGTCATCCCTTAGAATAGGAATGAGTTCTTCTATATCAGAGTCTTTATTTCCACTAAAATTCCTCAGCTTTTCTAATTCATCAAAGACCATATGTATATTTTTTCCACACACAGATTTCTTTTGTTGAAGAATCTATATTTTTTGCTTGTTAAGGAGTATCCAACAACTGCTGCTTCATCAGTTTTAGAGTCAAACTTTCCTAGCTCACTTTTTCCGTTGTTCAGAACAAAGCATTTGCACCCAAATGGTCTGAAATAGTCAAGCTTAGGATTTTTCTTGAACACAATCTCATATGAGGTATTGTTCAAGAGAGATCTGTTTAAACACCTTTTACTTATATAACAAGTAGTATTAACAGCTTTAGCCCAAAAGTTTTTTGGAAGTCCACTGTCAATCAACATAGTCCTGGCAATCTCTACGAGATTCTTATTATTTCTTTTAACAACCCCATTTTGGTGAGGAGTCCTAGGAGTAGAGATATTATGATTAATCCTATTTTTAGCATAGAATTCTGCAACTAGGGAGTTTCAAATGCAGTTCTATGATCAGATCTGAGTCCAGCAATTTTGTAGTTTAGCTTCATCTGAATTTACTTGGCAAGTGTCGCCAGAACCTCATATCTTTTATCTTTGGTTCTCAAGAACATTGTTCAGGTAAACTTGGAGTAGTCATCAACAATAACAAACACATACCTTTTTCCACCTCTACTTTGGACTCTAACAAGTTCACACAAGTCCATATGCAGCAATTCAAGTGCTCTAGAGGTACTAACCTACTTTTTCTACTTAAAGGAGGATTTGGTTTGTTTTCTCTTGAGACAAGCATAAAAAACCTTATTGTCTAAAAATTGCAACTTTGGCATACCACATACCAGGTCCTTTGAAACCAATTTATTTAGCAAAGAGGAACTTATATGTCCCAGCCTTCTGTGCCAAAGATCAGCATTTTCACCTTATACACTCAAGAAGGTTAACTCATAGTCAGCTTTCTTGCACCTTTTATCTCATGTCCCAACCTTCTTGTACCTTTTATCTCTGAGAATGACTTTATCAGACATCAAGCTTAACACAGTACATCCATCATACAAGAACTTCACCTCATTACCTTTGTCACAGATTTGAGATACACTTAGAAGACTGTACTTGAGACCATCTACAAGATACACATCTTCTATTACATGTTCAAGAGGCTTTCTAATCTTTCCAACACCATGAATATGTCTCTTTTTACCATTCCTGAATGAAACACCTCCACCATTAAGTGTCTTGAGAGAGAGAAAATAGCCAGTCCTCCAATCATATGCTTTGAACATCCACTATCTATGAACTAGTTCTGACAGCATTCCCTTTCTCCTACCTGTAAATAGATTCACTTGTTAGATTTGGGAACTCATTTGAGTTTGAGTTCCTAAAAGGAAGACAATGATGTGATCAAATATTTCTTGGCCCATCTAGGTAGTGGATTCTTCTTCAGATTTCTCAAGGTCTTGGAACACTTAGGACAAGATTTCTCTCTCTTGATATACCAAGAACTATTTATTTAAGCTTTGAGCCAACTTTGATAGTTCTCATTCAAGTGCTCATCCTTTCCACAAAGTCAGTAGATAGAGGTTTGTGGACCTTATTATTAACATCATGAACAAACTTCCCTAGAGACCTAAGTGAGTGGGTTCTATAATGATATCCAAGGCCTTTGCCATTATTGACTCCCTGAATAGTTAAATTATAAAGGATTTGTGAGGATATGGTCTATTTTAGGGATTTGTTAAGATATTCTCTTATACAGACCAGGTCATTTCTAATTCCTTATTCTTATGGAGTGAAGTCATGAGGTGCTTTTGAGAATCCCTCAATTTTTCTTCAAGCTCAATTTGAATCCTTGAGGCTTTTTTCTATCCTTTACCATTAGAATTATTTACTTTCTCCAATTGACTCATTAAACTCAGGTTTTCATATTTCAATTTTGCGGACGGTTCTTCTATTTTAGATAACTGGAGAGTTAAGAAAAATCAATTCAAGCTCTTGATTTTCTAATTTCTCTTCTAGAGCATTTTTCTCAGTAGTTAGTTCACACACAAAAACAATCAACACATTTGCAAGATTCTTTATCTTTCTAGAAGAGTAGTTATCTAGATTTTCCTTAATGTCAGAGAGAGTTACCTTATTTTCTTCTTCATCATATGTGTTTGCCATATGGGCAAAAAAGAAATCATAGGTGAATTTACTATTCTCCATAACCAGCAAAGAAACATCTTCAGGATTTTTAGCTTCATCAGATTCATTGGAGGAATCTTCCTAGATTGCCAAAGATTTCATTTCATAATTAACTACATTTTTTCTTCTTGAATTCTCAGGGACCTGGTCTTTATTCTTTCCTTTATTTGATCTAGACTTTAGATATTCTTGATAGTCCATTTTGTGCAGTGGACAATCCTTGATGAAATGCTCAGGATTTCCACATATGTGACAAACTTCAATAGTACCTCCTTTTTTATTACTGCTTTCTTTCCTTTGAAACTGACCAATTTTCTTTACTAATCTCACAATCCTTTTGTCCAAGGAAGAAACATCAGTGTCCTCCTTGCTTGATTCAGACTTTGATGCCTTCAATGCCAGGGACTTTTCCCTTTTTTCTTCCTTTTTCTCTTGCCCTTACTACTTCTTGAGTTCATGAGTTTTTAGATTACCAATAAGTTCATCCATAGTGAAAGTCTTCAGCTTTCTTGCCTTAGTAATATCATCTAATTTTCTTTCCCAGGACTTACGAAGAACTCCTAGATTTTTTCTCACTTTTTTATATAAAGGAATCACTTCTCCTAGGCAGTGCAACTCATTTATGATTGAAGTGAATATAGCATGCATCTCTTGAATTGTTTATCCTTCTTTCACAGAAAAAATTTCATATTGAGTAGTCAACATATCAACTTTTGAATCTTTCAGATCAATTTTTCCTTCATGAGCAGTCTTCAGGAAGTCCCAGATTTTCTTAGCATTTTCACAAGTGGAAATCCTATTATATTCATCTGGTCCTATACCATACACAAACAATTTCTTTGCCTTGTAAATCTTCTTAACTTTCTCGTGATCTTCATCATTAAATTCTGTCCTGGTTTTGATAATCATTCTTGTTATGTCTCCTTCTTTGACCTCTCTAACAGGCATATGAGGATCATCAAGTATTACATCCATTAGCTTACTGTCCTCATCCATAATGAAGTCATACATCCTGGTTTTCCACCACCCATAATACTACCTATTAAAGCAGGGTGGTCTAGTCATAGATTGCCTTTCTTCCAGATTAGGTGGAGCCGTCATGATCAAGAAATCACTCTAGGTGTGAACCTTTTAGAGTGTCCTTGCTCTAATACCAATTGTTGAAATGTGGGGGGTGCACCACCGTTCTAAGGACCTGGTCCTGAGACTATGATAAAGGAAATAAAACAGTAACGAACTAAAACTGGCAGAAATTAAAAGAACACAGTGATTTATGTAGAAACCTCCTTACTCAAGGGAGGAAACACCACGACTTGCCCTCATAAGCACTTAAACTTCACTATAATCAAAACTCATTGATTAAAGACTCCAAGAACTTAACTCTAAGTTCCACTGGTTGTAATAGATCTACTACAACCACCTCTACTCACCTTAACAGCCTCACAATCGACTAACTCTAATCGATTTGAACTTAGGTAACTTTACCTAAGCACTCTACTGCCAAGAGAAAGACATTACTCTTATAAGATAGGTAATTCAATTTCAAAGCAAGACTTGACTCAAGAACAATTAAACTTGAATCACACACAGATTTGGAACTTGAGCAAAAGAGTTTTCACCATTTCCTTGATTCACCAATTTTACAAAAACTGCTTGAATGAGAAGCATCATTTTCTATTTATAGTAGTGTATAATCAGGGTTGAATTTTGATTGGACCAAGTGTCACAATGGGTACACTGCACTCCTGCACAGTTAGTTGCACTAGCAGACAAAACTATGAAGAGAGTTGACAGTTGTACCACTTTATGATGATTTAGGGACTCGGTCCTTTAAAGATAATTGATCATCATCAAAACATGATACATCAATATGGAGTAAAACCGTAACTCCAAATATGGTCCTGAGTGTACATGTAGTAAAAGAGACAAAAAGAAAAAGATTAGAAATGAGGTAATAATAGAAATATAAATCAAGTAAAATGAATACCATGCATGTTAACACTCTAATATTGAGTTTAAGTTATTATTTGGTGTTAACCTATGAATACAAACCATGAAAACCATACTCGAGAAATTGTAAGAAAATGACTATCTAGATTGATCAGGAACCAAAAAAAAAACTCAACACTTGTATTCTTTCTTTAATCAACATTTCTTAACCATATACGTCTAAGTCAAGTGTATATTTGGAAAGGAAAAATAAAAGAGCAAGCAAGGTTTCTAGAAATTTTAATTGAAGAGCAACTACACTTTGATACTTAACAACTATAACAAATGAATAAAACTATACCTTTAAAGGCTCGTAACTTAAAATTACACTTGTAGCTATCTGGGGAGCTTTTCAATTTATCTGAAGGCCTTAGTAAAACACCACCAACATGAAACACGCACCCGTATCTCATACAGATAAAATGAGACACTCAGAGTACTCATTTTCCTTAGATTTTGTAAGAAAAAACCAAGGTAATTAAATTTAAAGACTCAAAACTTTTTAAGTAAAAGTTGACAGATTTGGTCCTACTTTATCGTCGGCTATCCCGCTAAGCTACTCTTATAGAATGGTTTAAACTTTACAGAATGCCGAAACACACAAGAAAACATTCAACTAGTTAGTGTTAATATAATAGTGTAGACTCACACTTATTCAAACTGATTTAATACTCAAGTTACTATTTCAATATCTAGTATGAAAACAAACACAACAATAATATTCAAATAAAGCATTGAAATATAATTCGAAGTTCAAAAGCTTGTAAAGTCTTTTTAGTTTCAATTTAAGGCTAAAACAACATTTAAATGAAGTGAAACTTCAAACACAACTAAATGATGTTGACGTGTTCAAATATTCAAAGGAACCTTATAGATTTCATGATGGGTAGTCAATCATACTCAAAGTTTTAAGCCCTTTTCATTTTAGAAACAAAAGCTGCCAATATTTCTTATGCACTCAATGAAACAATCATGTAACTCAACAGTTACAACCATATTTCCAATATTCAAATCATCACCACAATAATATTATAGTGGAAAGCTAACCACACTAAAGAAAAACTTAAAATTTCATAATATATTTCAAACTAACTGTGAGAGTGTACAAAACTTTACAAACACATAATAAGGTACAAATATGAGAAAAATACCAGAAAACTAATTTAGTGTGTACCTATGTTCGTGACAAGTAGACCAAAAAAGTTTAACACGAAACCAAACATATAGGATTAATTAAAACAAAAATAAAAATGATAAATTAAATGAGGAAGGGGTTTAGATAATCTATTTTTTATAAAAAAATTAGGGGCCCTTAACATTGAGGATTTTATCTTGGAACTCGACTTTGAGACTCCATTCGGGACCAAGGAAAGACAACTAAGAAGCTATGAATTTTTTATATATGAATGTATGTTTAACTCTCATTTTTCCAATCTCCAAATCTATCCCTAGGATGAGTGAAATTGTTGGTATTCAAAAGAAAATCCAAAATTCAAAGTCTAGATTTAAAACTAAAAATACAAAGAAGCCAACAGGCAAATAAAAAGGGGGAATCAGAATTCAAATGTTGAAAGGGATAACTCCTTTCGCGATTTTAGAAGCTTCTCGGGTCTCTAATACAGATTCGAGATTGATTTTATTGTTGTTGCGGGGATTTGGAACTAATTCATTCACATTATTGAAGTAAAGGATGAAGGCATATAAAAATGGATGAATCTCGATAGTGGTGCGATAATGATGACACGATTAGGATTTTCCCTTTAATGAAGGAGATAAAGAGTAAGAATGGAGAGAAGAGGAAGGTTCCTTGGTTTAATGATGTTTTTTGGTGAAGTGGGTGGAGAATGATCTTTGTATATTGGTAAAAGTTGGGCCTGTCTGACTTTTTGGAAGGAGAAAGATGTGTGTTTATACTTTGGATTGTTGACTTGACATGGACTGTCAAATTGTTTGATCGGAATGTTTAAAAATAATTATACACACACACACACACACACATATATATATATATGAGATCAACTTGGAAGGCCAAGATATATAAGAAAGTACAATCCATGTGATGTTTACATGGCACATACAGATTGGCTAGTTTTTGGTACTAGGATTGTCATATACTTCTGCTTAAAAAAGGCAGCCTGATGCACTAAAGCTCCCACTATACACAGGGTCTGGGGAAGAGCTCTACCACTAGGGTGGATGTATGCAACCTTACCTTGCTTTTCTGACAGAGGGTGTTTACAAGGCTTAAACCCGTGACCTCCTAGACACATGCCAACAACTTTTCCAGTTACTCCAAGGCTCCCCTTTTGTCATATACATCTGCTTAATTTTATAATTTCAATTGTAACCAATTTGTTATGTAATATAGCCACAATTGGTCACATTGAAAATAGTTAATTGCAAAACTAATTTATTTATAAAATTCATCATTCTAAACACAAAATAAGATAATTTAATTATTAATTAAGCTTCCTGATTTGAATAATTATGAAAAAGTAGTTATTTGCCAACAATGAGAATTTTAAATAGCCAAAATTGGTTTAATAATTTCAAAAACACGTACTAAGTTAGAATATATATGTGTGTGTGTGTTACTATTCAAAATTTGTAAGAAAAGTATTTATAGAATATTTCGCTAAATAAGATAGCAAATTACTAAAATATTTCAACAATAATTAAAAAACATTATTTTCACATTATTCAGATATAGTAGCTTAAATAATACAAAAATGTGAGGAGTCAAAATTGGGCGTCAATAGTTACCCCTTTCATTGTCTATGAATGATAGTAGAGAAGGAGTGGCCAAATAAATATTAACCCATTCCATTTTTGGCAGATCAATAAAACCCATTTTTTTAAACAAGAATTGGTATAATCCTTTAGAATGTTATGATCGAGCTCTAGCTTTCGAGCTGTCTACTGTTATGCCCCACAAGTTCAATGATTTTTTTGATAGCTCTCATGTGTTTTAATGAATTTTTTAGGTTGAATGATGACTAGGGATGTTAACGGGACCATTAGAAAGTGTTTCAGATTTTTTGGAATAAGTCTTGGGGCCTAACAGAACTCCGAAACCATAAAGGTCCGCGTTTAGGTCGTGCCACGGAGGAAACACTCTGATACAAAAATTAATGGCTGGGTTTGATAAGGGCGGGCCATGCCTACTGGTTGCCATAATAAGGTTGTGCCACGCCCCTAGCTTGGCGCGATAAGGGCGTGCCATGCCAGTGGTCGCGGCAACATCAAAATCTCATTTTTCTTTAGTTTTTAGGGTAATTTGATCTTATTGTCATGATGCAATTTCCATGTCATAATGGCACCTACTTTATCCAACCATTAGTTAAGTCAAACCATAGCTAAGCGCTAAAAACAATAGGCTAATTTGGTAGAGAAATGGCATAAATGCCGGAAACATGTAAGTAAAAGCTTACAAGCAATAAAATATAGAATAATAATAATAATACGGAGGATAAATAAGATAATAATAACATCCCACGACCTAGTAGTGTCATTACAAGAGCCACTAACAAAAAGAATATGAGTACTACAATATTCAATGTACATCAGTCTCGAAATGAAAAGACTAAGCAATAATAGAATAAGGATAAAACGACAACTCCGGTTTTGAGAGCTCACGCTGTCTCTGAACTCTAGTCAGCACGATCCCAGCATCAACGACGACAACTAGTACTTGGATCTACACCAAAAAGGTACAGAAGTGTAGTATGAGTTCCAAAACCCTGGGTACTCAGTAGGCATCATAGGCCAACTGAGCTAAATCATAATATAAGTTTAATAAAAATGTAAGATAAATAAGCAACGTCAAGGAAAAAGGGAAGACCTAGAATAATGCTCCAAATACTTTAAATAAATAAATAATAAAAAATAACATAAAAGAAAATATAACTATCACTACAAAATTGGGACCCATAAACCAGTAAATTTGGAAAAGTAAATAACCCAACGTCGGCCCTCATAAGCCCAGAGGGTGCAATCAAAGTGAAGTAATCGGTATTATACTAATTAATCGTGTCTCAAAGCCATAATTGTGAATCCTTCCATACCATAAACACTGGACTCGAACCAGTTACATAATCATCATAAACACCCTCTCAATGTCGTACTTGAACCAAAACTCATGTACTCAACTGTCGTACTTACATCAAAATCATATAATTATTTGACGGAATCAAATCGGAACTCAAACCATAAATTGGCGGACTTGAATTGGAATTAGCATCAACTCCCAAGTACCTATCTAGAATAAGTATAATGTAGACAACCTATTCAAACTTCTAAATATATGATTTAAAGGGTATAACATTCCTATAAAGTCTACTGGGAGCTAATGATAATCTTGGCCTAAGGTGGGTTAGAGAGGTCCATTTTTAACCCTCGAAATTCGTGCTAAGGAAAATTCTACTCCGAACTAGGGTAAGGTATCTAAATTCACTACTAGATATTTAATAAGTCATATTTTAGTCCTATGATAGCAGTTCCACCTGAACCATGAGTAGCTAAGTCCATTATGCCTAATTTACGATTTCTTAATAGGATAAATAATCTAAATTATATTAATTATGCCTCCATGACCTAATTTCTAACTCATATCTAGTACATTATAATAAATATACTACAATTAAGTATAATACATGAAATAGGTAAACCTAGCCTACCTGGACACTAAAGAAAGCCAGGTGAAATTTGTTAAATCATTGATTTTTCCTTTTAAGAAGCCTCGACATGATGCCGCACTATTGTATAATATGTCCAATTGTGTATGAAGACGACAATCATCATCAGTCTTCGTAGACAATCGAAGACGACATTCAATATCAGTCTCCATAGACAATTGGAGATATCATATGCTGTCATACCCAATTTTTACCCAACCATATGATAGTTGGGTATGAAAACTATCAAAATGATAATCTATGCATCAATGCTAGAACAATGGTACCCATATTGCATTTTTATTTTTGGATCCAAAATTACGTAAAAATCTCATGTGGAGTCCGCTTGCGGAATCTCACTTTCAAAACCGTCAATGCATCCCTCTATGCTCAAGAAAATTTATCCTCAAGAATGGGTAAATTTTGAGCTCAAATAGCGCTAAAATCAACTCAACCATAATCTAGGGATTTTGGGAAATAAAGAATTTAACCATGAATTTAATAGAAACTTTCCAAGAATTCGGAGAAGAAACGAGAAATTCAAGCTAAAAAATACTCCAAAATTACCTGTTAATGTTTCTTCCAAGTTTCCACACTCTCTAGAGGTTTTGACTCTTGGAATTTTGGGAAAAATGGGAGAAATTAGGTAAAGGGGACATTTAATGCCACCCAGGTGCCACTTAAGTGGTTGTCGCTTAAGCGTACCTGCCGACTCTATACACGTTGCTTAAGCGTCCAAAATATCTCTTAAACAACATTCACTTAAGCGAAGAGGGTATCACTTAAGCGACCCTCAACTGGTCAAGTCAGGTTACTTAAGCGACCTGCTGGCCACTTAAGCAGATGTACCAGCTAGGAACTTAGAATCTTCCAAGTCTCCATCGATCCCTCGAGACTTATCTGGAATCCCGTGATCACAAATGAACTATGCTACCCTATAAAATTCAACGTTTTGGACTCAATGAAATGGTCAAAATTTCCATCAAAGTTCGTTTCAATAAAAAGTGGGTCCCACACCTAAGTTCTATTTTTATTAATTTCCAGTCAATAGCCCAAAATGAGTTCGAAAGCCTTGGGACCGAAACCAAAGGTCCCAATAGCCTAAAATCTACATTTTAGAGTTGATGGAACTGTCAGAATTGGCATACGAGGTCATTTGACTAAAGTTTCTACCTAATAGCCAATTCTTACCAACAAAGATTCCAAAATAGGGAATTGTCTCTAAAAACCCGACCAATTGCCCAGTAACCAAACTGTCAGTTCTAGCAAGTTATAAATGACTTGAGGAAACTATAAGAAAGATCTAAATGGTAAAAATATGTGGAAATGCAAAAATTAACCTAGAGGATCATTCCAGTATCCACTACTAAAAGAACTTTCATCTGCAAAAGTAAAAGGCTGGGATGCACCTGAAGGCTCGAACAAGTGAGAATATTGGGTCCGTATCTCACTTTCTATCTCCCAAGTAGCCTTCTCTATAGGATGGTGTCTCTACTGAACCTTAACTACTAGAATCTCTCTAGAGCAAAACCATCTGAAATCCCTGGCTAATATAAACATTGGCTCCTCCGCGAAGGTCAAACCCTTATCCAACTAAATCGAGTCCTACTGAAGCACATTTGACTCATCGACAATGTACCACTGAAACATAGAAACATGGAAAACAAGATGAACAACAATAAAATCTGGGGCTAAGGCTGACTCATATGCCACCTCTCCAATTGTTTGAAGGATCTCAAAAGGTGCAATATATCTACGGTTGAGCTTGTGTTTCCTCCCAAACCTCATCACATTCTTAATGGGAGATACTCAAAGGAATAGTCGGTCACTAACTCCAAATCATTAAGGCATAAAGTGTATGATCTATATAAGCCTTCTGCCTATTCTGAGCTACTCTCAGCCTATCTTGAATCACCAAAAATCTCTCCAACGATTCTTATAATAAATCAGTACCACAGGGTCTAATCGTGAAGGTCTCCAACCAACCAGTTAGAGGATGACATCGTCTACCATATAATGCCTCAAATGGAGCCATCTCAATACTCTAATAGCAATTATTATTATATGTGAACTCCGCCAAAGTGAAGTGCAGCTCCTACTGACCTCTAAAATTCATAACACAGGCTCAGAGCATATCCTCAAAAATCTGAATAGTCAGCTCTGACTGCTCATCTGTCTGAGGGTGGAAGGCTATGCTAAAGTCCAACTGAGTACCCAACACTTCCTTTAAATCTCTCCAAAAGCTAGAAGTGAAAATCGAACCCCAATTTGAAATGATAGATATAGGCACACTATGCAAATAGCTTATCTCACAAACATTGATACAGGATAACCTCTTAGCATAGAAGGACATATAAATAGGGATGAAATATGTCGATTTGGTCAACCAATCTAAAATTACCCAAATACCATCGGAATAATGGAAAGTGAGAGGCAAACTACTAACGAAGTCCATAGTAATCCGTTTCCACTTCCACTCAGGAAAGAGCAATCTTTGAATCAAGCCACTAAGTCTCTGAAGCTTAGCCTTCACCTGCTGACAACATCGGTAACAAGCTACAAAGTCCACCACTTCTCTCTTTATGCCACTCCACTAATAATGTTTCCTTAAATTCCTATACATCTTAGTTGTACTAGGGTGAATATAATACCTAGAGATGTGAGCCTCACACAATATCGACTAAATTAATTCTCAGACTTTCGAAGCAGAATTGCGAAGTTATACCTTAGAATATATGGCATCCCTCTTGGATTCACCACTCAACACTTGATCATGAATAATACCAAGCCTCATATCATCGAAGTAATGACTCCGAATCTAGTTAAATAAAGTAGATTGCCTTAACACTAGAACGAATCACCATCAAGTTAGCTAAGGAATGGATGTCCCATTCCAACGACCTTTGGGAAACTGAGATAGAAGTAAAACTACCCATACTCACCACCTTTTGGCTCAAGGAGTCTACTACCATGTTTGCCTTGCCCCAATGATATAAGATAGAGATATCATAATTCTTAAGCAACTCCATCCATTTGCGCTACCTAGAATTAAGATTTCTCTGGGTCATAAGACATAGAAGACTATCATGATCAGTGTAAATCTCATAATGTAAGCCATAAAGATAATGACTCCAAATCTTAAGCGCAAAAACTACCACCGCCAACTCCAAATCATGAGTGGAGTAGTTCCGCTCGTGGAAATTCAGTTGCCTTGATGCATAAGAAATAACTCAACCCTGCTATATAAACATACAACCCAAACCAACACCTAAAATATCACAATATATGGTGAAGAACTCACCCTTGATGGGAAGAGCCAATATAGGAGCTGAAGTGAGAAATCCGTTAAGTTTTCAAAAGCTTAACTCACACTCCTCGAACCACTAGAAATGAACCTCTTTCTGTGTTCATCTAGTAATCGTAGATGCAATAGTAGCAAAGCCCTCAACAAACCACCTATAGTAACCGACTAAACCAATGAAGCTACAAACCTCAGACAAAGATGTAGGCCTGGCCCAATCACAAATAGCCTCAATCTTTTTTGTATCCACCGTAATCCCATCCTTAGACATCATATGTCCTAGGGATGTCACTGACTTGAGTCAGAACTCACGCATAGACAATTTGGAAAAAAGCATATGATATTTGAGACTTTGGATCACAATCCTTCCTCGAATACATTAGGATATCGATGATGAACACAATCACGAAGAAATTCAAATAACGCCTGAACATATAGTTCATCAAATCTATAAACACTATTGGGGCATTGGTAAACCCAAAAGACATTACCAGGAACTCCTAACAACCATTGCGAGTCCTGAAGGCTATCTTTGGGATGTCATCTAACCTCAAGTCGATCTTAGAGAACACCATTACACTTTGAAGATGGTAAAATAAATCATCAATGCGAGATATAGGATACCTATTCTTCACGATCACCTTATTAAGCTGTCGGTGGTCAATAGACACGCAAGGAACTATCCTTCTTCTTTATGAACAAAATAGGAGCACCCCAAGATGACACACTCGGTCTAATAAAACCCTTACCTAAAAGATCCTGAAGCTAAGAATTCATCTCCTTAAGCTCGATAGGATTCATATAGGAATGTGCCATAGAAATAGGTCGAGTGACTGGCTCAAGATCAATAACAAACTCAATATCACACTCAAGATAAAAACCAGGTAGATCGGTAAGGAAAATATTAGAAAACTCATAAACTATAGAACTAGAGTCTAGCAAGGGACTCTCCACACTAACATCCAAAATATAAGGGAGGTAAGACTCGCAACCCCTTGATTTAAGTCTCATAGCCCAAATATAAGAAATAATCCCCATTGGAGCATGGCTAATAAATCACTGCCACACAACTAGGGATATGTTGGGCATGGCTGAGGTAATGATCTTGGAAAAATAACTCAAGATCGTATGATAGAGGGATAACCAGTCCATGCCCAGAATCATATAAAATGCACCATGTTCAATAAAATAAGATCATCCTGAGTATCAAACTCTCAAATAGTCAAAGCACATGATCTATAAAAGACGCAACCCAAACTAGGGTCTAGTTATCTTGGGTATCTCAAGTCCAACCGAGACTCGAGACCACCCCTAATACCCAATCATAACCGCCCTACTCCCTTTGTTGGAAGAATTCCGAGCAAATAGCAAGATAAAACAATAATAATCTAAGGACAATAAAGTAATCTTTAAATCAAAATTAAAAACCATAACCAACAAGCCATCCATTTCCAATCCCAATTCCAATACCAATACCAAGGCTAACACTAATACCGACACCACCTATGCCCATAGTAGTCCGACAAAGCCTCTAACTAGAATTAAAGAACATCCGATCGGGACATGCCCCCGACTATAACTAAAACCAAAACCAAAGAAATAACAATAATGCAAAAAAGTTCATAGCATGAAATGGAGCCTTCCGGAGTATGAAATCTAACCACTTTAATATGACTCAAAGTTGTCCTCGAATCCAAGTCGGTGAGTAGTATGGTCGATTTCTGCATTACGTGTGGATAATGCACTCGAATATGGTTAGTGGAGTGAACGCTAGCATTTAACTCAGGGATAAAGGTAAAATAATACCATCATTTAAAGCCAAATCAAATAACCTTATACAACCACATATATACATATATATATCGTGCCGACATAGGGAACAAGGGTTATCATGCATTTAAATCCTTACCTTGGGTTGTGTAGATTGGCCATCCTAAAATCACCCACGAGCTATATGGGTTTAGCTCCCCTTGCTGAAAGGTCCTTAGTGTGTGTTAGCCGCACGATCGGAGAAAAAAACTGAGATGACTAGTTCATCTCCCAAAATATTTAGTATGATGTTATGCACACAGTCACCAAGACCACCCTCACATAGGCAGATATGAGTTTCTAGTGTCAATCCCCGTGGGACCCCCACCTTCCACGGCTTTGCTACTCAACCTTCTTTAAGTCCGTATTAAATCATTTACACATTCCCAACCATTTACCAAGGAGTATTTTAATTAGGAATTAACCAGTGGTATCATCATTCAAAAATTAGAGCTTGCAAGTCTATTACCTTATGTCGTATAAACCATTAAACCAAATTAGACTCCATTATTTTTGATTAACCAAAACTATTTATAGCTAAACCATGGCCACCAAGGCTTTTCCAAAACCATATGAAACCAAACAAAACCAATTCATATTTGTTTAACTATTTATGCAATGCAAAGATACCAAAGATAATCAAACTATGTGACAAAATCATTCTCATTGAAAATTTCACAAATAGGTTGAGGGCATGCCATTATCAAAGCCAAAATAATCAAATTTGGGGCTCAACCATGACCCCTCAATCAAATCACCATTCCCATGCACCCACATGTGTAAAACCATAATTAAAACATGAAAAACTATAATTAAGTCTTGAGAAACATTAATCAACCATGAACATCCAAAACCCCCAACCTTTATTTCAAAACCATAATAATACCATGAAAACCATACATTAAAACATGTGTCTCTAATAACATAACAATGAGGGAAGAGTTACATGCCTAAATTACCAAGATTCACTGAGAGAAATTGATCCTTAAGCCCTTAGATGACCACATTGGAGAAACTCTAGCCAATTTTGCTTGAGTGGATTTTGAGAGAGTAAAGAGGATGTTTAATCTTGTAAAGTGTGGAATGAATGACCAAAAAGTGTTATAGGGACATGGGGTCTTAAGGGTTTTGAGCGAAAAATGTCTAAAGTGCCCCCAACTTAAAACTACAAAAAGATCGTAGGTGGTTATGGGTCAACCCCTTGACTCGTGACAACAACATACTACGCGTACCATTGAGTCATCACTAAGACAGTGAGTTGGATACCCACACATGGTCCACCATACGACTCCATGAACCCACTTGTTACTAGACAATACGACTCGTATGGTCTAGTCGTACCCAAGATAGAATCCAAGGGATTGGACATTGGACAACATATGACTCAACCCTTCCACTCGTAACCAATCCTCATGGCTTTTAATTAGCCATTTATACTCAAAGCCAATTCAACTCACTAAGTTTCTAATTTAATGAAGTATCGATCAAATGGCCCATCACCACCCCAAACAACCCGTACTACCAAGTCATAACTATAATAGAACCCCAACCACCATTCACTGAAAACCTATCGACTAGGGTCAGCTGACCCATACCCAAACTATATGACTCATATAATAAGTCGTTACTAGGATAGTGAGCTCAAATCTCAGGAAATTTCCAAGGGCAAGAACCTAAGGTGTTTCAATTCTCCCCTACTTAGATCATTATCCTCAAATAATAGGATGAAACAGTGACTAGAATGATTAAACCCCTAACCATATCTCTAATCTTACCTTTAACACAGAAAATAGGTTACCAAGAAATTCACAATCTACTTTCAACAGGGATAAAAAGCAAAGATGATAGGAATAATACATACCTCAAGCACAATTTTCTGCAAAGAGAAATAGGAATGGATACTTGGACTTCATGTCCTCTTCAACTTCCTATGTAGCCTCTTCTACCCTGTGGTTCCTCTATAGAACCTTTACAGAAGCTACGTCCTTGGTCTGTAACCGACGAACCTGCCGATTGAAGATTTCAATAAGGACTTCTTCATAAGACAGGGAATCTAAAATACCAATATCCTTGATAGGCATAATTTGAGACGAATCACCCACACACTTTCTCAACATAGAATCATAGAACACCGGGTGAATGAAGCTCAAACTAGAAGGCAACTCCAACTCATACGCAATATTATCAACCCTTCTCAAAACAAAGTACGAACTAAAATACTGGGGACAAGCTTCCCCTTCTTCCCAAATCGCATCACTCCTTTCATGGGAGACACCTTCAAGAATACTTTATCCCTAACCTTGAACTCTTACTTCCTATGACTTATATCAGCATAGGACTTCTGGAAACTTTGGTTAGATTTAAGCCTATCCTGAATCACCTTTACCTTCTCCATGTATTGGTGAACCAAATCTAGACCAAACATCACTTCCTTAGCAACATCAAACCACCCAATAGGATACCTATACCTTTTACCATACAAGGCCTCTAATGGAGCCATCCCAATACTAGAGTGGTAGCTATTGTTATACGTAAACTCTATAAGAAGAAAATGCTCAACCCAACTACCATAATTGTCAATCAGGCAAGCTCGAAGCACATCTTCCAATATCTGAATAAACTTTTTCTCTTGCCCATCCGACTGCAGAAGGAAAGTAGTACTAAGACTCACCTTGGTCCCTAAACTTTTCTAAAATAAAGGAAAAAAGTAAGGTGAAAACTGCATACCACGATCCAAGATGATAGAAATAGACACCATGCAACTTCACAATCTCATGGAGGTACAACCTCACATAATTCTCTACTAAAAAGCTTATCCTCACTGGCAAGAAATGAGCAGACTTCATTATCCTATCCACGAAAACCCAAACCAAATCAAACTAATTACGAGATCAAGAAAGACCAATAATGAAATCCATGTTGATCACTTCCCACTTCCACACATGTAACTCAATTTCTTGATATGACTCTCCGAGCCTCATGTGCTCAAGTTTCACTTGTTGGCACAACATGCTCCTAGCCATATCCCATTTCATATTATTCCACCAGTACATCTCCTTAAGGTCATGATACATTTTAGTCAAACCGGGATGAATAGCATAATGCGACTCATGCGTCTCAGCCAAGATCCTATCTCGTAATCCATCTATATGGGGAACACACAATCTCTTTTGGTACCACAGGTACAATCACCACTAGCCTCAAAAGCCATTACTTTCTGCTGACCTACATCACCCTTAATCCTCATCAAGATAGGATCTAACACTTGCTTTTCCTCCACCTCAGCACCTATGAACGACTTCACCACCTCCTGAACAAATACACCACCATCCTTGAAGTCTAAGAGAAGAACTCCAAGGTTAAAAAATAGTGAAAACTTTCACCTATTCTCGCTTTCCCTCATCCATATGAGCTAGACTCCCCATGTATAATCAGCTAAGAGCATCAACAACTATGTAGATTTACATAGATGGTTGTGAAGAGTCATGTCATAATCCTTGTGCAGCTTAAGCCATATCCTTTGCCTGAGGTTCAGCTTTTTCTGAGTAAACACATATTGAAGTCTCTTATGATCTAAAAATATATCCACATGCACTCCATACAAATAGTGATGCCATATTTTCAATGGAAACACCACATCCAACAATTCCAAGTCATGAGCCAGATAATTCTTCTCATGCACCTTCAAATGTCTAGAGGCATAAGCTATCACTTTTCTATACTGCATCAACACGTAACCAAGCCCCACAAGGGATGCATCATAATAGAACACAAACCCATCCGTACCTTTGGGCAAAGTCAAGATCAATGTTGAAGTCATCTTATCATTTAGCTTCTCAAAGCTACCGTCACAAGTATTAGACCATGAGAACTTTACCTTCTTCTACTTAACTTAGTCAATAGGGAAGCTATAGTTGAAAAACTTTCCATAAACCTCCTGTATTAACCAGCTAAACCAAAGAAGCTCCGAATATCAATTGGAGTCATAGGTCTAAAAAAATTCTTAACCACTATAACTTTTTCCGGATCCACCATGATCCCTTCACTAGAAATAACATGACCCAAAAAAGTGATAATATTCAACCAAAATTTACATTTTGAAAATTTGGCATAGAACTGCTACTCTTTTAGGGTCTGAAACACAATGCAGAGGTGATCGACATGATCTACCTCACTCTTTGAATAAACCATATTATCGTCTATGAATATAATGATGAACAAATCCAGAATCTGAGGAAAGACTCTATTCAACAAGTCCATGAATGTCACCGGGGCATTGGTTAACCCAAAGAACATAACCAAAAACTCAAAATACATATATTGGGTATGGAAGAAAGTCTTAGGAATGTTCATTTCTCTCATCTTTAGCTGATGATACCCAGACCAAAGATCAATATTAGAGAAAAACTTATCACCCTAAGGCAAGTCAAACAAATCATCTATCCTTGGATGGGGGTACTTATTCTTTATCGTCACCTTATTTAATTATCGATAATTAATACACATCCAAAGAGAACCATCCTTCTTACGCAGAAATAAAATCAGTGCACCCTATAGAGACACACTAAGATGAATGAAACCTTTGTCTAAAAGATCCTTTAGTTTCTTCTTAAACTCCTTCAACTCGACTGAAGCTATTTTATATGAGGGAATAGAAATAGGACTAGTCTCCAGAACAAGATCTATCCCAAAATCAATCTCCCTATCAGGAGAAACACCAGGAAGGTCATCAGGAAAGACCTCAGGAAATTTATTTACTATTAGAATGGAATGTAAAGAAGGACCCTCCGAGTTAGAATCTTTAACCTGGACCAAATGGTAGAGACACCCCTTGGAAATTAACCTTCGAGTTCTAAGATACGATATAAACCTCCTCTTAGGAGCTAGGGAACCACCCTCCCACTCAATAATTAGCTTATTTAGGAATTTAAAGATGATCTTATGGGTTTGACAGTCTAGAGAATCATAGCACGAGTGCAACCAATCCATCCCTAATATGACATCAAAATCAACCATGTCAAATTCAAATAGATCCACTAAAGTTTCCCAACTACCCAAAGATACCACACAACCCCAATAGACTCTCTTAGCCACCACAGAGTCACCCACTAGGATAAAAATAAAAAAAGGTTTGAAATACACTCGAGACCAAAATGCAAAGCCACAAATGGGATCACATAATGTAACGATCCGAGACTACCCTCTAGTCGTTACACGGTGCTTACAGTCTCGAGGGACCGCAAGCTAACCTATGAGCTGGTACCTGCTGTGAGCACTGGATAATATAATCATAAATTTACGAAAGAATAATTGAAGTACCATAAGGCTTTAAATATCTAAATTCAAACTGAAATATGAATCTAGGAAAACAACTGTCTAAATTTGATAAAGTACTGATAAACTGAACAACTAACTAACTGTAGTATCTGAAAAGCCTCTAAGATTGGCTGACTGAGAGTTGATGGGACAAGCCCCCAACTAACTTTACTGACTACTGAAATAAAGACATATAAGATAGTATATCCTCGAGTGATGAGGACTCACCATTAATACTGTACTGCCGAGAATCTGAGGGATTAAGTGCGATTTGGGAACTGAGCGTCAGCAACTATGATATGAGATATCATAGCGCAAAAGAAAAGTATGGGATCAGTACTTTGAATGTACTGATTTGATAAATAAGGTAGGATAACATGCAAGGTTTCATGAATAAGAGTAATGATCTATCTGAATATACATGTAAAGCATGGAATACTAAATAGAGAGCATGGAATATATAGATATTGAACATGTATGAAAGTCTATAAAATAGTAAAAATACATGAAAATTTGTAGACACAGAGGATGCATGACCAAGAATATGATATGAACTGGATGAAATCTATAAACTGAAATACTGAAATAACTGAAATCTGTACGCTTTGGTCAAGCAATACTAAGATTGAAGAACTGAACTAGAACTATGACTGAGGCTGTATCTGAGACTGTGAGAGGTATCATCTAACTGACATTCCCCAATATGAGCTAATCAGGGTCTAACTTGTAACCCCAGTTGGAAGGGTGTTAATACCGTACCATGAGTACTAATGCTGGCTGTGTGGATTCACTAAACAGATATCATGTCCAAAGGACTAACGGTGTCAAGCCCGAATTAATGGGTGACCCCTGCCAGATAGTCAAGCTTAATCTGATGGGTGACTACTCATATCCTATGCTGGATATGTAGTTCTGGAGTATAGGGAATGCTACAAATGACTCTGCATATCTGACGGGGAAGCCGCCATCCCTACCCTCAGTGGGTGCTAAATCCTACTCCTAACTGAATGACAATGAAATGCTAGACTATTCTGAGATTAACTAACTATTCTGATAATGCTCATGGTATAATCTGAAGTTATTCTGAAGATACTGAGACAACATTAAGTAAAAAACTACGGTTTAGGGTATTCAATACCTCCAGGACTCAAAACAATAGTAGTAGCATGACACTAAAATATTAAAGGACATAGCATGAAGACTCTTATTAAATCAATTGCTTTTGTAGATATTTTATCAAACACTTATAGTCCATGGTTTGAAATAATCATAGAATTACTAAAGGACCAACATAATTGACATGAAATTATCATAGAGAGCACAAAGTCATGATTTAATTCAACAAATGATAACACTAAAACATGATGAATCGAATAACAACAATAACTTCATTAAAACATGGTATTAAATCAAAGTTCATGGAGATTAATGGATAAAATTATGATTTAAAATTAAATAACTTAAAAAGATCATAACTTTATAATTAAAAAGGTTACTTGGGCTCCATGGATGAAAGGAATCCATGGACTAATATCTAACATACTTTAACGGATGAATTTCTTGAAGTTATTGGGTAAATTCTTTAGATTGCTCTTGATTTCTTAAGAGCTAGGGTTTGTAATTTAGAGAGAAAGCTCTTGAATTTCGAGAGAAATTAATAAAGAATGAACTTTTAAAATGTTTATAGGGCTTAAGTATTCCATCTGGGCGTATTAAAATAATGGGATAAGAATGTTTTAACCCTGGACAAAATATTAGATTTTCGTGAAAATTTTCCGATTTGGGACCCTGGTGCAACGCGCGCTATCACGCCGTGTCACTGGAAACTGACAACTGAGAAATTGGTCTATGGTGCAATGTGGGGAAATCGTGGTCCTTCACTGATTGGGACCTGGAAGTTCTCCGCGATGCGGCGGCATCGCGCTGCAACACTGGAAAATGCCAAATACCAAATTGGCCTATGGCGCGACGTGCCAAAATTGCGATACCTCACTGGAAATATACAATTACTATTTTGACTCTCTCCGTAATGTGCTGATAGGTAAAGTGAGGTGTTTAACGAATGAATACTAGGTGTATTAAGGCTAAATCTGAAGGCAACTCAAGATCGTAATCTACCTTTCCTAAACGACTGAGAATTCTGAAGGGACCGATATATAGGGGACTGAGTTTTCCTTTATTGCTGAATCTCTTCACTCCCTTCATAGGAGAGATTTTCAAGAACACAAGATCACTGACCTCAAACTCGAGATCCTTTCTCTAATATCTGCATATGATTTCTGTCGGCTTTGGGCTGCCTTAAGTCTTTCTCTAATCCACTGAACCTTTTCCAAAGCATCAAATACTAAGTCAATCCCTACTACTGCAGCCTCACCTACTTCAAATCAACCAATTTAAGATCTACATTGCCTATCATAGAGAGCCTCAAATGGAGCCATACAGATATTGGAATGATAGCTGTTATTTTATGCAAATTCAGTCAAAGGCAAATGGTCATCCCAACTACCTTTAAAATTAACAATGCATGCTCTCACCATATCCTCAAGAGTCTGAATGGTCCTTTCTGCTTGACCGTCTATCTGAGGGTGGAAGGATATACTAAGGTAGACTTGGGTACCAAGACCCTTTTGGAATGCTTTCCAGAAATAAGAGGTAAATTGGGTACCTCTATCTGAGATGATAATAAGGGAACACCGTGTAACCTAACCAAATCTCTAAGATAGAGATTGGCATAGTCCTCATCTAAGTAAGAGGTATGGACTGGCAAGAAATGACCTGATTTGGACATCCTGTCTACGATAACCCAAATAGAGTCATCCTAACGACGGGTACGAGGCAAACCTGTCACAAAGTCCATGTTCACTTCCTCCAATTTCTACATGGGAATACAAAACTCCTGCATAAACCCACTAGTCTTCTGGTGCTCAATCTTAACTTACTGGCATATAGAGCACTTAGCTACAAACTCTGCAATATCTCTTTTCATCCCACCCCACCAATAGATCTCCTGTAAATCACGGTACAACTTAGTGGCCACTAGATGAATAGAGTAATGCGCACCATGTAATTCTACAAGAATTCATTTCCTCAACTCATCTACACTAGGCACACACAATCTACCCTGACAACATAAAATACTATCTCCCCTTGGGAGAAAACCTTCACCTTCTGATCTCTGATTGATTTTTCAACTTAACTAGACTGGGATCTCTATCCTGCTTTTCCTTCACCTCAGAAACTAGAGATGACTCTGAGCTACTCTGCACCCATACACTACCTTCTTCTGAATTGAGTAAATGGACACCTAGTCGGGAAAACTGATAAACTTCCTGAGCTAACTTCTTCTTACCATCCCCAACATGAGCTACACTAGCCATAGACATTCTATTGAGAGCATCAACCACTACATTGGCCTTGTTCGGATGATACAGAATGCTCATGTCATAATTATTCAATAAATCTAACCATCTTCTCTGATACAAATTCAAGTCTTTCTGACAGAATACATACTGAAGGCTTTTGTGATCTGTGAACATATCTACATGCACCCCATACAAGTAATTCCTCTAAATCTATAAGGAAAACACTACAACTTCTAGCTCAAGATCATGAGGCAGATAATTCTTCTCATGAGGCTTATGATGTATGGAGGCGTAGGCTATGACCTTACCTATATGTATAAGGACATAACCCAAACCTACTCTGGATTCATCACAGTACACAACAAAACCATTTGAATTATCTGGTAGAGTAAGAACTGGGGCTGAGGTGAGTAGAGTCTTTAACTCTTGAAAACTCTTCTCGCAAGAATCTGACCACTGAAACTTAAC
This sequence comes from Capsicum pubescens, assembly GCA_030864215.1. Taxonomy (NCBI): domain Eukaryota; kingdom Viridiplantae; phylum Streptophyta; class Magnoliopsida; order Solanales; family Solanaceae; genus Capsicum; species Capsicum pubescens. Next base: position 20,846,744 of record CM061539.1, read on the forward strand.
TTTCTTCTAAGTCAATCTGGACATGGGGGATGCAATAGAAGAAAACCCTTTAAAGAACCGACGGTAATAGCCAGCTAAACCTAAGAAACTCCTAATATCTGATGGAGAAATGGGTCTAGGGTAGTTTCTCACCTCTTCGGTCTTTTAAGGATCGACTCTAATGTAATCACCAGGAATAATATGGCCAAGAAAAGCTACTGATCTTAGCCAGAATTCACACTTACAGAATTTAAAAAACAATTGATGGGCTCTAAGAGTCTGAAGCACTACTCTGAGATGGTATGCATGTTCATTCTCGTTACGGGAGTAAACAAGGATGTCATCAATGAAGACTATGACAAATATGTCCAAGTACTACTTGAACACTTGGTTCTCAAGTCCATGAAGGCTTCTGGGGCATTCGTGAGACCAAAGGACATGACTAGAAATTTAAAGTGACCATACAGAGTTTGAAAAGCTATTTTCAGAATATCATATTCTTTGACTCTAAGCTGATGATAGCCTGATATGAGGTCTATATTGGAAAAGTAACTAACACCTTGAAGTTGGTCGAACAAATCATAGATTCTAGGTAGTGGATATTTATTCTTGACTGTGACCTTGTTTAACTGATGGTAGTTAATACACATTCTGAGAGAACCATCTTTCTTACACACGAATAGAATAGGTGCGCCCCACAGGGAGACCTGGGTCTGATGAATCCCTTCTCTAGGAGATCCTTTAACTGTTCTTTCAGTTTTTTGAGTTTAGCTGGAGCCATTCTGTATGGCGGAATAAATATAGGCTGAGTATTTAGGAGAAGGTCTATTCCGAAGTCGATTTCCCTTTGGGGAGGAACTCCGGGAAGATCTTCAGGAAAAACATCTGAAGATTCTTTTACTACTAGGACTGACTCAAGAGTAGGAGTTTCTGAGTTAGACTCTTTGAGTCGCACGAGATGGTAAATACACCCCTTTGATATTATCTTTCTAGCTCTAGGGTACGAAATCAACTGACCCCTAAGAGCTGTAGTACTACCCCTCCATTCAAGGACTGGTTTATTTGGAAACTTAAAATGAACTATTTTGTTTATTCAATCAACTGAGGCATAGCATGAGTGGAGCCAATTTATGCTGAGAATGATGTCAAAATCCATCACGTCTAACTCCAAAAGATCAACTGAGGTAACTTTCTGAGATATTATGATCGAACAGTTCATGTATACCTATCTGGCTAAATGGAAACACCTACTGGATTAGACAATGAAAAGGGCTTTGCTAGAGTTTTAGGACTGACTTCAAAATTAACAGCTATATATGGGGTTACAAAAGAAATAGAAGCTCTAGGGTCTAGTAAAGAATAAAAATGTAAGTGAAAGACCTGTAATGTACCAGTAACTATGTCAGGAGAATTTTCCTGATCTTGGTGGGACTGAAGAGCATATAATTTGTTTAGACACTGACCACTGGTAGCACTGGAAGTGGCACCCTGCTGAGTTGGGCGACCGAATGGAACTGACGACTGATGGGACTTGCCCTGTTGGCGCACATCCCTACCCTTGTGAGAAACTACTCAACACTCTCGAATATGATGGCCTATCTTGCCACACCCAAAGTACACATCACTACTCGACGCTCTATACTCACCCTGATGATGTCTGCCACACTTCTGACATAAAGGATTTGTACGAGCACTGCTAACACTGACCTAGGACTTAGAGCCTGGTGCTCTATCCCTATTATCGTTTCTAAATTTGGGTACTGGGGCACTGGTTGAAGAGGGTACTGGGGATGAAGACCTCTGATGAAACTGAGGATGGTTACCACCTTCTGACTTTAGAAGATTAAAATTAAAACTACCTGTCCTAGCTCTCTTGTTTCCTCTCTCTTTCTCCCTTATCTTTTTCTCTTCTATCTGTTAAGCATGGACCATCAGTCTAGACAAGTCCATCTCACTAATCAACATTGCGGTCCTACACCCCTTGACCACACTTTCAGACACGCCAACCATAAACTTACTCATCTTGGACCTACTATCAGCTACCACATGAGGAGCATATCTAGCTAACTGAGTAAACTTGAGAAAATACTCCCTCACACTTATGCTTCCTTCCCTCAAATTAAAAAATTCTAACACTTTGGCATCCCTCAACTCTAATGGAAAAAATCTATCCAAGAAACCCGTGGCAAATTCTTCCCATTCTATAGGCCCTACATTAACACCTCTATCAACTTTCCACTACTTAAATCAAGTATGGACTATATCCTGTAGTTGATATGCAGCTAACTCAGCACTCTGACTAGACGTCACCCCCATATTATCCGTGACCTTCTAAACCATATCTAAGAATTCCTGTGGATCCTCTTCAGACTTAGATCTCGTGAAAGAAGGAGGATTCATCTGGGTAAAATCCCGAATTCTAGTTGCAACAATATTGGACACTGGGTTAGCTGAAACAACAGCTAGATGTTTATTTATGCTGATACGGAGTTCACTAAAGTAGTGAATGCAACCTTAAATTCTGCCTGAGAGACATGTTCATCCAAAGGATCTTCTTGGATGGGCTGAGGGGCTGGCTGGGTTCCTGTTCTTTTTCCATTCTTCTTGGGAGACATGTTCTGTAAACGAAAGGAGGAAATGGATTAGAATGAGAGTTTAACTCGAGCTAATGCTCAATCGCATGACATGAATACTGAAAGAAGGGAAACTTTTCCTAAACGCCTTGTAGCCTCTCGTCCATAAGTGTGGCATGCTACACACCCATGCACAAGACTCTACTCGATGCGGCTTTCATACTTCCTTGGATACTTTAAAACCTTAGGCTCTGATACCAAGTTTGTAACGACCCGAGACTACCCCCTAATCGTTACACGGTACTTACAGTCTCGAGGGACCACAAGCTAACCCATGAGCTGGTACCTGCTATGAGCACTGGATAATATAATCATGAATTTGCGGAAGAATAACTGAAGTGCCATAACATTTTAAATATCTAAATTCAAACTAAAATATAAATCTAGGAAAATGATTGTCTGAATCTGATAATGTACAGATAAACTAAACAACTAACTGACTATAATGTCTAAAAAGCCTCTAAGACCGATCGACCGAGAGTTGATGGGATAAGCCCCTAACTAACTCTACTGACTATTAAAATAAAGACATGAAATAAGATAGTCTGTCCTCGGGTGATGAGACTCACCACTGCTACTTTACTGCCAAAAATTTGAGGGACTAAGTGCGATCCGGGAACTGAGCATCATCACCTATGATAGGAGACATCATAGTGCAAAAGAAAGGTATACAACCGGTACTTAGAATGTACTGGTATGCTAAATGAGGTAGGCTAACATGCAAGGTTTCATGAATAAGAGTAATGATATATCTGAATATACATGTAAAATATCAAATACTGAATAGAGAGCATGAAATCTGTAGATACTGAACATGCATAAAAGTCTATAAAATCTGAAAATATATGAAAATTTGTAGACACTGAGGATGCATGACCAAGCATATGACATGAATTGGATGAAATCTGCAAACTGAAATACTGAAAATAACTGAAATTTGTATGCTTTGGTCAAGCAATACTAAGACTGAAGAACTGAACTGGAACTGTGACTGAGACTGTATCTGAGACTGTGGGAGATATCATCTAATTGATATTTCTCAATCTGAGCTAATTGGGGTCCAACCCATAACCCCAGTTAGAAGGGTATTAATACCGTGTTAGGGGTACTAATGTTGGCTGTGTGGATCTACTAAACAGATATCATGTCTAAAGGACTAAGGGTGTCAGGCCTGAACTGAAGGGTGATCTCTGCGAGATAGTCAAGCCTAATCTGATGGGTGACTGCTCATATCCTATGCAGGCTATACAGTTCTTGAGTATAAGGACTGCTACTAATGACTTTGCCTATCTGCGGGGAAGCCGCCATCCCTACCCTCGCTCAGTGCTAAATCCTACTCCTATCTGAATGACACTTAAATGCTAGACTATTCTGAGTTTAACTAACTGTTCTGATAATGCTCATGATATAATCTGAAGTTATTCTGAAGATACTGAGACAACATTAAGTAAATAACTACGGTTTTGGGTATTCAATACCCCCTGGACTCAGAATAATAGTAGTAGCATGACAATAAAACATTGAAGGACATAGCATGAAGACTCTTATTAAATCAATTGCTCTTGTAGACATTTTATCAAACACTTATAGTTCATGGTTTAAAATAATCATAGAATTACTAAAGGACCGGTATAATTGACATGAAATTATCATGGAAAACACTAAGTCATGATTTAATTCAACAAATGATAACACTAAAACACGAGGAATCAAATAACAACAATAACTTCATTAAAATATGAAATTAAATCAATGTTCATGGAGATTAATGTATGAAATCATGATTTAAAATCAAATAACTTAAAAAGATCATAACATTATAATTAAAAAGGTTACTTGGACTCCATGGATGAAGGGAATCCATGGATGAACATCTAACATACCTTAACAGATAAATTTCTTGAAGTTCTTGGGTGAATTCTTGAAATTGCTCTTGGTTTCTTGAGAGCTAGGGTTTGTAATTTAGAGAGAAAGCTCTTGAATTTTGGGAAAAATTAATAAAAAATGAACTTTTAAAATGATTTTAGGGCTTAAGTATTACATGTGGACGGATTAAAATAATGGGATAGGACAGTTTAAACCCTGGGAAAAATATTAGATTTTTGTGAAATTTTTTTGATTTGAGCCCCTGGCGCGATGCGGCGCTATCGTATCGTATCACTGGAAACTGACAACTGGGAAACTGGTCTATGGCGCAATGCGGGGAAATCGTGGTCCTTCACTGATTGGGACCTGGAAGTTCTCCGCAATGCGGTGGCATCGCGCTGCAACATTGGAAAATGACAAATTGGCCTATGGCGCGACGCACCAAAATCGCGATACCTCACTGGAAATTGACAATTGCTAGTTTGGATCTCTCTGCGATGAGATGATGGGTAAAATGATGGTGTCTAACAACTGAAATTTAAAATCGCCATAACTTCTTACCCGGTTATCGGATTTGGGCGAATTTTATATCGTTCGAAAGCTAATTCAATTTCCTACACAATGGCAGACTCTAAAATGAAAAATAATGAGCGTTTCAGAAATTTTATATACGAATACTCATGCTCTAGGACTTAGATTATCTTAGGGAAATACGGGGTGTTACACATAAGAAAGAGTGGACCTAGATCAAGTAAACAGTACACATCATGGGAAAAGAGTTTCAATATCCCAGTAATGATATCAGAAGATGCGTCAAACTCCTAATGGGTAGTGAGAGTGTAAAGTTGGTTCTAACCAGTGTCAGAGCCAGATGGTGCACCCTTTGGTGCCAGAGATGATGAAGAGGAAATTAAAACCTTGTTTTCCCCAGAAGCAGCCTTAGCCATCGGATATTTTCAAATCATGTGCCCTAGATAACCACAGTCGAAGCACTTGTCCTTTTCTTAATCACTATAACCTCGATACAGTCGACCATGAAATCTGCAGGAAGGATAGAATGGAGTTTATTGGGCCCCACTAGCCTGTGATTAGGCACCCTCTGCCCTGTAATTATTGCCACTATGAAAACACATATCACCCGATGGCTTTGGGTAAGGAGCACTAGCCATCGAGTAAGACCCAGAAATTCCCTACTTTTTCTTGGATCACTTTCCACCACCCCACTCTATTGTTGGCCACCATCCTGCTAAAAAAAATCTAAACTTCTTGCTCTACCTCCCACCTATTTTAGCTTGTTTCATCTTCTCTTTCTCAACCTACTGCATGTACACCACCGACCTGGAGATGTCTATATCCCTATTTAACAAAGCAGTCTTACTCTCAGAAATCAAGTCTTAGGACAACCCAGAAGTGAACTTTCTCATTCTATCCCTCAATCTAGAAACCAACTTCAGATTTACCACGATAATTGGTGAAACTTTAAGGAATACTCCTTGACTGACATATTGCCTTGTTTTAGGTTAACAAACTCTTCCGCCTTCGCCTTCCTCAACTAGAAAGAAAGAAACGGTCCAGAAAGGCACTAGAGAAATTATTCCACAGGGCTAACTCAACATTATCGCCCCTAGACTATTCCCGTTCCTTATACCATTGGTATGCTATATATTTCAGTTGTTAGGAAGAAAATTCTATACCCTCCATGTTAGTAGCATGCATAACACGAAATATCTTCTCCATCTCATCAATAAAACCTTAAAGATCCTCCTCAACCTTAACATTAGTGAACATAGAAGGGTTCAACCTCATAAATCTTCCAACCTTTGTGGCCTTAGAAGATGGAGTAACAAAAGAACCTTGCCTGGCCTGAGAAGATACCAACTAAGCCAACATATGAATAGACTGTCAAAACTCACCATTCATCACATCAGCCTGAAGAGCTCGAGAAGGACTGGAGGGGACCGATGGAACTCCAGGAGAGAATCAGGAACTGGACCCCTAGATTGAGTCTAAACCTCATAAGTAGGATGGGTCCCATCAATATTATCCTCAAGATATATGAGTTTTTATGAACTTCAGATCATCTGGGAAGCATAATCTGAAAAATGAACAAATGGGTATTAGAGAAGATTTTAGGACCTTAGACTTTACAACTCAAAAATAGAACACAAGAAAGAGAAACATTCTTAAATGCCTCATAGACTATTCCTTATGAGTGTGGCGAGCTACATACCCTTAAAAGAGACTCTACTCAACACGTCTTTATGGACCCTCAATTGACCATGAACCTTGGTCTTTGATACCAATCTGACATGACTTGAACTAGGGCCTAGTCTTATCGGGTATCTCAAGTCCAATGGGATTGAAGACCACCCTCAATACCCAACCATAACCACCCTACTCCCTCTGTCGGAAGAATTCTGAACATATAATAACATAAAACAATAATAATCTAAAGAAATAAAGTATGCTTAACACCAAAGTCAAAAACCAAAACCAATTAACCATTCATTTCTAATCCCAATGCTAGTACCAATACCAAGGCTAACACTAATATCGACACCACTCATTCCCATAGTAGTTAGATAAAGCCTTTAACTAGAATCAAAGAACATCCGATTGGGACATACCCCCGACCATACCCAAAACCAAAACCAAAATGAAAGAAATAAAAATAATGAAAAGAATCCCATAGCATAAAATTGAACCTTTCGGAGTATGAAAGATCACCACTTCAATCTGACTCAAAGCTGTCCTCGAATCTAAGTCACTTAGTAGGAGGAATGGTAGTATGGTTGGTTCCTGCATCACGTGGGGATACAATACCCGAAGATAGTTAGCAGAGTGAACACTAGCATGTAACTCAGGGATAAAGGTAAAATAATGTCATCATTCAAAACTAAATCAAATAACCATATGCAACCACATATATACATATATATTATGACGAGATAGGGAACAAGGTTTAGCATACATTTAAATCCTTAACCTGGATTGTTTAGCTTGGCTGTCCTAAAACTACCTACGAGCTATATGGGTTCAACTGCCCCTACTGAAAGGGGGTATTAGCTGCACGACCCAAGAAAAGAACCTGAGATGACCAGTACATCTCTGAAAATATAAAGTATTACGTTATGCACACGGTCACCAAGACAACCCTCATATTGATAAATGTGAGATTCTAATGTTGCCCTCCCAGGACCCCCACCTTCTATGGCTTTTCTACTCAACCTTCTTTTAGCCCATATTAAATCATTACACATTTCTAATAATTTACCAAGGAGTCTTTTAATTAGGCATTAACCATTTGTATCTTTATACCAAAACTAGAGCTTGTAAGTCTATTATCTTATGCAATATAAACCATTAAACCAAATTAGACTCTACTATTTTTGATTAACCAAAACTATTTATAACCAAACCATGGACACTAATGTCTTTCCAAAATCATATGAAACCAACCAAAACTAATTCATGTTTGTTTAACCATTAATGCAATGCAAAGATACAAAAGATAATTAAACTATGTGACAAAATCATCCTCATTGACAATTTCACAAAAAGGTTGAGGGCATGCCATTGTGAAAGCCAAATCACCAAATTTAGGGCTCAACCATAAAACCTTAATTAAATTACCATTACCATGCACCCACATGTGGAAAACCATAATTAAGACATGAAAAACCATAATTAAGTCATCACCAATGACCACAACATATGACTCATACCATTGAGTCATCACCAAGATAGTGAGTTGGACACCCACATACTATCCACATATGACTCCATAAAACCAGTCATTACCAGACCATACGACTCATATGGGCTAGTAGTACCTAAGACAGAATCCAAAGGATTGGACACTAGCCAACATACGACTCAACCCTACCATTAGTAACCTATCCTTATGGATCTTAGTAAGCCACTTGTACTCAAATCCAAGTCACTAAGTTTCTGATTCGATGAAGAATCGACCAAAGGACCCGTCACCACCCCTAATGACCTATACCACCAAGTTGTAACCATAACAAAACCCCAACCATTATTCTCTAGACGCCTAACAACTAGGGTCACCTGACCCGTACCTATACTATACAACTCGTATGAGAAGTCATTACAGGGATGATAAGCTCAAAGCTCAGGAAATTTCCTAGGGCTAAAACCCAAGGTGTTTCAATAAACCTAATCCACTACAAAAAATCACCCTAGGGAGTTGATACACATAATAGAATAGATAAAAAATTCCTAGATAACTCTAACCACTGAGCATAATAAGTAGACATATAAGAATAAGTGAATCCCGAATCAAATAAAATAAAAGTCGATAAATAGCACACTAAAATTATACCTGTGATAACAATATTTGAAGACTTTGCCTTGGGTATAGTGTTATGACATACAACTGACCATGCCCATCACCTTACTAGGCTCCTGACTGATCTTCTATCTTACCTACTTAAGGACCTCTACGAGCACCATAGGGACCACCGAGATAACTATGTATACCACCTCTATCTTGGGAAGGTACTGTCTTGATTAGTGAAATACTCTAAGCTACTGGAAAAACTATTCCACAACTGGGGAACTCTTTTGCGGAATAGAAAATTCACCACAACCATAACACGCCTCTATAACTTTACTGAAATCAGAAGATTCTACTAACCCAAGATAATCACCATGACTGGAATACTTAGAAGATGAACCCCTCAAAGGCTAACCACCACTTTGGCTAGGATGAATACTGTAACTAGACTGGCCTCAATTAGTAATATGGAGTACGATATGAATAGTCCTACTAGACTAACCCTTATGCTGATAAGGCTAATATGGAGGGTACCTACCCTAAGAACTATTGCCTCTCAATTATGATCTACTATGGTTCCCACTAAAACTACCCCAAAATAAAGGTCTCTTATCGAAGGCCCCTTGGGCCTCACGATATATATCCACCATAACTTGTAAAAGTTTAGAAACCTCAGCAAAAAATTTAACTGTAGAAACCAAACTTTGTGTAGTCATGGAAAGAAAAAGTGTTACATCCTGGGTTTTGCCCTTAGAATTTTTTTTTGAAATCCGTTCTCCGAACCTAATATGACTCTGGGGTACGAGTGATATGGTCCTATCATATGTTGACCCGTGTTAGTTGGTGGGATGGTTTTGATTACTGGAATGGTCACGACTTAAGGGTATGAGTTGTAAGGCTTAGATACGAGTCGTATCAATAACTCATATGGTAGGCAGTGTTTGATCCTCTTGGTAATTCATTCTGCCAGGGATATGGATCATGGGTAAGGATCATATGCTGAGGTTATGACTTGGTTGAATGAATTGTATATTAGACGGTGTCTTATTCAATGTTAAGGCTTGGGTATGACTAGTGGAAACTAATCATAAGGAAGGGTCATAAGAGGGTCTGTCATATCCTTGTGATGGGTTTTTAAGGGACTAAGTGAGGGTATTCTAGATATTTCTCTACTTACCCTAATTATGACCCACGACTTGTAATACATTTAGGAGGTTATTTGACCTATTATTCTATTTATTTACACATAGAAAACTATTCCTAAACATTCAATAATTCTCTTAAAAGCTTTTTGGGCAAGAGAGCTAGGGTTACAAATTAGGGATTTCTTAGGGCTTGATTTAGTGATTTTCTTCCGTTATCTTTCTTAGTTTAAGGCATGTGTCTCTTACCTACTTCTTATTTCTAAAAAGGCATGAATTTTATGGTTGTTTTCATGGTTTCATTGTTCATGTTTTATGGTTTTCAACTACTAATTGGTTTTTTTTCTTATAATGGCTTAGGTATGGTTTCCCATGGTTTAATTATGCTTTTATATGCATCCATGATGGTTTTGGGAAATTAAATTGCATGGTAATGGTTTAATGGTCTTTGGAATTAGTTTTGGTTATATTATTCCCCAAGGTGTTTGATGAAATACTTATAAAGATATGTTCATTGCATTGACTTCTTTAAATGCAACTCTTAGTTGTTTTCAGGTTATGCATGAAACTATAAATGGTTTAAATGGTGTAGAAAGGTTAAAGGCTTATTGTTTTTTCTTGTAGAGTACATGGAAGTCTCCCAAGAGGTTAATATGGTAAATGGAAAGGGCACTTAAGAGACTCCTTAACCTAAATAGTTTGGCTATGGGTAAATCTTGTAAGTAAGGTTGGTATGATGATACCACTAATAAATGGACTTGATTAATAAATAGAAATTGGTTGTTTTTGTATATGGTTTTAATTTGGAAATTAATGGCAGGATACACAACTAAGTTGTGGAAGATGGTGGTTTTGGGGGAACCAAAATTGGAAACTCATTTTCCTAATATAAAGGGTCTTTGATGTCCATGTACAAGTGTTACATTTTATATTAGAGGGATGTGCTAGCCATCCCAGGGGATATTCCTTGTCATGCGGCTACACACACTGGTACTCTTTCAGCAGGAGGAGCTAAACCCATATGACCCATGGGTGTGGTTAAATGGTAAGGTTACATAGCCTAGGTAAGGGTTTTTAAATGCATGTTAAACACAGATTCCCTTCCCAGCATTTATATATATGTATTGTTTTATGCATAATGGATGGTTTTACTTGGTTATTTAAATGGAATTACTTTATCCTTATCCTGAGATACATGCTAGCAGTCACTCACTAACCCATCTACTGGTGGATGTATACCCATGCTATGCAGGAACCATCCATTCTACTTTTCTTGTTTAGCATGCAAATTCGGTCTCAGTATTTGGACTAAAGTGGTGAGCTTCCATCCTTGTGGAAGGCATTATTTTATGTTATGGATTTGTTTGGACACTTTCATTTATTTTGGACATTGGTTTTGGCCATGGTTGGGGGCATGTCCCAACCAAATATTTGTATTCTTTTGGATAGAGGCTTTGTGGTATTTCTAGATGTTGGTATGGATGGGATTAGTATTAGTGTCGGCCTTAGCATTGGCATTGGTGTTGAGGCTGACATCATTGGACAATATTATTGGTTGTTCCATCCTATTATATTTATGGATTGACTATCATGTTATGTTTTGATATTCTCTTTGGTTTGGTATGGTGTGGATGGGTAGGTTTGGTATGGTTAGACTCAATTGGGTTGGTCATGATCGTGATCCTATCCTTGGGTCTTGATGTGAACAATAATTCTATCTCATTATATATTTAAAATTTAGCTCATCTGAGGCTGTGAAAGGTGGTTGGGATGGGTTAAGGGGGCGATCCCCGGTCCTAGTTGGATTTGGGATGGCCACTATGTCTAGGCCCTAGTTCGGGTCATGATAAGTTGGTATCAGAGCTTTAGGTTCATGGTTAACTGGGAAGTCCACAAAACTGTGTTGAGTAGGGTCTCTTTTAGGGGTGTGTAATGCGCCACACTTATAAGAGAGAGGCTGTAAGACATTTAGGAATGTTTCACTTTCTTGAAATTCTCAGTCCTAGAATTCTCTCTAATCCTTGGTTATTTGTCTTTCAAATTATGCCTCCTAAATCTGGAATGTAAAGGAATCCTTTTGCCTTATCTGAGGATAATGCTGAAGGGGTACCTCCTATGTTTGGAGTACATCTTCGATCTAATGGTCCTATTCCTGATTGTGCTGGATTTCTTTCTATTCCTCCTATTACTCCTCAAGTCCCTCAAGGTAACATGACAAACGCGAAGTTTCATCAGTCTATCCATGTTATTACTCTGATGGTCACTGCTTAGGACGAACGGGGTACGACTAGTGCTTTGTTTGCTAAGTCCATAAGGGTTTGTCAATTTATTAAGATGGGTCCTCCTACTTTTACGGGAGTGAAAGTGGTGGAAGACCCACAAGGCTTCTCAGATGAACTGGAGTAGATATTTTGGGTTATGCAGGCTTCTGATGTGGAGGGAGTTAGCTTTGCAGCTCATCAACTCAAAAATGTTATTTATTAGTGGTATAAGGAGTGGGACATAGATAAGGGTGATATGGAAGATGAAGGGTTGTGGGAGGCCTTTTCTAATGCATTCATGGATTATTCTTTACTCAAGAGTTAAGGGAAGCTAAGATAGAGAATTTTATGAACCTCGAGCAAAGGAGGATGTCTGTAAGTGAATATGCCTTAAAGTTTCATCAGTTGTCAAGGTATGCTCCTGATTTGGTGGCTGATATGAGGTCAAGAATGAGGAAGTCCGCTTTCGAGCAGAATAGAGATTTGATTTTACAGAGCAAGACTACTCTGCTCATTAGGGATATGGATATGTCTAGGTTGACTATTCATATGCCGCAGGTTAAGAATGAGAAGAGAAAGCATACAAAATTTGGTGATAGACAGAGAAAGCGGGGTAAATTTTCTGATCAGGGAGGTGCACAGTCTCAAGGTGGTAGAGATGGTGGCAAGTAGTAGAAAAAAAGTGGGGGAGTTTAGGTTTCTTCTCTGCTGCCAGTGCTTTTTACCCACAACAGTTGGGCGAGAAGTTTCACTAAGGTAGTGATAATTCTCGAGCTTAGGTTACCCAATCTTAGGTGAGTAGAGGTCAGTCTATTTCTTCATGCCCTCTTTGTCAGTTCTATAGTTGACCTCATCAGGGTTTCTGTAAGAAAGGTAGGGATAAGTGCTTTAAGTGTGGTCAGGTAGGCCATCAACTCAAGGATTATCCAGCTAATAAGGTTGCTACTAGGGAGAATAAGATTCCAGTGGCTTTATCTTCTGCTCCTAAACCTGGTGGTGTGGCATCTACTTCTATTACTTCTCCTGGTTCTAGTGTGTGTCGGAATAGGTTGTATGCTTTGGCGTCTCGACAGGAATTTGAGGCATCACCTTATGTTGTTACTGGTATGTTACAACTTTTTCCCGTGACGTATATTATTTGCTTAATTGGATCTCCACTCTTTCTTATGTAACTTCTTATATAGCTGTGTCTTTTGGTTTTGATCTGAGAATTATTTCGGATCCTTTTTCTATTTTTACCCCAGTAAGAGACTCGATCATTGTTGAATGGGTCTATAGGGGATGTGTGGTATCTGTTGGTGATAGGTAGACTTTGGTGGATCTGTTTGAGTTGGGAATAGTGGATTTTGATAAAATTTTGGGTATGGATTGGTTACATTCTTGTAATGTATCTTTAGACTATCGAACTTGTAAGGTTATCTTTAGGTTCCCCGATGAGCCAAAAATAGAATGGGAGGGTTGTTATTTTTCTTCTAGGGAAAGATTCATTTCTTATCTTAGAGATCAAAGGTTAATTTCTAAAGGGTTTCTTTATCATTTGGTCCGGGTTAAAGATTCCAACTCGGAAGGTCCTTCTTTCCAGTCAGTTTTGGTATTTAATGTATTTCCAAAGGTCTTTCTGGATGATCTTCCTGGTGTTCCTCCGAATAGAGAAATTGAGTTTGGTATTGATTTGCTTTTGGTAACTCGTCCAATATCTATTCTTCCGTATAGAATGGCTCCGAATAAGTTAAGGGAACTCAAGGAGCAAATTAATGATCTTCTAGATAAGGGGTTTATTTATCCTAGTGTCTCTCCGTGGGGTGCACCGATGTTGTTTGTGTGCAAGAAGGATGGTTCCCTTCAGATATACATTGACTACAGGTAGTTGAACTAGGTAATGATTAAGAACAAGTATCCTCTCCCAAGGATAGATGATTTGTTTGATCAGTTACAGGGTACCAAGTTTTTTTCCAATATAGATCTTCAGTCTGGGTACCATCAGCTTAATATTAGGGAGTTGGATATCCCTAAGGTGACTTTTCATACTCGATATGGGCATTTTGAGTTCTTAGTGATGTCATTTGGATTAACAAATGCTCTGGCGACATTTATGGATTTGATAAATGAGGTGTTCAGGCAGTATTTAGATCTCTTGTCATTGTGTTTATTGATGACATTCTGGTGTATTCAAGGAGTAAGATGGATCATGATAATCACTTATGTGTGGTATTGCAGACCTTAAAGGAACAATGGTTGTTTGCCAAGTTCTCTGAGTGTAAGTTTTGGTTGAATATTGTGACTTTCTTGGGTCATATTATTTCTAGTGAGTGGATAATGGTTGATCCTCAAAAGGTTGCTACGGTGAAGAGGTGGCCTAGGCCCACGACTCCATCCGATGTTTAGATCTTCTTAGGTTTAGCCAGGTATTAAAGGCAGTTTGTAGAAAATTAATCATCGATAGCTGCTCTTTTGACTAAGTTAAATTAGAAGATGGTTTAGTTTTCTTGGTCGGATGCTTGTGAGGGAAGTTTTGAGAAATTAAAGAATAGGTTGATGTCGGCTTCAATTTTGACTTTACCGGAAGACAATAATGGGTTTGTGGTTTATTGTGATGCACCTCGGGTAGGGCTTGGTTGTGTTTTGATGCAATAGACAATGGTGATTGCCTACGCTTCTAGGTAGTAGAAGGGGCATGAGAGGAATTATCCTACTCATAATTCAGAGCTGTTGGAGGTTGTGTTTACTTTGAAGATATGGAAGAATTATTTGTATGGTGTTCACATAGATATCCTTTCTGATCATAAGAGTCTTCAGTACGTATTTACAAAAAAATAGATTAATCTCAGGCAAAGGAGATGGATGAAGCTTCTCAAGGATTATGATATGATTCTTCACTATCACCCCGGTAGGCTAATATAGTTGTTGATGCTCTTAGCAGGTATTCTATAGGAAGTTTGGCTCATGTGGAAGAAGGCAAGCGGGAATTGGTAAAGGATATTCACTGTTTGTCCAATCTTGGAATTCATCTCTTGGATTCTAAAGGTGGTGGTGTAATGTTGCAAGAAGTGGTTCAATCGTCTCTTGGTGCAGAGATTAAGGAGAAGCAAGTGTTGGATCCAGACTTGATAAAACCCAAGAGTGATATTGGTGGGCAAAAGATGGCGGTGGTTGAGATTAGTGGTGATGGTACTTTGTGGTACCACGTGAGGTTGTGTGTTTTGAATGTCGATGGGTTGCGGATGAGCTATGCTATGTTGTCCATCCTAGTTCAACAAAGATATATCATGATCTTAAGGAAATCTATTTGTGGAATGGTATGAAAAGCGACATGGTTGACTTCGTGGCTAAGTGCATGGTGTGTCAATATTTTAAGGTTGACCATATGAGGCCTAGTGGGTTGCATCAAGAAATAAAGTTGTCTAAATAAAAGTGGGAGTTGATCAATATGGATTTCGTTACCGATCTTCCTCAATTTTAGAATTATTTTGAATCGATTTGGGTCATCATGGATAGGATGACCAAGTCTACTCACTTTTTATGGTAAGGACTACATTTTTCGGTAGAATATTATCTGAAATTATATCTTCAAGAGATTGTGAAGCTGCATAGGGTGCCTATTTTGATTATTTCTGATCGTGGTACGCAGTTTACCTCTCATTTCTAGCAGTTTTTCAAGAAGGGATTGGGGACTAAGATTAGTCTGAGTACTATATCACATACGCAATCGGTGGGCAAGCGGAGAGAACTATTCAGACATTGGAGAATATGCGTGATTGATTATGGTGGTAGTTGGGTTGAGCATCTACCTTTGGTAGAGTTTTCTTACAATAATAGCTATCATTCTAGTATTGTATGGTTCCTTTCGAGGCGTTGTATGGTTGGAGGTGTAGATTTCCTATTGGATGGTTTGACCTTGGTGAGGCGGATATTTTAGTTCCGATTTGGTCTATCAAGCTATAGAGAAGGTGAAGGTGATTTGGGATAGGCTTAAGGCTTCTTAGAGTCTAAAAAATCACTATATGAATATTAGGCGTAGAGACTGGGAGCTTGAAGTTGGGGACATGGTATTCCTAAAGGTGTCTCCCATGAAGGGAGTAGTGCGGTTTGGAAAAAATGGGAGCTCAGCCCTCAGTTTCTTGGTCCTTATGGGATTTTGTGGAGAGTGGGCAATATTGCTTATGAGTTGGAGTTGCCTGCGAGTTTGGGTTTGGTTCATCCGGTCTTTCATGTTTCTATGTTGAGGAAGTGTATTGGCGATCCTTGTTTAGCTGTTCCTTTGGAAGGGTTGGATATCTCGGATTCTCTGTCTTATGAAGAGGTCTCGATTAAGATATTAGATAGGCAAGTTCATCGGTTGTGAACCAAGGATGTAACTTTAGTTAAGGTTCTGTGGTGGAACCATAAGGTGGAGGAAGCTACGTGGGAAGCGGAAGAAGACATGAAGTTCAAGTATCCACATTTGTTTTTTGCTCCTGGTATTCATGCGGAAGGTATGTGTTCTTGAACACATCTTTATTTTATGAGTTTGTTAAAGGAAAGATTTACGTCTTTGCCTCTTTGTTTTCAAACTTTGTTAAAGGGATGTTTGATAATGCAAATGACTCTATGTGTGGTTACCCCTACCTTATCCATCATTCGGGGATGAATGTTCCTATTGGGAGAGAATGTTACATCCTGGGTTTTGGCCTTAGAAATTTTTCTTGAACTCCGTTCTCTAAACCAAACAAGACTCTAGGGTACGAGCCGTATGCTGGGGTACGAGTGGTCTGGTCCTGTCGTAAGCTGACCCGTGTTAGTTGGTGGGATGGTTTTGATCACTGGAATGGTCATGATTAAGGGTATGATTTGTAAGGCTTGGATATGAGTTGTATCGGTGACTCATATGGTGGGCAGTGTTTGATCCTCTTGGTAATTCACTCTGCCAGGGATAAAGATCATGGGTACGGATCGTATGTTGAGGTTATGACTTGGTTGGATGAGTCATATACTAGATAGTGTCTGATCTAAGGTTAAGGCCTGGGTATGGCTGGTGGAAACCAATCGTAAGGAAGGATGCGACTCGTAAAAAGGTCAGTCGTATCCCTTTGACTGGTTTTTAAGGGACTTAAGTAGGGGTATTCTGGTCATTTCCCTACTTACCCTAATTATGATCCACGACTTGTAATACACTTAGTAGGTTATTTGTCCTATTGTTCTATTCATTAACACATAGAAAGTTACTCCGAAGCATTCAACAATTCTCTCAAGAGCTTTTGGGGAAAGAGAGCTAGGGTTACAACTTGGGGATTGCTTGGGGCTTTCTTTGGTGGTTTTCTTCCATCATCTTTGTCGGTTTAAGGCACGTGTCTATTCCCTACTTCTTATTTATAAAAAGGCATAGATTTTATGTTTGTTTTCATGAGTTCAATGTTGCATGGTTTATGGTTTTCAACTACTAATTGGGTTTTTTTATAATGGCTTGGGTATGGTTTCCTATGGTTTAATTATGCTTTTTATGCATCAATGATGGTTTTGGGTAATTGGATTGCATAGTACTGGTTTAATGGTCTTTGGAATTGGTTTTGGTTATATTATGCCCCAAGGTGTTTGATGAAATGCTTATAAAGATATGTTTATTGCATTGACTTCTTTAAATGGAACTCCTTCTTGTTGTCAACTAATGCATAGAACTATAAATGGTTTAAATATCTTACATAGGTTAAAGGATTATTGGTTTTGCTTGTGGAGTACATGGAAGTCTCCCAAGAGGTTAATATGGTAAACGGAAAGGGCACTTGAGAGTCCCCTTAACCTAAATGGTTTGGCTTAGGGTAAATCTTACAAGTACGGTTGGTATGACGATACCACTAATAGATGGCCTTGGTTAATAAATGGAAATTGGTTTGTTTTGGATATGGTTTGTTTTGGATATGGTTTAAATTTGGACATTAATGGCGCAATGTGTAACTAAGCGGTGGAAGGTGGAGGTTCTGGGCGAACCAAATCTAGAAACTCATATTTGTCGATATGAGGCGTCTTTGATGGCCACATGCGAGTGTCACATTTTATATTGGAGGGATGTACTAGTCATTCAGGGGATATTTCATGGTCGTACGGCTACACGCACTAGGACCCTTTCAGCGGGGGGAACTGAACCCATACACCCTATGGGTGTGGTTAAACGACAAGATTACACAACCCAGGTAAAGATTTTTAAATGCATGTTAAACACGGATTCACTTTCCCAGCACTTAAATATGTATATTTTTATGCATAATGTATGGTTTTACTTGGTTTCTTAAGTGACGTTACTTTATCCTTATCTTGAGATACATACTAGCGGTCACTCGCTAACCCATCTAATGATGGCTATATACCCACGCTATGCAGGAACCAACCATTCTACTCCTCCTGTTTAGCACGCAAATTCGGTATCAGCATTTGGACTGAAGTGGTGAGCTTCCATCCTTTCGAAAGGAATTATTTCATGTTATGGATTTGCTTAGACACTTTTGTTTTATTTTGGACATTGGTTTTGGCCATGGTTGGGGGCATATCCCAACCGAATATTTGTATTCTTTTGGATTGAGGCTTTATGGTACTTCTGGGGTTGGAATTGGAGGGATCGGTATTGGTGTCGGCCTTAGCATTGGCATTGGTATTGGTGCTGACATCATTGAACGATATTGCTGGTTGTTCCAACCTATTATATTTTGGGATTGACTATCATGTTATGTTTTGATATTCTCTTTGGTTTTGTATGGTATGGATGGGTGGGTTTGGTACGGTTAGACTCGGTTGGGTCGGTCACGGCTGTGATCCTATCCCAGAGTCTTGATATAAACAACAACACTATCTCGTTATCTTTTCGAAATTCTGCTCGTCTAAGGCTGTGAAAGGTACTTGGGTTGGGTTAAGGGGGTGGTCCCCGGTCCCGGTAGGACTTGGGATGCCTATTACGTCTATGCCCTAGTTCGGGTCATGAAATGAAGTCTCACCTTTGATTAAACACTGAACCCTTTCATACTCAGTCAGTAAGATGGAAATGGCAAGCCTAGGCAACTTACAAAATTAAGCCTCATACTCCACAATAGTCATGGAGCCCTATTCCAACCTCAATAACTAATCTCTTATACAATCTCTAAGACTGCGAGGCATATACTTCTCCAAGAAAACCTCAAAGAACTGAGTCTATGTCAAAGGGTGAGATCCAACTGGCTTGGAATCAATATGATCTCTCCACTAGTGTCGAGCTACCAAATACAACTAGAAAGTAGTGTAGTACACACCATGAGTCTCAACTATGCCTAAATTATAGAGCCTATCCTCACAAGCAACCAAGAACTCATAAGAATCCTTGCCCGGTGCACCAAAAAACCTAGGTGGAGTCAATCTCAAAAACTTACCAAATATCTTTTGCTCCTCAATAAATATAGCAGGCTGGGAAACTACCGTCCAGGAAACAACCGGTTGAGTAACCACCAGCACAAGAGGGACCTCAACTTTAGGAGCCGCAACTATAGGTTGCACCCCTACCTCAGTATCACTTTGATTTGCAGATTGTGAACTATCATAGGGTGAACCACTAACTAATCCTAAGAGTTGAACCAATGCATCCCTGAGTAATGAAGAAGAAATAGTCCCCGGTGGAGCCTAGGATAGTCCCTAGACTATCATTGGTAGGGGTGAAGGAATCTCTGGCGCGGAAGCAGGAATAGGGTCTGGTGAAGGCCCTCTATCTTAGTCTTCATCTGGGTATGTGTAACGCCCCGAATATGGTACCCAGAATGCTACACGATGCTCATGACCCCGAAGGACCACAAGCTAACCCATGACTGGTATCTGTACCTGTATACTGCATAATATATTGTGTTATGCGAAAATATGAACTTAAAGGCCATAAGGTTCAAAACTGTAACATAGGATCTGATAAATCATAACATATGGATGCGGTATGAAATACCTAAAATAACTGAAATAACTAACTGAACATGATAGTCTGGAAAGCCTCTAACTGATTGAACGGTCTGAATGAAGATTTGATGGGACATGTCCTCAACTAACTCCAACTAATAAATAAATTAATGATATAATAAAGTAATGATCATGTCCTCAAAAGATAAGGACTCACTTCTAGCTCTGACTGCTGAGACAGGAATCTACTGATGCTCTGGAGCTCGTGTCTCTGAACCTATAGTATAAGACACCATAGCACAAATACGTCAGTACTTTAAATATACTAGTATGCATGTGAGGTAGGCTGAATGCATGGGGTTCATCTGTATGAAATATACTGGTTAACTGATTACTATGAACATGAGAATACATGCATGCATACATAGTAACTACATCTGAAATCATGATAACATGAGTTTACAAATAACTACCATGACTAATGACTGAGTTCTGATAACTGATAACTGATGACATGAGTGACTGTATCTGACAGTCCTGAATCTGATGGAACTAGATGAGTTCTATACTGTATCTGAGTTGACTATAGCTCACAATCCAGATTCTGTAACATAAAACCGTGGGAAATAGTCATCTAACCAACATGCCCCAAATGATGCATTATAGCTTAATTGGGGTCCAATCTGTGCCCTGATTGGAAGGGTGCCAATACCACGCCACTGGTAAAGACAATATGTGAGTAACCCTCATCTAGAAGGTTACTGTAATAAGAGCGGTGGGAACCCTCAACTAGCAGGTTAAGCCACCTCATCTACCCTCAACTAGAAGGTATGATGTGTCAACCTACGCTGGCTATGTAGTTCTGGAATTTAAGGATTGTTTCTAAGAATCACACCCTCTACTGGCAGGTGAGTTCCCATCCTTGGGTTCAGTAGGTGCTAATATCTACTCCCATCTGAATAGACACTGAACATAATTAACTGATCTGAACATGGACTAAGTTTACTGAATTCCGTTATCTGATGGAATACTATTGAGATGATAACTGACTGAGTTTGTGAGATTACTGAGGTTACTGAATTATTGATCTTTCAGGAGTCACATAACTGACTGAGTTCTATGAATCATGGCTTGACTGAGGATATCGTGAAAACATGACACTAGCTCTAGGCATACAACTAAATTGTCGGGTACAAGTACCCCCAAGACTCGATGGAAAGAAACTAACAAAGCATGACTTGCTTGAATACATGACCAATATCGCAATCCATAATTCATTTATTAAGGCAATTCATCAAACATGTGATATGTATAAGCTTGTACATAAATGGGGATTTCGTAAGATC
The DNA here is from genome assembly GCA_030864215.1 of Capsicum pubescens. Classification (NCBI taxonomy): domain Eukaryota; kingdom Viridiplantae; phylum Streptophyta; class Magnoliopsida; order Solanales; family Solanaceae; genus Capsicum; species Capsicum pubescens. Next base: position 20,868,146 of record CM061539.1, read on the forward strand.
ATACTAGTTGGGCACTTTTTTCCTTCACATAGGCATTTAATCAAACACATGGTAATCATAGTATATGTAGACAACATTATATAACAAATAAACATCATGATTCAACTCTAATTTCATCATCCAAGGCTTTAATCATAGGTCCATATGAATCTATCTTTATACTAATCAATTCCACATACAATTGATCTCCCCACATGGATTAGAATTCAATTGGTCATTATAAACATGAAAAAAAGCAACCCAACATGAAATTCATAAAGAAATCCATAGAATTTAGCCTTGAAAAGAGATTCTTGGGCTTCATGGATGAAAGGAGTTCATGAATGAACACTATGCATACCTGGGTTGAGTTTCTTGAAGTTCTTGAACTTGAAAAATTTAAATCTCTTAGTTCTTGAAGAAGATTTGAATTTTGTTCTTGGGGATTAATGTTAGAGAAAAAACCCTAATTTTGTTGTTGTAGATGGATAATGAATTTCTGAGCTTTGGTCGGATATAACTTGGTATATAAATGGGTGGTAAAAGACCAAAAATCCCTTTAAAAATAGCTTTAAAATAACTGAATGGAATATGCGACGATAGGTGTGACGGTCTATCGCTGGGTCGATGGTCCATCGGACTTACCATCGTATTGGGACCAGGACTGGAACTTACTGCCTTGGTGCGACGGTGGGGTGCGATGGTCCGTCGCTAGTCGGACTTACCATCGTATTGGGACCAGGACTGGAACTTATTACCTTGGTGCGACGGTGGGGTGCGATGGTCCGTCGCTAGGTCGACGGTCCATCGGTCCTTACCGTCGCTTCTAGGCAGAATAGTGCCTCACTGTTTTTGTTGTGACGGACTGAGCGATGGTCCGTTGCTAGTTCGACGGTTCTTCAGCCTGGTCCGTATATCCAGGGCAGAAGGTATTCACGCTGCCTTGCTACGAAGGTCATAGGAGATGGTCCTTCGCTAGTCCGACGGTCCGTCGGCCTCACCGTCACACCTGGGCGGTTTTACTGCCTTTTATATTTCGTCCATAACTTTCTCTTCCGATGTAGGATTTTGATAGAATTGGTATCAATGGAAAGCTTATTCAATTTCCCACATGACAAAAAGTGAAAATCTTAAAAATACCACTGTACAAAAGTGGATTCATGTTTCAAAGAAAGATTCTAACATTCTTGGGACAATTTCAAGCTAGGAAGAAGTTTGGGGTATTATAATAGCTCTCCCTTGAGAACATTCATCCTCAAATAAAACTGAGTGAGGGGGAAGCATATAATCTGACGTATATACTGAACATGACTGGATGGAACATGATTTCATAACTGTCATGATTGATAACTTAATATATCATACTGAACATGCATATCTGATGCATGTGTAACTGATTCATGAATGCATTACTGGGTGTTCTGATGAACTAACTTTCTCACAATGAGAATGCATGTCTGAATATGCAATGGTACTTGGTACCAAGTTTGTGATGAACACTGAACATGAAACTGAGTAATCTTAAGGAGAACTGTTACCTTGAGCTTGATCTGAGTTGGCGAAGAAGAGGTGAGGATACTTGGTACGCATGTCTACTTCTACTTCCTAAGTAGCTCCATCGACAAACTGATTTCGCCAAAGAACTTTAACTAGAGGAACTTCTTTGATCCTCAATCTATGAGTCTGATAGTCTAGGATTTTGACCAAAATCTCTTCATAAGATAGGCTGTTCTGAACATCTATGCTCTGAATAGGGACTACAACTGCTGGGTCACCTATGCACTTCTTGAGCAAGGAGACATGGAAGACTGGATAAACTGAAGCTAGATCTGAAGGCAATTCGAGCTCATAAGCTACCTTGCCAAAGCAACTAAGAATTTTGAAGGGACCGACATATCGGGAACTGAGCTTTCCCTTCTTGCCGAACCCCTTCACTCCTTTCATGGGAGATTTCTTTAGATAGACTTGATCACCAATCTTGAACTCGAGATCCTTTCTAAGAACATCTGCATAAGACTTCTATCGGCTCTGAGCAGCCCGAAGTCTTTCTCTGATCAACTGGACTTTCTCCAAGGCGTCGAATACCAAGTTAGGACCTATAACTGAGGCCTCACTAACTTCGAACCAATCAATTAGAGATCTACATCTCCTACTATAGATATCTTCGAATAGATCCATATGAATACTGGAATGATAGTTGTTGTTGTATGAAAATTTAATCAAAGGCAAGTGGTTATCCCAACTTCCCTTGACATCAATTGCATACGCACGCAACATATCTTCTAAAGTTTGAATGGTCCTTTCTGCTTGACCATCTTTCTGAGGATGAAAGGCCGTACTGAGATGAACTTGGGTACCAAGACCCTTTTGGAATGCTTTTAAAAATAAGAGGTGAACTGGATACCTCTGTCTGAGATAATAGATAACGGAACCATGCAATCTAACCAACTCTCTGATATAGAGTTTGTCGTAATCCTCAGCTGAATAAGAGGTATGAACTGGAAGGAAATGAGATGATTTGGTCATCCTGTTTACAATGACCCAAACCAAATCATGTTGACGACGAGTTCGAGGCAAACTCATCACGAAGTCCATGTTCACTTCTTCCTACTTCTAAGTAGAAATACTAAACTCCTGCATGGACCCACTAGGCTTTTGATGCTCTATATTAACCCACTGACATGTAGAGAACTTAGCCATAAACTCTGCAATGTCTTTCTTCATCCCACTCTACCAATAGATTTCTCACAAATCACGGTACATCTTTGTGGCCCCTGGATGAATAGAGTAGCGTGCACTATGCGCTTCTACAAGAATTTGCTGCCTTAAGTCATCTACAGCTGGAACACACAGATGAGCCAGACAATGCAGAACACCATCTCCCCCTTGGGAGAAAACCTCTACTTTCTAATCATTGGCTGACTCTTTTAACTTGACAAGGCTAGGATCCCTATCTTGCTTTTCTTTCACCTTAAAAACTAGAGATGATTCTGAACTACTCTGAACCCATATATCACCCTCCTCTATACCGACTAAGCGAACGCCTAGTCTGGAAAGATGATGGACTTCCTGGGCTAACTTTTTCTTATTGTCCTCGACATGAGCAACATTACCCATAGACAGTCTATTGAGAGCGTCGGCCACTACGTTGGCCTTGCCCGGATGATAAAGAACACTCATGTCGTAATCTTTCAAGATCTCTAACCACCTTCTCTGACAAATATTGAGATCTTTCTAATAAAAGACATACTGAAGGCTCTTATGATCCATGAACATATCTACATGAACACCGTATAGATAATGCCTCCAAATCTTCAAGGCAAATACTACGGCGGCTAACTCAAGATCATGATTAGGATAATTCTTCTCATGGGGTTTAAGATATCTAGAGGAGTAGGATATGACCTTACCATGCTGCATGAGGACACAAACCGAACCTACTCTGGATGCATCACAATACACTACGAACCTATTTGAACTATCTGGAAGAGCTAGAACTGGAGTTAAGGTGAGTCGAGTCTTCAACTCCTGAAAACTCTTATTGTAAGAATCTGACCACTGAAACTTAACTTTATTATAAGTCAATATGGACATAGGGGATGCAATAAAAGAAAATTCCTTAATAAATTGTGTATAATAGCCAGCCAAACCCAAGAAACTCTTGATATCTGATGGAGATATAAGGCGAGGGTAGTTTTTTACTGCTTCTGTCTTTTGAGGATCTACTCTAATGCCATCACCAGAAATGATATGGCCAAGGAATTCTACTGACCTTAGCCAAAATTTGCACTTACTAAATTTGGCGAATAGCTAGTGATCTCTGAGAGTCTGAAGTACTATTCTGAGATAGTCTGATGATCTCACTCACTGGGGGAATAGACTAGAATATCATATATGAAGACTATGAAGAACATGTCCCAATACTACTTGAACACAAGGTTCATAAAGTCTATGAAATTTGCGGGGGCATTTGAGAGACCAAAGAAAATGACTAGGAACTCGAAGTGACCATACCGAGTACGGAAAGCTATTTTCTAAATGTCACATTCTCTGACTCTGAGCTGATGATAGCCGGATCTGAGGTCTATCTTGGAGAAATAGCTAGCACCCTGAAGTCGGTCAAACAAGTCATCAATTCTGGGAAGAACATACTTTTTCTTGACCATGACCTTATTAAGATGACGGTAGTCTATACACATTCTAAGAAAACCATCTTTCTTGCGTACAAATAATACTGGAGCACCCTCGGGGACATACTGGGTCTGATGAATCCCTTATCTAAGAGATTCTTCAACTGCTCTTTCAATTCTCTGAGTTCTGCTGGTGCCATTCTGTATGTCAAAATAGATATAGGCGGAGTATCTGGAAGAAGATCAATGCCAAAGTCTATTTCCCTTTTGGGAGGAATTCTTGGAAGATCTTCGGGAAAGACATCTGAATATTCGTTCATGACTGGGACTAATTCAAGACTGAGATTTTTGTAACTAGTGTCCTTAACAGGAAAAAGATGATAGACATATCCCTTAGATATCATTTTTCGTGCTCAAAGGTTGGAAATAAGCTGACCTCTGAAAGAAGATACACTACCCTTCCACTCTAGGATGAGTTTATTCGGAAACTGGAACTGGAATATTCTATTTCTGCAGTTGAATGTGGCATAGAAGGAATGAAGTCAATCCATACCGAGAATGATATCAAAATTAGTCATCTCTAATTACTCTAATGAGAGCGGTGGGAACCCTCAACAAATAAGTTAAGCCACCTCATCTACCCTCAACTAGAAGGTATGATGTCTCAACCTATGCTGGCTATGTAGTTCTGGAATGTAAGGATTACTTCTAAGAATCACACCCTCTACTGGAAGGTGAGTTCCCATCCTTGGGTTCACTCGGTTCTAATTTCTACTCCCATTTGAATAGACACTGAACATGATTAACTGATCTGAACATGGGCTGAGTTTACAGAATTCCAGTAACTGACGAAATACTACTGATATCTGATAACTAACTGAGTTCGTGAGATTACTGTGGTTACTGAATTACTGATCTTTTCTGAGTCACATGACTGACTGAGTTTTATGGATCATGGATTGACTGAGGATATTGTGAAAACATGACACTGGCTATAGGCATATAACTAAATTGTCGGGTACAAGTATCCCCAGGACTCGATGGAAAGAAACTGACAAAACATGACTTTCTTGAATACATGACCAATATCGCAATCCATAATTCATTTATTGAGGCAATTCATCAAACATGTGATATGAATAAGCTTGTACATAAATGGGGATTTCATAAGATCATACTAGTTGGGCATTTTTTTCCTTCACATAGGCATTTAATCAAACACACGGTAATCATAGTATATGTAGACAATATTATATAACAAATAAATATCATGATTCAACTCTAATTTCATCATCCAAGGGTTTAATCCTAGGTCCATATGAATCTACCTTTATACTAATCAATTCCACATAAAATTGATTACCCAACATGGATTAGAATTCAATTGGTCATTATCAACATGAACAAAATCAACCCAACATGAAATTCATAAAGAAATCCATATAAATTAGCTTTGAAAAAAGATTCTTGGGCTTTATGGATGAAAGGAGTCCATGAATGAACACTATGTATACCTGGGTTAAGTTTCTTGAAGTTCTTGAACTTGAAGAATTTGAATCTCTTAGTTAAAGAAGATTTGGATTTTGTTCTTGGGGCTTAACCTTAGAGAGAAAATCTTAATTTTGTTGTTGTAGATGGATAATGAATTTCTGAGCTTTGGTCGGATATAACTAGGTATATAAATGGGTGGTAAAATACCAAAAAGCCCCTTTAAAAATGGCTTTAAAATAATTGAACGAAACATGCGACGGTGGGTGCAACGGTCCGTTGGACTGACCGTTGCTTCTAGGCAGAATAGGACCTCACTGTTTCCTTTGCGACGACCTGAGCGATGGTCCGTCGCTAGTTCGACGGTCCGTCGCTAGTTCGACGGTCCATCGGCCTGGGCCGTCGATCCAGGGTAGAAGGTAGTCACACTACCTTGATGCGACGGTCATGGGCGACGGTCCGTCCCTAGTTTGATGGTCCTTCGGCCTCACCGTCGCACCGTGGCAGTTTTACTACCTTCTGTATTTTGGCCATATATTTTTCTTCCGATGTCAGATTTTGATGGAATTGGTATCGATGGAAAGCTTATTCAATTTCCCACGTGTCAAAAAGTGAAAATCCTAAAAATATCATGTGTACAAAAGTGGATTCATCTTTCAAAGAAAGCTTGTAACATTCTTGGAACAATTTCAAGCTAGGAAAAAGTACGGGGTATTACAATATGCATATCTCGACTATTGGGATCCCTAGTCACGAACTCAGGGTAATCGTCTCATGTAACGGTATCACGCATCCTAGCTATCTGGGAAAGAGTGAACCAAAGGAATCTTAGAAACTAACTCAGACTCTTAGCATAAAATGAGTCAAAGAAGTGAAGATCTCATAATAATTTCCTATAGCCTCTCAAAAATAAGAAATGGACGTCATTATTCCAATCCATGGGACTCTGCTAGACATTTGCTCTTATACCAACAATACTGGTGAACAAGCGCTCTGATATCAATTTTTCACGACCTTACTTCTGAGTTATGATGGCACCTACTTTATTCCACCAGTAGGTAATCCAAAATGTAGCCTGGAGATAAAAGAAATAGGCTAATTTGGTAGAGAAATGGCATAAATGTCAGAAATATGTCAGTAAAATCTTACAAGCTATAAAACATGGGATAGTAATAATAATATTAAAGATAAATAAGATAGTAATAACATCCCACGAACTAATAGTATCGGTATAAGAGACACTAACAAAAAGAATATGAGCACTCTAATAGTCAAATATACATCAGTTTAGAAATAAAAAGACTAACCAAAAAATAGAAAAAAAAGAAAAGGGAAACTCCAACTCCGTGAGCAACCTATCTCCAAACTCTAGTCAGCACAATTGCAGCGTCATTGACAGCAACTAATATTTCGATCTATACCAAAAAGGTATAGAAGTATAGTATGAGTACCAAGCCATGGGTACTTAGTAGGCATCATCAGACGATTGGGCTAAATAATAATATAAGTATAATAAATTTGCAAGATAAATAAGCTAATTCAAGGTAAAAAGGAAAACCTGGAATAATGATCCATACTATAAATAAATAAATAATTCTAAATAACAACATAAAATAACACATAACTACCACTACAAAACTCTCCCATAATCTAGTAAATGTAGAAAAATAAATAACCCAATAAGGGCCCTCATAAGCCCGAAGGGTACAATCAAAGAAGAGAAGTAACCAAAATCACACAAATTAACTGGGAGTCAAAGCCATAACTATGAATCCTTCCATACTCGAATCAATTTTATAATCATTATAAATACCCTCCCATTGCCTGACTTGAACTAGAACGCATGTACATAATTGTCGGACTTGAACTGAAACTCATATAATCATTTGTCTGACTCGAACCAAAAATGAAATCATAAATTATTGGACTTGAACCCAAACTAACATCAACTCCCGAGTACCAATGTAGCATAAGTATCATGTATAAAACCACTTCAAACTTCTAAATATATGATTTAAAGGGTATAACATGCCAATAAAGTCTATAGAGAGCTAATGATAGTTTGGCCTAAGGTGGGCACTTCAAATCCCTAAAAACTTTGCTTAGGAAAATTTTTCCCCGGACTAGGCTAATGTCTCTAAATTAATTACTAGATATTTAATAAGCCACATTTTAGTCCTAAGGTAGAAATTCCACCTAAAGCATGAGTAGCTAAGTCCATTATGCCTTGTTTATGGTTCCTTAATCCAAATTATATTAATTATGCCTTCAAGACATAATTTCCAACTCATATATAAAACATTATCATAAATATACTACAATTAATCTTAATAGATGAGAAATGTAAGCCTAACCTACCTGGACGCCAAAGAAAGTCGGTGAAATCTGCTAAATTATCAATTTTTCTTTTTGAAAAGCTTCCACATAATGTCATGCTATCAAAATGATAATATACTCATCAATGCGGGAACAATGAGAACCATATTGTAGTGTTATACTTTGAATCCAAAATTACATAAGAATCCCATATAGGGCCTGCTTATGGAATCATACTTTTAAAATCGTCAATGCATCTCTCTATGCTCAAGAAATATTTACCCTAAAAAATGGGTAATTCCGAGCTCAAATAGTGCTAAAATCAACTCAATCATAGTCTAGGGATTTTGGAAAATAATGGAGAATTTAATGATGAATTTAATGGAAACTTACCAAGAATTCAAAGAAATGAGAAATTCAAGATCACGAACACTCCAAAATCACCTATTATGTTTCTCCCAAGTTGTCACACTCTCTAGGGTTTTTCATTCTTGGAATTGTGTGAAAAATGGGGCAATAGGGGCATTTAATGCCACCCAGGTGCCTCTTAAGTGGACTCTTGACCGCTTAAGTGATCATCTCTTAAGCGGCCAAGTACCACTTAAGAGATACCTGTCGACTCTACACATATTGCTTAATCGGCCCAAATGTTGCTTATGCAATATTTTCTTAAGCGGAGAGGGTCTTTCTTAAGCGACCCTCTGCTGGTCAAGCCAGGTTGCTTAAGCGACCAGATGGCCTCTTAAGCAACCTCCACTTAAGTAAACCAAATATTTCTTAAGAGGATGCACCAGTTAAGTGGTGCAACAGTTGGGGACTTGGAAAATTTCAAGTCTCCAACGACCCCTCGGGATTCATTTGTAATCCTGTGAAAACAAACAAACTATGCTACCCCATTAAATTTGATGTTTCAAATTTGATGTTTCAGATTCAATGGCGCGACTAAAATTCCCATCTAAGGTCTTTTGAATAGAAAATGGATCCCACACCCAAGTGTCATTTTTATCAATTTTGAATAATAGCTCAGAATGAGTTTGGAAGCCATGGGACCCAAACCAAAGGTCCCTCAGTCTAAAATCACTGTTCCAAAGATGATAGAACTTTAAGAATAGGGACACAAGGTTATTTGACTGAATCTTTGGCCCGGTAGCCAGTTATAACCAACGAAGACCCCAAAATAGTATATAGACTCTAAAATCCAAACAAACTACCCAATAACCAAACTGTCGGCTCCTGCAAGTTATAAATAACCTTGGAAATCTATAGGAAATCTCTAAACAATGAAAATATGTGGAAATACTAAAAATGACTAGGAGGATCATTACACTTTTACATCCTAATTGATGCTATAGCTGATACTAAATGTGTTTCCCATCCCATAAATCAAAATACAATATTTTCTCTTCTCCCAAGATCTGAAGAACACTAAGGATGGCTTCATCTTAATAATTTCATCTCAAGGATTCTACACTCATGTTTCCTTCAAGAAATTTGCTAAGTTCAGTTATATGGGGTTTCAAGGATTTCCTTTCATGCCTGTACCCAAAAACTTTATTTTAACAATTGAATATATGGAATTTTTAATTAGAGTTCATACCCACTTTAAATGATTTTGGAGTTATGATGTTCCTTTTTTAAAATGAAGTACATTTAACATGAAAATTCATGGTTTACTTATGTTTTACATGTATAGTAGTTCTCATGAAGTGAATTTTAGTGTTCTTGATAAAAGTACCCATAAATCGATAAAAGTATGTGAATTTTGACATAATTCACTCAATTTACAAGAAGTTCAGACTTACTATTTCAGATTTCAAGCTATTATAGGATAGTTGTGGTTTTAGTTTTGATCTTATCATCTCAGAAATGATATAAAATTCACATATTAAAATTATGATAATAAAATAGAGACAGAAGCATATTGTGTTTTCAGACTTCTCAGCTTATATGCTTATTTTATAGTGAATTTCATATATTTTATGTGTAATAATATGATCTAGTAGTAGTACCTAGCAATGAGAAGAGAAGGCTTAGCATATCCTAGTTCCATAAACTATATACCACTGTAGGTTTATCATTCAACTTTTCCAAAGATCCATGTACAAACATTATTCAACTTGTCCAAATAGATATCGACAGGTGATCACCCTAGTAAGCCTTTATACCCTACCAAGGTATATCAGGCCCTTTCAATAGGGTTTTTACATTGGCCTCCCTGTTTCTCACATGGTTTATGTCAGTTAAGAGAGAATCCATAGAAAATATAATTTAAGAAACAAAGTTTAATGACTCACTGACTTTATTAGATGTTGCTTTATGGCTTATGCATTATGATGTTTTGGCTTTCAATTTTATTCATGAATATTGTGAGTCTATCTACACTTATCTTGCATGTTATATGTCAGTTTTACTTATTGAGTCCACCCCCACATACTCATTATATTGAAGTACTAACCACATTATGCTTGCGTGGCTACATTATTTCATAATGTTGGTTTTGGTGTTCGTCCTCAGCAATACAATTAGCCATAATCTCCACCTTCTACTTTTCATCAGTTGGTGAGTCCTCATGTTTCAAGGGCCAAGACTATGGTTATTTTTTTATTTTCAATTATTAATAAGTTCATACTTTATGTTTTCCTATTTGGGCCAAATGAGGCCTGTCCTAGTGGCTCTTCAGTATGTTTAAGGCTTGTCAATATTTGTAGTTATTTTCTCTGAACAATTAGACCATTTAGATGATGTTTAGATTACTATACTTTATTGAGATTGGTTATCAAAGTGAAATTTAGATTACAAGTTAAAGTTTTCGCTTATATTTATGTGAACTGATTTTGATTTAGTGTTAAGTGTATAACATGGGTTAGATTTAGGGATAGTTGTATTCCTAAGTATCGTACGACATCCAGGGGGTAGTCTCAGGGTGTTACACCTATATATCTTAGGTTTCACAAGAAATTAGGTCATATGTAGTTTGAGAAGAGGTTTGGTTTATGGGGGAATGGCTGAGCTCTAGCTTTTAAGTTGCCTACAGCTCTTGAACTTTTTGAAAAATCAAGCCATATATAGTTTAGAAAGGGGAAGATAAAATAAGTTTTGTTGGAATCTCAAAATATATTCGAGTGCTCAATTATGATTACACTATTCTATTTTATGATAGAAAAATGAAATAATTTTGGCACGAATAGAATAGGTACCGCCATGCTCAAATTTGAGTTATTGATATATCCCTGAAAGATACTTGAATCAGGTTAGATGTAGTTCTAAAAGATAGATTGGAAGGAGAATATATTTCATAGTAATTTCTACGAAAGGTTTTGAAAGGAAAATAATTATGGAATTTTAAAATTGCCCTAGTGTCAAGTTATGATGACACTATGATTAAAATAGCTCAGAGGTATAGAATGAGAATTAAGTCGAGTTAAGTTTTGAGAATGAATCGTTGATGTAGCTAGGGATGCTTGACACTTCGCTAGCTTTCCCGAGTTTGCTGCTTAGAGGATAGTTCCATGTGTAATACATTTCCTACAAAATGGGTAATGAGGTGACAAAGTACCTATTGTAGTTCAAAATTGTAAACTAAAATAGTAAAATAAAAAGTAGTGTGTAGATATTCAAACAACTATTGGTGTCTCTGTCATATGGAGTGAATATATTATGGGTATTGACTGGAGGCTTATCTTGTGAGGTAGAGGTTTTTTGACCAGTAGGGTGATTACCAAAAATGTAAAGTCCTCCAACTGGAAAGGAACATTGTTGGAAAAGTAAAATATATGATGTATTTCCCATTTTTCAAGGCAGACATTCCCTGTTCTATTGTTCAGGGAAGACTTTCCTTGTTTTATTTTTGAGGCGGACTTGCCCTTTCCTATTGTTTGGGGCAATCTTCTTTGTCTTGTTTTTCATGGTAAACTTCTTGTCCTATTATTTGGGGTGGAGTCTCCCTGTCCTACTGTTCGAGGTGGACTTACCTTTTGAGGTAGACTTTCTTGTGTTTATTATGTCAGAGCTTTATGAACAACTGTTATTACTTGATGTCCTAGGCTTGACACGGTATCCCTTAAACATAAACTGATCTTCTGGCTTATGATATCAATGCATGCTGATCTCCTGATAGAGTGTTGTCATTATGTTATTCTTGATGTGAGATATTTGATATTTGCCTTCTTACTATGACCTACAAAATTTAAGAAGATTCTTTAGACTCTTGAAATAATTATAGATAAATTGATGGTACCTGGCTACTAGCTCATAGTAGTGAGGTAGCATTTCGGGATTCCACAATGTTTGAACTTTTATGTGATGGTAGACCAGTGCAGGTAGCCTTACAGAGTTTAGGTAGTAGGTCTTGTGGTTCAGCAATTTTGGGTGATCATTGATGAGTGGTGAATTACCACTCATTTGCATTCAAAATTCATACACACTACTATGATTTAAATGTATGAATGAGACAAATTTATTATTGAATGCACTAACCATATTTTATAGGCTTACAGATGATGAGAAAGAAAGATATGGATTTGAGCTGGAAAGGATCAAAAAGAGGATAGAAGTACAACTGGAAGACCTGGAGCAAAATTTGGCTTCAGTTACCGCAATCGCGGTCTGAGGGCTGTGATAGTGGTCAGTCAATTTTGGTTAAAGGTCTGAGTTTGCCATATTCTTAGTGCGGTCACTGTAATCGTGATTATAGACAACTATAGCGATCGTGGCTAGACAGGTTTTATGCATAGGGAAAGTTCTATCATTTTGCCCAGCCGACCCCAAAACCCTTATAATGCTAAAACCCTTTCCCATTTGGCATCTTACTCTTTGAACAATAAAATTTTGGAGAATTTTTAACCCTACTAATTAGAGAAACTTTTGTGTCTGAATTTTCCAATTTGGAGTTGGTGAAATTGAAGTTAAATTAAAGAACCTTCTAATTTTCCATTGCCAAAGAACCTTCTAATTTTCCATTGCCATGGATACTTTCAATGAACCTTTTGGTATATGTCTTCTCCTTAACTCCATGAGTAGCTAAACTTTCTTTTCTTGGGATTATGTTGAATTAAGGTGTAATTATGTATGGGTTGTGATGTATTTGTGTATATTTTAGTTTGTTGATGATGGGTTTCAGTATTGCTTGGTTGAATTAGTTAGGGTTTGTGGGTGAAAACCCCAAATACTCGAGATAGATTTGTGGGTGAAATCCCTAAGTTCTTGAAAGCTCACATCATCCTTGAAAGAGGGATGTGGGTGAACTTTTAGAACCCATATCATTTTTGAAAGAGGAATATGGGTGAAAAAGTAATAGTGGACAAAATGGATATAGTTTGATATCTTTTCTCTATCTTAGAAATAAGAATGAGTAGAGAGTTGGCTATGTCTTGGGAATCTTTCTAGAAATAAGGATGCCTAATTGGAGTATTAGGTGGTTATAATTGACCTACTCATTAGGTACTTTAAAGGGTCATTGGGTGATATTCTTGAGGTTTTGTTGACAAACTAACCTCAAGGACCCTCAACCTAGCCTACCATATCATTAATGACTAGAATTTGCACCAAATCATCATGCACCCATGCATAACTTTCCCTTAGGTAGACATAAGCCTAAGATCTTGCTCATTTTGAATTTTCAATCACATTTGTGGCCTTTACTTTGTTAACTTGAAGATACATTAGTCAATCCTTGTTCGAAATCCCCCCTACCCCCCCAATTTTAAATAATGAATTTAACTTTTTTACATTACAGGTATTTTTTTAGTAACTATTAACACCTATAGGACTAGAAATCTAATTTTTCTCCTCAACATAAGTTGAGCTATTAATAATGACCATCCTCTATCAATTTAAATGGTATAAGTGAGAATTATCAATTGTCCCGGACTATCCGTATCTTCTCTTATTGAGTCAGGTTGTAGAATTTGCTATATGTATGATGACGTTGGCCATTTGGACAAGGATGGCCTCCATCATGTTTTTAGAGCTACTCCTATTTCAACTATGAGAGGTAGGGGTACTACTAAAGGGGAAAGAGGCATAGGTGGTGGGTCCCAAAGTGGTAGTCACGGAGCTGCTCAGTCAGGTGGTAGACGTGGCCAATGCTATGCTATACCCTCCAGGCTAGATGTAGAGGCCTGTAATGTTGTTATCATAGGTATCGTCCTTGTTTATTTCCGATATGCATGTGTTATATGATTTGGGATTGACTTTCTCTTATATGTCTGCATACTTTGCTTTGGGTTTTGATTTTGCTTTTGAGCCTTATGATGTGCCTATTTGTGTATCTACCCTCGTAGGTGATTCTTTAGTGATGGATTGGGTTTACCAATCTTATGTTGTAACTTTTATTGGGCATGAGATTAAGGCAGATCTGACTGTCCTTGATATGGCAAATTTTGAGGTCATCTTGGGTTTAGATTGGTTAGCTCCTTATTATGATGTCCTAGATTATTATGCTGAAACCATAACTTTAGATTCACCTTGTGTTTCGACCATATCTCGACTCCTTTGTTATTATACTTATAGATGATATCTTGGTTTATTCTAAGAGTAAGGTTGGACATGGGGATCATTTGCAGATTGTACTTCAGAGATTCAGGGATGAGAAATTTATACGTGAAGTTCTTCACGTAAAGTTTTTGTTGTAGTTAGTCTCTTTCTTGGGTCGTGTGGTGACTAAGGAAGGTATTATAATTGATCTGACCAAGATTGGACCGGTTCGTGATTAGTCTAGGCCTAGTTTTCTCATTAAGATTCAGAGCTTTATCAGGTTAGCAGGTTACTATCGGTGCTATGTTAGAGATTTTTCATCTCTTACAGCTCCATTAACCAAGTTGACTCGGAAGAAAAATTCCTTTCAATGGTCTAATGCTTGTGAGGTGAGCTTTCTAAAGCTCAAATATTTATTGACTTCAGCTCCTACCTTGACTTTTCCTAGGGAGGGAATGGGTTTTACAATCTTTTGTGATAACTTTTAGTGTTGGGTTATGTGTTTTGTTAATGCAATATGGTAAGGTAATTGCGTTTGCTTCTTTTCAGTTGAAGCCCATAAGAGGAATTACCCTACCCATGATTTGGATTTGTGCGCAGTTGTTTTTTCTTTGAATTATTAGAGGCACTACTTGTATGGAGTCCATTGTGAGATTTTCTCGAATCATTGTAGCCTTTAGTACTTCTTCCCTCAGTGAGATCTTAATATGAGGTAGATTCATTGGCTTGAGTTGCTTAAGGATTATGCCTTGAATATTCTTTATCATCCGAGAAATTCTAACGTGGTTGCAAATGCCTTAAGTCAAAAGTCAACTACCATGGGTAGCTTAGCACATTTTCTGACCCCGGAGAGATCTTTGTCCTCAGAGGTACAGTCTTTGGCTAACCATATGGTTAGGCTTAATATTTTAACACTTGGATATTCTTTGGCATTCATGGAGGCTAGATCTTTATTGATGGAGCAGATACAGGATCATCAATTTGATGATGTTGGTTTGAGCATAATATGGGATAAGGTGTTTTTTGGCATTAATGGAGGCAAGATCTTCATTCATGGAGCAGATATAGGATCATCAATTTGATGATGCTGGTTTGAGAATAATTTGGTATAAGGTGTTGGGTGGTGAGGCTAAGGAAGCCTTACTTAATTCTGATGGTATTTTGACAACCGGAGGCCGAGTTTGTGTACCAAGAGTGGGTGGTTGGATTAAATTTATTTTGGAAGAGGCTCATTGTTCTAGGTATTCTATCCATCTGGGAGTTACTAAGATGTACCGTTATTTGAGAAAACATTACTGGTGGGGTAGTATGAGAAAGGATGTAGAAGACTTTGGATCTCGTTGCCTATGTTGCAACAAGTGAAGGCCGAGCATTTGAGGCCTGGTGAATTACTTTAGATGTTACCCATTCCCTAGTGGAAATGAAAATGGATCACAATGGACTTTATGATTAGGTTGCCTCGTACTTCTCATGGTTCTAATAGTGTTTCGGTCATTGTGGATCTATTAACCAAATTTGATCATTTTATTTTGGTTCAGGTTTCTTTTAGTGCTGAGAGATTAGCCCGTATCAATATTTATTGGGTAGCGCGTATTCATGGTGTGCCAATATCTATCATCCTAAATCAAGGTTTAGTGTTCATATCTCACTTTTGAAAGACCTTTTGGGAGAAGTTGAATACTCGATCTGATCTTAGTATAGCTTTTCAATCCCAGACCGACGGTCAGTTGGAGCGGATAATTCAGGTTTTTGAGGATATGCTCCATGCTTGTGTGATAGACTTTGGTGGTCAGTTGGAGAAACACTTAGCTTTGGCAGAGTTTGCATACAATAATAGCTACTATTCTAGTATTGATGTGGCTCTTTTTGAGGATTTTTATTATAGATGTTGTCACTCTCCAGTTGGTTGGTTTGAGGTTTCTAATATTACACCTCGAGAGACGAAATTTTTTCGTGAGTCATTATATAGAGTTTGTATCATTCGAGATAGGCTTCGAGCTTTTCCTCGTAGGCAGAAGTGTTATACAGATCGTAGATTTTGTTCCTTGAGATTTAGTGTTGGTGATCAAGTTTTCCTTTGAGTTTCGCACATGAAGGAGGTGATGATATTTAGGAAGGGGAAATCTTAGCCCCATGTATTTTGGACCTTTTGAGATCCTTCAGACTATTAGTGGTGTGGATTATGAGTTAGTTTTATTAGTTGTTCATCCAGTTTTTCATGTTTCTATGCTTCGGTGCTACATTCCAGACAAGTCTTATGTCATTTGTTGGGATTCATCCCAATTAGATGAGATGTTATCTTTTGTTGAGGAGCACGTCTTTATTTTAGTCAGGGATGTTAGATAGTTGCATCCTAGAGATATTCTAGTGGTTAAGGTCTATTGGAGACATCGACCTGTAGATAAAGCTACTTAGGAGTTTGAGTCTGATATGCATAGTAGTTATCCCTAGCTTTTTACGATTTCAGGTATTTCTCTTGCCTTTAATTCAAGGACGAACTGGGTTTTTAGTTGTGGATGATGTAATAACTTGATTTTTGGTGATTTTTGTTAAATATTTATTTCTATGTAATTTGACCATTTTACCCTTCCCCGTGGTTGTTTTATGGTATTTTTGAGGTATAGGGATGATTAGTACAATTTCCAATGCATTTTGTTGTGATTTATGTGAAAATGTGATTTTTGGTGGTTATCAAGGCTCTATAGTTGACTTCGGTCAACATTTATTGATCTGTGCATTGAATGGCAAAATGGACTGCCAGTAGATTCGAAATGTCAATTTTGAGTTGGTAACATGGTTGGTATAGTTTTATGGCTTTTATATTGTATTTCGACCCTCAGTTCAAAAAGTTGTGAAATTGAGTTTCGAGGGTCAAATTTGTGAAAATGATGCTTTTCTGAAAATTTGATATCGCCATTGAGTCTGAAATGTCAAATTTGCTATAATAGCGGGGTTTCTTTTATTACGTGGCTTTTAGATTCCATTTCGACCCTTGGTTCAGTAATAGTATAAATAGGATCTAGGGGTCAATTTCGTGATAATGACCTTTTCCATAAATTTGATGATTCCATTTGATCTAGAACGTGTTTTACAATAATAATTCACTATTAGATCATATCCATAGGGTTACGAATGAGTTCCAGAGGTCAAAAACAAGTTTTTGAAATTGTTAGTGCTGGTGTTATCGCGTACGTGAACTTTTGGTTGCGTAAGCAAAAAATTTGACCCTTTTACCAGGTTGCGTAAGCTATCAAAGTGTCGCGTACACTACCATCGCTGAGTATAAGACTCCAAATTCATATTTTTGACATTTTGGGAGCTAGAAAGCTCCGATCTTGACGATTTTAATGCATTTTTCTCATAGAATTGGTGCATATCAATTTAGATCTCTATTTTCCCCATTTCTCATGAACTTTTATTTTATTTTTCGTGATTTCCACCCAAGTTGAAAATCAAAACCCCATTTCCACCATTTTGGGGCTTGGGAGCTTGAATTTGGATGATTTTGAAGGAGTTTTCAAGATTTCTTTCACGGGTAAGTTTCTAATCTTATAATTATCATTTTACTCTCGATTTTATCTTCAAAACAACTTTAAATTCTTGATCTTTACAATGGGTTTCGGGGGGTTTTTGCCGGTAAAGCTTGAATATTCTTTTTCTTTAAATTGAACCTCATTTTCACATGAGTTTTCAGTTGTAGACTCCTATAAGTACAGAGAACATGTTTCTAAAATAAAATTATGATTTTTTCCTTATTTTTCGAAAATCCATTACCAAGGTCCATTTACCCCAACTCAAAAATAGATAATAGGGGTATCGTTGGCTTTCTTTTGATACATAGATTCAGTATTTCTACGTTTTAGTTAAGTTTGGGTCCGTTCATGAGGGGAAATCTTTGGATTGTAGGATTTTTGGTATTCGAGGTAAGTTATAGCTTAACTTTCTTCAGACTAGGTTGGGTAATTTATAATAATGTAAAACCATACTATGGGTATGGGATTGTATCATGAAAAATATGTTAGGTTATTTATAGGCCCGTGTGGAGGCCTATGTGGATAATATTCGGAGGTTTTTGAAACATTGTTTGCTATGTGTGACCGTGTAGGGTCTTATATCATATTGTTGGCCTAGTGATGATATATGTGTTTTTAGTTGCACTCTTGTTGGTAGATAAACCTAAATTTTGGAATTTATGTGGTGTCAATGACATTTTTTGCATGTTTTACTTGATGGTTTCTGAAATATATTGGATCAAGAATGGTTGGCTGATTTGAGTGGATTTTTGGCTCACATGGTTGGTATATTGATTAGATATTTGATATTCTCATTTTGGTTGGTGTGAGCATCACATCCTCATATCATATCCATTCATGAAACATTGGTAGGATTGTGGAAATATTAAAAATACTGGAAACACTGGCTTTTTCTGACAGAAAATATGACATCTTTAAAACCCTCTATAGATGTATATGTTGGAGAGGATATATGAATATTGGTATTGGATTATGGTTGTATATGTGTTGATGAACCCCCCTATGGGTCCTATATTGGAAAGCTTTAGCTTCGTAGGTGTATACGAAGGTTGTGTGACAGCCTCGTGCATCATATTATCATTATCATTAAATCTTATACTGTATGCACCTTCAATTATTGTATGTTGTGCTAATTTATGTCTTATATCATACATGTATGATACATTGGTACCACCATGAAAATACTATAAACACTAGCCTTTACTGATAAAAAATGTGACATCTTTAAAAATCCTCTCCAAGGGATATGCCGAAGAGGAGATATGGATTTGGTATTAGATTTTTATTGTACCCGATGAACCCTCCCATATGTCCTATATTGGGAAGCTTTAGCGTAGTAGGTATATATGGAGGTTGTGTTACGACCTCGTACATCACATCATCATCATCATCATTATCTTTTTTTTTTTCATTGGACCTTATATATTGTGCTTATGTTGTGAGCGTATTTCTATCTTTGACTTGATATTTATTCATTTTTTCTATCTTTCTATACTTGTATTTGATGTACTTGTATATTTGTTCTTCTTTTCTCTACCTGT
Organism: Capsicum pubescens; assembly: GCA_030864215.1. NCBI lineage: Eukaryota > Viridiplantae > Streptophyta > Magnoliopsida > Solanales > Solanaceae > Capsicum > Capsicum pubescens. The sequence goes on from CM061539.1 coordinate 20,887,607, forward strand.
ATTTGTTATATGTGTGTATATTACAACTGCTAGTGGAAACGGTGTGGGCTACCATTTGGGACTTTTTTTAGTGCAGGTGATGTACCCATAGTTTGTGTTTATACGCCTTATTTTCTGATTTACTCAGTCATTCTACAATACCTACAGAGTATAAGTAGATCGTACTTACTCTTATTGTGCCCTTTCGATACAAATCTAGGTTTGAGAGCGCCTCGCGGCAGTTGATTCAGGCAATACTTGGTGCTATTTGAAGTAGTAGTTGATCTATACATTCAGAGTTGACCACTACCTTATCTTATCTAGACTATGACTTTACTTGTATTTAGAGACAGAGTTTGTTCCTTCTTGGTTATCCTATGTACATTGACTTCAAGTTGTATTAGTTAGTTCTTACACTATGGCACCAGGTTTTGGGATTTGGTTTGGTATCATTGAATATGTATTTATGCTTATACTATATATGTGTGTGGTTCAAATCTCTCTAGGAGTCTTGCCTTTGGTATTGAATATTTCATTTCATATTAGTTTGGGTGATAGGCTTACTTGTCAAGGCTTGCCGCGACATATGCCATCATGACCATTTATTTTTTGGTTTATGATAATTTTGGGGTGAGGTGTTGATTTTTGGTGATGGAGAACTCAACCTAGTATATCTCATCCTTTTTAATGCCCCGAGATCCCATCCCGAGACGTCACATGATGCTTATGGACCCGAAAGACCACAAGCTAACCCTTTACTGATATCTGTACCTGTAAACTGCATAATATCTGAAATAAATGTGGAAACTGGCCATAAGGTTCAATACATCTGCACATACTCAAAACTGAAAACTGAATACTAATACATCAACATCCATCTAAAAAGCCTCTAAACTGTCTAAACTATAGAGTTGATGGGACATGTCCCCAACTAACTCCGTTAACTGAAAATATAAACAAAATTTGATAAAATAATATTAAACTGAGATTCGTCCTTGAAAGAAGAGGACTCACTGCTACTGCTGCTGACTGGGACTGAACTGATGGGGATATTTCGTATCCTGTGCCTCTGAACCTATGGTGTCAAATAAAACACCATAGCGCAAATGCGTCAGTACAAAAATGTACCGAGAATGTAGACGAGGTAAGGCTAAATGCAAGGGATTATGCATGAACATAAATTAACTGAATAATATGCAAGAGCTGGATTAGCATACATAAAGAATCTGTAATTACTGAACATACTACGCATACTATCACTGAGCATACTCGAAATAACTCTGGTAACTGATACTGAATATACTGAAATTCTGAAATTTCAGGACATACTGAGACTATGAGTATCGAAGCTTCTGAAACTAATTGCAACACTAGCTAACAGGTTGTCTCCGAATCTGCTAATAATAAGAATGATTGACAAAAACTGAGATAAACCCTATCTAGCAGGTAGTCTCTAAATCTGAGAATACTACTACTACTTGATAATTGATTTTGAGATCTAATAACTGATTTTGAGATCGGCTTATCTAGAAGCGGATCTTTGAATTTGCAGATAATCATACTTGATGGCCTGTATCTAACTGCCATACATTCTGTACACCGAACTGAGATCTTTCTTGATGTCTGAGATTGATTATGAAACTGAGACTATGGGAAGTAGTCTTCTAACCGATATGCCGGGCCTAGCTAAGTCGGGGTACAACCTGTGCCCCAGTTGGAAAGGTGTCATTACCGCGCCACTGGTAAAGACAACTTTATTTGACCCTCATCTATCAGGTACTCAAACGAGAATGGTGGAGCTCTCATCTAATAGGTCAAGCCACCTCATCTACCCTCAACTAGCAGGCATGATGCCTAAATCTATGCTGGATACGTAGTTTGGGAGCACAAGGATTGCTTCTAAGAATCACACCCTCTACTAGTAGGTGAGTTCCCATCCTTGAGATCACTCGGTGCTGAATCCTACTGCCAACTGAAAGACACTAATCTGATTCTTAACGGAACTTAGATTGAGATGAATCTGATACCGATCATGTTTCTCAAAAGATCTGACTGAGTTATACTGAGATTACTTATTTTCGTATCTGAAGGAAAAAGGTATCGAATCATGGTATCTGACTGACGATACAGAGCTTGAATAGATTACTCAAATCACTTCTGAGATTAGAATTAAATCATTTGAATACTATTAGATCTGAGTTAATTTTACAGGACTGAGGCTAGATTACTAGCGATACAGTGATTACAGAGATTTCTGAGATTACAGAGTTTTCTTATGTTCTGCACTTGTCTGAGGATACAGAGTTCTGTAGTTTGCTGAGTTCTGAGAATCGTGTCTTGATTTGAATTATCGCGAAACTGACACCGGCTCTAGACAACAACTCTATTGTCGGGTATAAATACCCCCAGGACTCGATAACATAAAAGTGAAACATAATCATGCTTGCATCATCCCGATCATCCATTCATCATCACAATCACCAAAGGGTCGCTTTAAGTATCTCGGAATAATAATCATACAATAACAAAGGGAAAACATGCTATTAGATCGTACTCCATTCAACAAGGTTCTTACCTCAACTATTTCATACCTATATCAGTCTTGGCATATGTTTGGGTATCACATGGCTTAGGGAAACTTCATACTATCATGTCATAACTTACTTGCTAACCACTTGGCATGTATTAAAAACTTAGCATATATCAAAGGACACATAATTAGGGATATTACTACTATCACATCTCCACTTGTTCACTATGGCCCTTCAACAAACACAAGACATGCATAGGTTCACACTTATTTGGGGATTTCACACTATCATGGTACAATTCATTAACTAGGGCATTTTGTGACACTCATAGTTCTCAAAGTCTTATACATAGAGGGGAGTGCATATAACAACATGTCATACATCTATCGACCAAGCTTCATGAACATTTCATCAACAACCATAACACATAACAATATGTTAGAAGTCATTATTTTCATAAGGGTGTAGCATGCATTTTTCATTAGATCACAATTTAACTACAATGCATGATTTCTAGTCTCTTAGATATTTTATCGAACACCTCACATGCACAACTTAGGCATAAGTATAATAACCCAACTACTCATCATGAACAATCAAATTTACATATTTCCAACTCATATATTATCATAGATTCATACAAACCACATAAATATCCCATCTTGGAGATCATTCAACATCAACAACAAGTACATAATCCATTTACCACACAAATACCACATACAAAGGCCAAGACTTGATTCTTGTAGACAAACATGAATCACAACTGACAAGAATCATTAAAAATTCATAAACATAAATATTGTAGATTTAGAAAAGGGTACTTGAGCTTCTTGGATGAAAGGGACCCAAGAATCAACATCTACATACCTTGGGGAAACTTCTTTTTGAAGGGTCTTGGAGAGATTCTTGATTTCTTGACTTCTCTTGATTTTTCTTGATTTTTCTTAAAGAAGAAATAAGGGTTTTGATCTTGGAAATAAACCCTAATTTGATGGTTTGGATGAAGGAGAAGTTATGAGCTCTGATTTGGGGTGATTGGGTATTAAATAGGGTGAAAAATAACCCAAAAATCCCTTTAAAACGGTTCTTCAGCGCTGTCTCAGACAATTCTGACGGTCAGAGTGACGGACCGTCACTATGGTGACTAACCGTAACTCCCACCGTCACTTTTGGTCCATAAAAGGGCCTTACTTCTTAAGTTTTGATGTCCAAAGTGATGGGCCATCACTAACTTGACGATCTATTAGTTTGTCCGTCACTTCTGGACAGCTCGAATAGTTCTCAGTAAAACGGCCATAACTTCTTACTCCGATATCAGATTTTAGCGAAATTGGTATGGTTGGAAATATAATTCAATTATATATCTGTTGGTAGGTCATGAACTCAAAAATTCTTTGTATAATGGGAGATATTCTCGTTTAAATTTGTCTATGGCAATGTCCTTCTCAGGAATTCAATCGATAAGGGATGTTTTGATTCGTCTAATAGCTAGGAAGTATTTAACGCCTTAATACACATCAAACTTGATCATAAAACTACCAAATCACTAAGATTTATTTAACATAAGCTTGAATCATGGTTCTACTATCGCTTGGGATTCTTGGGATATTACAATATCTCTCCCTTGGGAACATTCGTCCTCGAATGTCGCTTGATAGACTGAGAATACGGATCAACAGAACTTACTCAAGACACAAAAATATCTCAAGACATGACTACACAGCTGGAATGACTGACATACTGAGTTCCCACACTGGACATGCATATCTGATGCATGGAATACTCAACTGAATCTACTCATAGATGAATTCTCATAACAAATATGCATATCTGATGTATGGATGTCCAGCTAAGCTGATTTTTGAAAGCACGACTTGACAATGCAATAACAAATGATGGTAACTTCATAAAGAAAATCTGAACATGCATATGGATGAATCTAATGACATGCAACATCATAATACCCTGGGGTATCTCTCTCTCCCCCTTGGGACTCTATGTCCCTCTAAACACACTTCACTGAAATACTGAGGTGGTGCGCAGGGCACCTAACAACTAGGTCGTAATTGACCAAATAAGATTTGAAGCTCATGCATGACTCATGATAACATACAAACTTGAAATGAAAGAAAGGGATCTAACAAGACATATCACAAAGATGAAGGGCTCATAACCTACCCGGGTTTATGTTAGGGAAATCCTTATGATCTTGGTGAGTCTGATGTGCATAAAATTTGTTATGAGTTGGAGAACGACTGTGATGACTTCGTGGACCTGGCTTAGGGCAGTCTCAAACTTTGTGACCTAGCTCGCCATATCCAAAATACACATCACTACTAGCTCTACATACACCCTTATGATTCTTACCACATTCTTCACACAACGGGTAGGTAAGACCCCTAATATCACTACTCTAAATCTTGGAGCATCATGCACTAGCTGAGGATGGAGCTGGGACTGAAAACTTCTGACTATGGTGAGAACGGTCACCACTCTATGACCCTGCTTAGGAGAAACTATGACTACTTGTTCTGGCTCTCTTGCTCACTCTCTCTCTTTCTTTTATTTTATCTGCCTCAATTTGTTGTGCATGCATCATTAGCCTAGAAAGATCCATGTCTCTATTGAGCATAGAATCTCTACGCTCTTTCAACACATCACTCGATACCTCAGTCAAAAACTTACTTATACTCGTTCTAGGGTCAGCTATCAAGTCGGGAACATACTTAGATAATTGGTTGAACTGAAGATGATACTCTCTCAGGATCATAGAACCTTGCCTTAGGTTCATAAACACTTCTACCTTAGCCTCTCTCATCTCTAGCGGGAAAAATCTATCTAGAAAGGCACTCTGAAACTCTGACCAAGTCAAGGGGAGCTGCATTCTCCCCTCTACTCTTCTCCCATATCACTACCCAATCATGAGCAATATCTTTCAGCCTATAAGATGCTAATTCCACACTCTCCTCCTCAAAAACATGCATAACCTAGGTGATCTTCTTCACCTCTTCTAGATAATACCGTAGGTCCTCACCTACTATTGACCCAAAGAATTCTGGCAGGTTCATTTTCATAAAATTTATAACCCTGGCAGCGGCAGAATTCCCATCATGCTGAGGTGGGGCTGCAGCCTGACGATTACTCTGAACATCAGTCATAGCTTGGGCTAGCGCCTGGAAAGCTGCTCGAAACTTGCATGTAACACACTCTCATTCTCAAGATCTATTGGCTGTGGGGGCTGGGCATCCACCCCATGGACAAAATCACTACGAGGAGGCATACTCTATAATAAAAAAGAAAGAAGTGGATTAGATAGAGAATCAACTTGAGCTCATACTTAAACACACGACATGATCACTAAAAGAAGGGAAACTGCATCCTAAGAACATCTTATAGCCTCTTGTACATAAATGTGGCGCGCTACACACCCATGCACAAGACTCTACTAGATGTGGCTTTCAGACTCCCTAGGACACTATTGAACCTTAGGCTCTGATACCAAGTTTGTAACGCCCCGAGATCACATCCCGAGATGTCACACAGTGCTTATAGACCCGAAGGACCACAAAATGACCCTTTACTGATATCTATACTTGTACACTGCATAATATCTAAAATAAATATGGAAACTGGCCATAAGGTTCAATGCATCTGCACATACTCAAAACTGAAAACTGAATACTAATACTTCAACATCCATCTAAAAATCCTCTAAACTGTCTGAACTGTGGAGTTGATGGGACATGTCCCCAACTAACTTCGTCAACTGAAAATATAAACAAAATCTGATACAATAATAGTAAATTGATATTCTTCCTCGAAAGAAGAGGACTCACTGCTACTGCTGCTGACTGGGACTGAACTGATAGGGATATTCTGGATCCTGTACCTATGAACCTATGGTGTCAAATAAAACACCATAGCGCAAATGTGTCAGTACAAAAATGTACTGAGTATCTAGATGAGGTAAGGCTAAATGCAAGGGCTTATGCATGAACATAACTGAATAATATGCAAGAGCTGGATTAGCATACATAAAGAATCTATAATTACGGAACATACTGCGCATACTGTCACTGAGCATACTCAAAATAACTCTGGTAACTGATACTGAATATACTAAAATTTTGAAATTTTTGGACATACTGAGACTATGAGTATCTGAAGCTTCTGAAACTGATAGCAACCCTAGCTAATAGGTTGTCTCTGAATCTGCTAATAATAAGAATAATTGACTGAAACTGAGATCAACCCTATCTAGAAGGTAGTCTCTGAATCTGTGGATAATACTACTACTTGATAACTGATTTTGAGATTTGATAACTGATTTTGAGATCGGCCTATCTAGCAGCGGATCTTCAAATTTGCAGATAATCATACTTGATGGCCTGTATCTAACAACCTTATATTTTTTACACTGAACTAAGCTCTTTCTTGATGTCTGAGACTGATTCTAAAACTAAGACTTTGGGAAGTAGTCTTCTAATCGATATGCCTATCCTAGCTAAGTCGGGGTCCAACCTTTGCCCCAGTTGGAAGGGTGTCAGTACCGCGCCACTGATAAAGACAACTTTATTTGACACTCATCTATCAGGTACTCAAATGAGAATGGTGGATCCCTCATCTAATAGGTCAATCCACCTCATCTACCCTCAAATAGAAGGTCTGATGTCTCAACCTACGCTGGATACGTAGTTTGGGAGCACAAGGATTACTTCTAAGAATCACACCCTCAACTAGTAGGTGAGTTCCCACCTTAGAGCTCACTTAGTGCTGAATCCTACTCCCAACTGAAAGACACTAATCTGATTCTTAACAGAACTTAGATTGAGATGAATCTGATACTGATCATGTTTCTCAATAGATCTGACTGAGTTACGCTGAGATTACTTATTTCTGTATCTGATGGAAAAAGGTATCGAATCATCGTATCTGAATGATGATACAGAGCTTGAATAGATTACTCAAATCACTTCTGAGATTAGAATTGAATCATTTGAATACTATTAGATCTGAGCTAATTTACAGGACTGAGCCTAGAATACTAGCGATACAGTGATTATAAAGATTTTTGAGATTACAGAGATTTTTTATGTTCTGCACCTGTCTGAGGATACAAAGTTCTGTAGTTCGCTGAGTTTTGAGAATCGTGTCTTGATTAGAATTATCGCGAAACTGACACCGGCTCTAGACAACAGCTCTATTGTCGAGTATAAATACCCCCAGGACTCGATAACATAAAAGTGAAACATAATCATGCTTGCATCATCCCGATCATCCATTCATCATCACAATCACCAAAGGGTCGCTTTAAGTATCTTGGAATAATAATCATACAATAACAAAGGGAAAACATGCTATTAGATCGTACTCCATTCAACAAGGTTTTTACCTCAACTATTTCATACCTATATCAGTCTTGACATATGTTTGGGTATCACATGGCTTAGGGAAACTTCATACTATCATGTCATAACTTACTTGCTAACCACTTGGCATATATTAAAAACATAGCATATGTCAAAGGGCACATAATTGGGGAAATTACTACTATCATATCTCCACTTGTTCACTATGGCCCTTCAACAAACACAAGACATGCATAGGTTCACACTTATTTGGGGATTTCACACTATCATGGTACAATTCATTAACTAGGGCATTTCGTAACACTCATAGTTCTCAAAGTCTTATACATGGAGGGAGTGCATATAACAACATGCCATACGTCCATCGACCTAGCTTCACGAATATTTCATCAACAACCATAACACAACAATATCTTAGAAGTCATTATATTCATAAGGGTGTAGCATGCATTTTTTATTAGATCACAATTTAACTACAATTCTTGATTTTTAGTCTCTTAGACATTTTATCGAACACCTCACATGCGAAACTTAGGCATAAGTATAATAACCTAACTACTCATCATGAACAACCAAATTTACATGTTTCCAACTCATATATTATCATAGATTCATAAAAACCACATAAATATCCCATCTTGGAGATCATTCAACATCAACAACAAGTACATAATCCATTTACCACACAAATACCACATACTAAGGCCAAGACTTGATTCTTGTAGACAAACATGAATCACAACTGAAAAGAATCATTAAAAATTCATAATCATAAATATTGGAGATTTAGAAAAGGGTACTTTATCTTCTTGGATGAAAGGGACCTAAGAATCAACATCTACATACCTTGGGGAAACTTCTTTTTGAAGGTTCTTGGAGAGATTCTTGATTTTTTTTATTTTTCTTGAAGAAGAAATAAGGTTTTTGATCCTTTAAATAAACCCTAATTTGATGGTTTGGATGAAGGAGAAGTTATGAGCTTTTATTTGGGGTGATTGGGTATTAAATAGGGTGAAAAATGACCCAATAATCCCTTTAAAAAGGTGCTTCAGCGCTGTCTCGGACAATTTTGATGGTCAGCCGTCACTCTGGTGACTAACCGTCACTCCCACCATCACTTTTGGTCCATAAAAGGTCCTTACTTCTTTAATTTTTATGGCCAAAGTAATGGGCCTTCACTGACTTGACGGTCCATCAGTTTGTCCATCACTCCTGGACAACTCGGATAGCTCTCAGTGAAACGGCCATAACTTCTTACTCCGATATCGAATTTTGGAAAAATTGGTATAGTTGGAAAGCTAATTCAATTATACATCTGTTGGTAGGTCATTACCTCAAAAATTCTTTGTATAATGGGAGATATTCTCGTTTAAAGTTTACTGTGGAAATGTCCTTCTCAGGAATTCAATCGGTAAGAGATGTTTTGATTCATCTAATAGCTAGGACGTATTTAACGCCTTAATACACATAAAACTTGATCATAAGACTACCAAATCACTAATATTTATTTAAAATGAGTTTGAATCATGGTTCTACTACCGCTTGTGATTCTCGGGGTATTACATCCTTCAACCTACCAACAATTGGCAAATCAATTTGTTAATTTAGGAGATAGAGTTGTGATGCTTCCTGATTCCAAATGACGTTCTTATACTAATATTTCTCTTGGAGGGGACATTCTCTAGCTTTATCTTGGGCATCTGTCAAAGTTATGCGATCGGTGTGTCTTGAGATGATAAAGGATATTTTTGAAAGGGTAAAAAGAATATTGTATATGATCGGCCTGACTCAGGTTTCCTACGTATCCTAGAAGAGGAATCAGGTCAAAACATAGTTCCATTTTAGGAGAATCAAGTAAATTTGTTTAAAAGGATGGGTGTTTGTAGACTGGAAAAGTCAATAATTATGGGCTTGCCCTTGAGGCTCATTTTGGTTATTTCTTGGAGCCATGTCTCTTATGTAAGTGCCTTCAACATCTGATTATTTTTTCCTGCATCTAACGATTAGCATCTGAGCATTCCTTTATTTGATTAATGTTTTTATAAGTTGTTGAAGTCAATCAAGTTTTAAGATTCATAGCTCAAGGTCAATTACTCTATGGCATGGTTTCGAGTGGGAGAGCAGTGAATATGTTGTGTAAACTATTTTTATAAGGAATCTCGATGACTCAAATTTTGGTGGAAGTAAGAGGCTTGGGTATATGCATGAATATTCCTTATGTAAACTCTAAATATTCTTGAGTGCATCCTTGACAACCTCCTTATTTATGGGAGTCTTCATATTTGAACTCTTTTTGGATCCACTGCATAGTAATATCTCTAATTGATTCGGATGACATCTCACAATTGACGTATTAATCGTAACCCAAGCTTTGAACCATTTTTTAGCATATATTTTTTTTCAAAATCCTTTTTGGGATTTTGGGTTTAGATTGTCATTCCTTGTTATCTGGACTTATTTTCCAATTCTTTCATAATCATGTACCACCTAAAAATTTAGTTGACTCCCTATGACTGACATAATAGGTGTAGTCGATCCTGTGCCGATCATCAATGTGATTCTGAAATCATATGGATTAGTAGTATGGTCTAACCATATTTAGTAGAGAAAATCCCCATGTTAAGTAATGGGAGTTTCTTCCGGTAGACTCATAAGCCTTTTTGCGACATATTTCCTTTGGTGTTGTCATAAAAATGTCAAACCATGACTAATTTTGGAGAAGTTCTTTGAACTGATGCTTCGTAGTAGATTAGGGATAATTTTTTTTTGTTTGGTATAAACCAATTGTGGTAACTTTGATTCGAATGTCCGAGACTTAACTTGAATTGGACTTTTCAATCATAGATTTTTGGAGCGTTCCATCACAATTTGCCCCAGTCTCTCAAAGTAACTTTCCTAATATTTCTTTGTTGTATATCTTCAGATGTACTTGATAGAACTTGTTAGGTGTTCTATATCTCTTAATGTTCAATATCCTTTTATTGTTAGAGGGAGAAGAAATTTTGTATTACAAAGACATCGAGCCTTATGTAGGCTGCCTATATATCCTACCGAGGAAAATCAGGTCACACGTAGTTCTAATTACAAAAAGAGAGTTATTGATCGTCAATCCTGATGAGGGTTGTCTATGTATATCACCATGAGAAATCAGATCAGTATATAGTTCTATTACATAATAATTAGAGGGGAATCTTATTTAGGAAATGACTTTGAATGTAGGAGTCTGTTGACAGCTTCTGAATTGATCAAACTTGAAATTCATATTTCTCCATTCCTATTAAATTTGCACTTCTATATAGAGTTCCTTATCAAAGAGAATTTGTCAGCTCAGCGTGGTCTTATTTAATATACACTCCTCTATTGCATGATTGGGCAATGGATTATTATTTGAATTTGTTTGCAATATGACACATTTGATTGCCCCTATCTTGACCAAACACTCAATTGTGTGCCTTAACCTATTACATTCTTCAGTGTAATGCCCCTACACTCCAGAGTGGAATGCATATCATTTTCTTTCATCGAACCATCTGTGTAGTGGATTAGAGATCTTTCTTGGCTAGTGTTCTAAAAAAATTACAGCTCCCAGTATCTCAAACAAATATGTTAATGGTTTAACAAATTGGGTGCGACTTCGACAACGCTTACCTTTTGGATCTTGTCTTAGAGCAAAAGGTGTCTGATTTTGGTGAACAAGCACTTGGATTGGTACACATAGTCATGGTGGATTTTGGTATGTGGGAGCTAGGGTTGAGGGTAATTTTGTTGGATATTGTAGGCATGTTGTGGTTTGTGATTTAATATTTTCATAGGTAGATTATCGATATTTCGAACTAATTAGGATGATTTGGGTATTGTAACCTGAATTTAGTACCTGGAATGCTACACGGTGCTCATGACCCTAAAGGACCACAAGCTAACCCATGACTGATATCTGTAACTGAGCACTGAATAATATACTATAAATATGCAGAATATAAGTTGTAAGGACATAAGGTTAAAAACTAAACTAATACTGAATATAAAACAATGTATGTAATGGTGTATAACAAAACCCAAAAATGAAATAAACTATCTGAAACATGCTGTAGTCTGAAAGACTCTAAACTATCTAAAAACTGTGGAGTTGATGGGACATGTCCCCAACTAACTCCGAACTACTGAAATAATAAAGTAATAAAATAATCATGCTATCCTCGAATAATGAGGACTCACTGTTAGTCTGGCTGCTGAACGTCTGATCAACTAAGGATGCTTGGGAGCTCAGGCTTCTAAACCTATGATATAAAACACCATAGAGCAAATGTGTCAGTATGATTGAATGTATTGGTATGCAAGTGAGGTAAGATAAATGCAAATATTCATATGCATGAACAATAATAATTGACTGATGACTTGAACGTGAGTGCGTGAGAAATACATGCATTAATACATAAACTAGGACCGGGGTCATGACAATACTGAATACTGATGTACTAACCTCTGAGTTTACTAATACTAGGATACTGAATAACTGAGTCTATTGATGATATGAATTATGAAGTTTACAGGTAACTGATATCTAAGGTTACTGGTACTATATTACTGATAACTGATAACTGATAACTGAGTATACTGATACTTAAAAAATATATAAGTTCTTTACTGGACTGGGTGACTGTATCTGACAGTCTTAAATCTGAAGAACTATCTGAGCTCTAGACTAAACTAGATGACTGTATTTGACAGTCCTGATTCTAATGGAACTAGCTGAGTTCCGTACTGAGCTGAGCGACTGTATCTGACAGTCCTGATATCTGTAGAACTGAACAGAGTTCTATTATTGAGACTGAATCTGAAATTGAGACTGTGGGAGGTAGACATGCCCCAAATCTGAACGGGTAAGGTCTAACCTGTAACCCCAGCTAAAAGGGTGTCAGTACCATGCCACAGGTAAAGACAAGGTGTGAGTAATCCCTCTCTGACAGGGAGCTCTTTCGTCAACCCCTCCAGTAAGGAAAACTCAAAGGAGATGTATCGTCCCTAGACTCGTAGGGGTATATCTCAACCTACACTGGCTATGTAGTGCTGGAACGCGGGATTGCTACTAAGGATCACAACCTCTACTGGCTTACAGGTGAGCCCTCATCCCTGGGTTCACTCGGTGCTGAATCCTACTCCCAACTAAATAGACACTGAATTGGTGTTCCTAGTTCACACTAGGCATGGCTGAGATGTTATTGAAGGTATAGTTTTTACTGACTGAACTAAGTTCACTGAGTTCCGTTGAATGATAGAATACTACAGAATTTGGTCAACTGATAAAATGTTACTGAGTTCTGCTAGCTGACCGAGTTACTGAGTTATGAACTGAATACTACTAAGATTTAATAACTGACTGAGATTATAGAGATTACTAAGATTATTGAGATCACTAAAATTACTAGACTGATACTGAATTTAATGAATTTTCCTGAGTCACATGACTGACTGAGTTCTACTGATTATGGATTGACTATGAGTATCGTGAAAACTGACACTGGCTCTAGGCACATAACTAAATTGTCGAGTACAAGTACCCCAGGACTCGATAGCATAATAAGTAAATCATGGCACAAGATTAAAAGCTCAACAATGGCTACATGTTTATCATTCATTCATTTAGACATTTCAACAACCACTTGAGATGCATTACTTGTTCATGAATGGGTAATATGTATTGGCATACTATAATATGGCATTATTTCATTCTCATAAATAATTTGTCAAATACTTGTATGATACAACTTGCACATAACTAGCATGGCATGATTTCTTTCACTTATTAACTCACATGTGGAATTTATCAAACACTTGGTGAGCATAACATATGCACATAACCATATACAACAAATAGGCATCATAATTCACATTCCCATTGACAAATTTCAAGGGTTTCACATGATACTACACATATATCACTTTACTTCACATAGATATTGCAATTAAATCATGAACTAGGAAACCTATTAACATAATAATCATGAACAAAATCAAACTAAATCATGAAATTCATCAAAAACATTATCTTGAGTTTTTGAAAAGGTTTCTTGGACTCCAAGGGTGGAAGAAACCCTTCGATGAACACTTGAAATACCTTAGTTGGTGAATTCTTGAAGGTTGATGCTGGAATCCCTTGGAAATTGAGTCTTGAATTGATAGCCCTAGGATTTTGTTCTTGAGGATTTTGTGAATAATGAATAGGATTAGCCAAAAGAGGGCTAAATTTCGAGTTATGAGGGCTGAAGGGCCTGGGAAAAAGACTGAATTAAACCAGAGGACGCGACTTTTAAATGACTGAGAACACGGTACCGACGCTATTAGCAATGTGGCGCATCATGGCATCGACGCAATAGTCGACACATCGTGCCATCATCACATTGAGCCTCAGTACTTTGACCCTGGCAAGCTGTAACAATATCAAACAACACGATTGGCGACGCGGTGCTCTAAGATCGCGATGGTCCACTATTTTTGGATTGCGAACGTGGTGTAAATGATTTACAAAAAATATAAAACTTTTTCGGGAACACCTATTGACCTTCCTGGTCTTGAATTAGTAAGAATACGGACCATTAACGTACATTAAAATCACGAAATTAGACTGCAAACTTGTGAAGGCTAAAATAAACTAAGTTTGGAAACTTAGCTAGAACCTTCTAAGTATGGGACCCCCTTAACAAGCATAAATGAACTCAATTAAGATTAGGATTTTGCGGGGTCATACAATATCTCTCCCTTGGGAATATTCATCCTCGAATAAGACTGACTGAGATGAGGGAAATGATAAGCTGAAGTACATGCAGAACATAAACAAATGAAACATGAGTACATGACTAACATCACTGATTTGCTGAGATTTGTTCTGAGCATTCATATCTGATGCATGATTTCATGACTGTCATGACTGATAAGCTGAATATATTATATTGAATATGCATATATGATGCATGAATACATGACTAATTAGACACATGAATGCATGACTGAATATGCAATGGTAATTGATACAAATTTTATCATGGAAATCTTAGCATGAAACTGGATAAGTTCAACGGAGACTGTTTCCTTAAACTAAAAATACTAATGAGCTTGGAATTAATTACTAGATATGGATGAAAGGAAATAGGTGAACATAACTGAGTCTGAAACTTGATACATGAGCTGGATATCATGATCTGAACTGAGTACCTTGAATACGTGGCTTATGGTTGAGATCAAAGTTTGAGGGTCAACTCATGAGTACCCATTACCCCAAACTGGATTCATTACAAAAAGAGAGAGCAACACGTTTATGTCTTAAAGGTTTGGAGAATTATAGTGTATCTCCCCCTTGGGGTACTATGTCCCTTGAAATTACTGTACTGACTTTGCTGAGCTATGAGGAAAGTTGTGGTGATGCACAAAGCACCTTCTATCTGAATAACTAAGCTCTGAAACTAAAACAAATTACATTGACTGGGCTGAACACGCAACTACCTGGTTAGTCCATCTTAGAATGATCACATTCATGAGACTCTGGATAGTGTGACTAGATGGAAAAATGGGAAACTACACCATCTAAACTTATCTGTCTGGCTGCTAAACTAAATTACTGGCTGCTTAACTAACTCATGCTGGAAACTTCTACTCGACTGAAGCGTTCCTATGACACTCTTTCTGTAGAGTTCTAGTGACTGAAGGGAGAAAGCAAATCTTGACCTGATCTGAGCAGGACATCAGAATAGGAGATCGCTACATGTCTGGGATTCTTGTATTAGGAGACAAAGCCTATGAAACATCATCTAAGATAAAGTTACTAAGCCTTATGCACTGCAACTGAGACTACTGAAAATATTCACGTGGGTGTTGAGAACGAATGCATAAATATACTAACTTATCTGATTAATTGAATAACTGATAGCTGACTACTGGGTCTGTAAGGCTGAACTGTACTTATCCAGAAAGTCTGCACTTAGACTATTGAGTATTATACATAAAAGGTAATGACTGACTGGGTAACATGGGGTAACTAAGCATGAATGAGTGAAAAACTCTATTACCTTAAGAACGCAAGACCAAGCATCCAACATGATTCAAAAACATTATGTAAACTGAGGTACTGAAATATCAATGACTGAATAACTGATGGCCATATGCTATGGTCGGGTAATCCTGAAAGTGAATTGAGTTTATGATCTGACTGGACTAGGACTGGGACTGAGATTGTAGCTAAGATGGTAATTGAGACTGTAACCGTACTAAGACTGTAACTGAGACTGAATGCTGGTTCCTGATAATTGAGGGTTAGACTAGTACTGAAGTACTTAATTTTGATGGCTAAATTACGAATTACTGAAGGCCATGGTTTGTAGGACTATCTGAGTACTTTACTGATTACTGATTACTTAATAATATTGTAACTAAGGGCTGAGGGAAAGAACATCAACACCACGGATTCACTGAGGGGTCTAAACTATGGATACACGTGACATAGTCTAAATTTTTAAGTGATCATTAGGAGTGTAGCATGAGTCATGAGCTTCATGACCTGAGTTAGGAATTTCTGTGGTCATGGGACATAATTCGTAACACTGAGTGAACTGGGATTCCTCATACTAGAAACTTGAAACACACACGATTCTATGGAAAGTGTGAATATAAGATGTGAATATTATTAGAACCTGAAGGCCTGGCTTTTTGAGGTACCATAATCGGACAGTTCCTATATAACTGTCGAGCAATGATAGACTGACCCATTGGGTGGAGACTGAGAAAGGTCTCGTTAATATTTGGTCTGACCTTAAAGTTGACTAGAATGTAAAGAGTTATAAAAGAAAAAAAAATGCTCTAGAATTTGAAGAAGTGTAAACATGTAAATGAGAGATCTACAACATACCAGTGACTACATTAGGAGAACTTTCCTGATCTGGTCGGGACTGAAGTGCATAGAGTCTGTTTGGGCATTGCCCACTGATAGCACTTGAGTTGGCACCCTGCTGATTCAGGCGACCGAACTAAGCTGAAAGACGATCGTGCTGACTTTGTAGATCGGGCTTAGGAAAGTCTCAAACCATGTGACCTGGCTCGCCATCTCTGAAACACACATTACTATCCGCTCTACACACACCCTTATAATACTTACCACACTCTTCGCAAAGCCGATGAGTGAAAATAATGCCTCCACTATTCTGGGATTTAGAGCTTGGCGCCAATCCCTATGGTCATTTTTGAACTTTGGTACTGGGGCACCATCTGAAGAGGGAACTGGGACTGAAAACTTCTGACTATGCTGAGAACGGTTACCACCCAACGACCCTGGCTGAGAAAAACTATAACTACATATTCTGGCTTTCTTATTCTCTCTTTTCTTCTTCTTAAGCTTCTAATCTTCAATATGTTGAGCATGGACCATAAGTCTAGATATGTCTGTCTCCTTAATCAATATCACAGTGTTGCACTCCATAATCACTCTACCTGAAACCCCAGACACAAACTTGCTCATTCTGGATCTACTGTCTGCTACTACATAGGGAGCATACCTGGATAAATGGGTGAACTTGAGGGAGTATTCTTTCTCACTCATGCTACCTTGTCTGAGATTAATGAACTCTAACACTTTGGCTTCTTTCTTCTCTGGGGGAAAGAATCTATCTAAGAAGACTGTATCAAGCTCCTCCCTTTCTATGGCCCTGCATCTGCACCCCTGTCTACTTTTCACTACTTAAACCATGTATAGGATACATCTTGTAGCTGATAGGTGGCTTACTTGGCACTCTCACTGGAAGTCACTTCCATGATATCTGTGACTTTCTGAACTTGGTCGAGGAACTCTTGTGGATCCTCTTTGGACTTAGAACTGGAGAATAGGGGAGGATTCATGGCACAAGCTTAAAAGCTCAACAGTGGCTACATGTTTATCATTCATTCATTTAGTCATTTCAACAACCACTTGAGATGCATTACTTGTACATGAATGGGGAATACGTATTGGCATTCTATAACATGACGTTATTTCATTATCATAAATAATCTGTCAAACACATGCATGATACAACTTGCACATAACTAGCATGGAATGATTTCATTCACTTATTAACTCACATGAGCAATTCATCAAATACTTGGTGAGCATAACATATGCACAAAACCCTATACAATAAATAGGCATCATAATTCACATTCCCATTGATAAATTTCAAGGGTTTAACATGGTTTCACATGATATTACACATATATGAATTTACTTCACATAGATATTGCAATTAAATCATGAACTAGAGAACCCATTAATAGAATAGTCATGAACAAAAACAAACTAAATCATGAAATTCATCGAAATCATTATCTTGAGTTTTTGAAAAGTTTTCTTGGACTCCAAGGCTGGAAGAAACCCTTGAATGAACACTTGACATACCTTAGTTGGTGAATTTTTGAAGGTTGATGGTGGAATCCCTTGGAGATTGAGTCTTGAATTGATTTTCCTAGGGTTTTGTTCGTGAGGATTTTTTGAATAATGAATAGGATTAGCCAAAAGAGGGATAAATTTTAAGTTATGAGGGCTGAAGGTCGTGGGAAAAGGACTGAATTAACCCTGAGGATGTGACTTTTAAATGACTGAGAACTGGGCACCGACGCTATTAGAAATATTGCGAGTCATGGCATCGATGTGATAGTCAACGTATTGCACCATCATCGCATCGAGCCTTAGTACTTTGACCCTGCCAACCTGCAATAATTTCAACTAACGTGATTGGCGACACGGCGCACTAAAATCGCATTGGTCCACTATTTTGAGATTCCAAACGTAGTCTAAATGAGTTCTAAAAAATCCAAAACTTATTTGGGAATAGCTATTGACCTTCCTGGACATGAATTAGTAAGAGTACGAACCATTAAAGGAAACTAAAATCACGAAATGAGACTGTGAACTTGTGAAGGCTAAAATAAACTAAGTCTGGAAACTTAGCTAGAACCTTCTAAGTATGGGACCCCCTTAACAAACATAAATGGACTGAATTAACCTTAGAATTTTGTGGGGTCATACGATATCTCCCTTATGGGAACATTCATCCACGAATGAGACTGACTGAGATTGGGGTAATGATAAGCTGAAGTACATGCTGAATATGAACAAATGAAACATGAGTATATGACTGACATCACTGATTTGTTGAGATTTGTTCTGAGCATTCATATCTGATGCATGATTTCATGACTGTCATGACTGATAAGCTGAATATATTATACTGAATATGCATATCTGATGCATGAATACATGACTGATCTGTCACATGAATACATGACTGAATATGCAATGATAATTGATACCAAGTTTATCATGGAAATCTGTGCATGAAACTGGATAAGTTAAAGGGAGGCTGTTTCCTTAAACTGAAAATACTAATGAGCTTGGAATTAATTACTAGATATGCATGAACAGAAATATGTGAACATAGCCGAGTCTAAAATATGACACATGAGCTGGATATTGTGATCTGAATCGAGTACCTTGAATACGTGGCTTATGGCTGAGATCAAAGTTTGAGGGTCAACTCATGAGTACCCCTTACCCCAAAATGGATTCGTTATGAAAAGAGTGAGTGGCACATTTATGTCATGATGGTTCGGGGAATTATAGTGTATCTCCCCCTTGGGGCACTATGTCCCTTGAAAATACAGTACTGACTTTGCTGAGCTATGAGGAAAGATATGGCGATGCAAAAGGAACCTTCTATCTGAATATCTGAGATCTGAAACTAAGACATGATACATTGATTGGGCTGAACACACATATACCTGGTTAGTCCATCTTAGAATGATCACATTCATAAGACTCTGGATAGTACGACTAGATAGAAAGATGGGAAACCACATCATCTGAACTTATCTATCTGGCATATAAACTAAATTACTGGCTGCTTAACTAACTCATACTGGAAACTTCTACTCGACTGGAGCATTCCTATGACACTCCTTCTGTAGAGTTCTAGTGACTGAAGGAAGAAAGCAAATCTTGCCCTGATCTGAGCAGGACATTAGAATAGGAGATCGCTACATGGCTGGGATTCTTGTATTAGGAGACAAGGCCTATGAAACATCATCTAAGATAAAGTGACTAAGCCTTATGCACTATAACTGAGACTACTAAAATTATTCATGTGGGTGCTGAGCATGAATGCATAAATATACTAACTTATCTGATTAACTGAACGACTGATAGTTGACTACTGGGTCTGTAAGGCTGAACTGTACTTAGAGGCTGGACTTAGACTATTGAGTATTATACATAAAAGGTAATGACTGATTGGGTAACGTAAGGTAACTGAGCATTAATGAGTGAAAAACTCTATTACCTTAAGAATGCAAGACCATGCATCCAACATGATTCAAAAACATTCTGTAAACTGAGGTACTGAAATACCAATGACTGAATAACTGATGGTCATATGCTATGGTCGGGTAATCCTAAAAGTGAATTGAGTTTATGATCTTTCTGGACTAGGAATGGGACTGAGATTGTAACTAAGATGGTAATTGAGACTGTAACCATACTAAGATGTAATTGGGACGGAATTCTTACTCCTGATAACTGAGGGTTAGAGTAGTACTGAAGTACTGAATTTTGATGGCTAAATAACTTATAACTGAAGGCCATGGTTCTGTAGGACTATCTGAGTCCTTTACTGAATACTGATTTCTGAATTATGTTGTAACTAAGGGCTGAGGGAAAGAACATCAACACTACAGATTCACCAAGGTGTCTAAACTATGGATACACATGACATAGTCTAAATTTTTAACTTATCATTAGAAGCGTAGCATGAGTCATGAGCTGCATGACCTGAGTCTAGAATTTCTGTGTTCATGGGTCATAATTCATAACACTAAGTGAACTAGGATTCCTCATACTTGGAACTTGAAACACACATGATTCTATGAAAAGTGTGAATATAAGCTGGGTTCACAAAATTGTGACATGATTCATGTGTAAGTATCGTGATGGTTGATGTATAAAATTTTGCATAGGGATAGGAATGGGTCGGGAATCATTTTGCCTTATTGATTTTCTACCCATACTGGTATTATTACTAGAACCTGAAGGCCTGGCTTTCTGAGGTACTATAATCGGATAGTTCATTTATACCTGTCGGGCTATGATAAACTGACCCACTGGGTGGAGACTGAGAAAGGTCCTGTTAACATCTAGTCTGACCATAAAGTTGACTGGTATGTAAAGAGTTATAAAAGAAAAAGAAGCTTCTGAATCTGAAGAAGTGTAAACATGTAAATAAGAGATCTGTAACATACCATTGACTACATCAAGAGAACTTTCCTGATCTTGTAGTTACTGAAGTGCATAGAGTCTGTTTGGGCGTTGCCCACTGATAGCGCTGGAATTAGCACCCTGCTGATTCGGGTGATCAAACTGAGCTGAAGGATGACCGTGAAGAATTTGTGGATCGGGCTTAGAACAGTTTCGGACCTTGTGACCTGGCTTGCACCATCTGAAACACACATTACTGCCCGCTCTACACACACTCTTATGCTACTTACCACACTCTTCGCAAAGAGGATGAGTGCAAATAATGCTTGCACTATTCTGGGATTAGAAGCCTGGCGCCCATCCCTATGGTTATTTAGGAACTTTGGTACTGGGGCACTAGCTGAAGAGTGAACTGGGACTTAAAACTTTTGACTATGATGAGAATGGTTACCACCCTGCGACCTTGGCTAAGAAAAACTATAACTACCTATTTTGGCTCTCTTATTCTCTCTTTTCTTCTTCTTAAGTTTCTATTCTTCAATCTGTTGAGTATGGAACATAAGTCTAGTTATGTCCATATCCTTAATCGACATCTCAGTCCTTCACTCCTTAATCCCTCTACCTAAAACCCCAAACATAACCTTGCTCATTCATGATCTACTATCTACTACTACATAGAGAGCATACCTGGCTAACTGGGTGAACTTGAGGGAGTATTCTTTCACACTCATGCTACCTTTTCTGAGATTGATGAACTCTAACACTTTGGCTTCTTTCTTCTCTAAGGGAAAAAATCTATCTAAGAAGGTCGTAGCAAACTCCTCCCATTCTATAGGTCTGCATCTGCACCCCTGTCTACTTTCCACTGCTTAAACCATGTATAGGATACATCTTGTAGCTGATAGGTGGCTAACTCGGCACTCTCACTGGAAGTCACTCCCATGATATCTGTGACTTTCTAAACTTGGTCGAGGAACTCATGTGCATCTTTTTCAGACTTAGAATTGGAGAATAGGGGAGGATTTATTCAGGTGAAGTCTTGAGTCCTGGCTACAGCTGAATTGGCCACTGGGTTGGTTGGAATAACAACTAGCCATTCCTTCTGAGCAATAATTGGATTGGCTAGAATAGTGAATGCAATCCTGAATTCTGCATGATAAACATGTTTGTCCAGGGGATCTGCCTGAACGGGATGAGGTGCTAACTGATTATCGGTTCTCCTTTCTCTAGCCCTTTTGGGAGGCATGTTCAATAAATAAAATGAAGATCAGATTAGACTAGAAGTTAAATTAGAGCTCATGCTCACTGGCACGACATGAATACTAAAAGAGGGGAACTGTTCCTACAACATCTCATAGACTCTTGTCCATAAGTGTGGTGCACAACACATCCATGTACAAGACTCTAATTGATGCGGATTTTCAGGCTTCCTAGGACACTGCTGAACCTTAAGCTTTGATATAAAGTTTGTAACGCCCTGAATCTAGTACCTGGAATGCTACACGATGATCATGACCCCGAAGGACCACAAGCTAACCCATGACTGATATCTATAACTGAGCACTGAATAATATACTATAAATATATGGAATATAAGTTGTAAGTCCATAAGGTTCAAAACTGAACTAATAATGTATATAAAACAATGTCTGTAACTGGGTATAACAATACCCAAAACTGAAATACACTATCTGAAACATGCTGTATTTTGAAAGCCTTTAAACTTTCTGAAAACTGTGTAGTTGATGGGACATGTCCCCAACTAACTCTAAACTACTGAAATAATAAAGTAATAAAATAATCATGCTATTCTTGAATGATGAGGACTCACTGTTAGTCTGGCTGCTGAACGTCTAATCTACTAAGGATTCTCGGGAGCTCGGGCTTCTAAACCTATGGTATAAAATACCATAGCGCAAATGTGTTAGTACGATTGAATGTACTGGTATGCAAGTGAGGTAAGCTGAATGCAAGGGTTCATATGCATGAACAATAATAACTGACTGATGAATTGAACATAAGCGCGTGAGAAATACATACATGAATATATAAAATGGGAGTGGGGTCATAACAATACTGAATACTGATGTACTGGCATCTGAGTTTACTTATACTGGGATACTGAATAACTGAGTCTATTGATGATTTGAATTACAAAGTTTACAGGTAATTGATATATGAGGTAACTAGTACTATATTAATGATAACTAATAACTGAGTATACTGATACTGAAAAACTATCTGAGTTCTTTACTGGACTAGGTGGCTGTATCTGACAGTCCTGAATCTAAAGAACTATCTGAGTTCTAGAATGAACTTGATGACTGTATCTAGCAGTCCTAATTCTGAAGGAACTAGCTGAGTATCATTTGAGCTGAGCGACTGTATCTGATAATCCTAATAGCTGTAGAACTGAACTGAGTTCTATTACTGAGACTGAATCTGAAAATGAGACTGTGAGAGGTAATTATCTAACCGATATGCCTCAAATTTGAACTAGTGGGGTTCGACCTGTAGCCCCAGCTTGAAGGGTGTCAGTACTATGCCACGGGTAAAGACAAGCTGTGAGTAAACCCTCTCTGACAGGGAGCTCTTTCGTCAACCCCTTCCTATAAGGAAAACTCAAAAGAGATGTATAGTCCCTAGACTCGTAGGGGTACATCTCAGTCTACGCTGGCTAAATAATTCTGGAATACAGGGATTGCTACTAAGGATCACACCCTCTACTGCATAACAGGTGATCCCTCATCCCTGGGTTTACTCAGTTCTGAATCCTACTCCCAACTAAATAGACATTGAACTGGTTTTCCTAGTTCACACTAGGCATGACAAAGCTATTATTGATGGTATAGTTTTAACTGACTGAACTGAGTTCACTGAGTTTCGTTGAATTTTTAAATACTACTGAATTCTGTCAACTAACAGAATGCTACTGAATTCTGCTAGCTAACTAAGTTACTGAGGTATGAACTGAATACTACTGAAATTTGATAACTAACTGAGATTACAGAGATTACTTAGATTACTGAGGTCACTGAGATTACTAGACTGATACTAAATTTACTGATTTTTTCTAAGTCACATTACTGACTAAGTTCTACTGATATGCTTGACTGTGAGTATCGAGAAAACTGACACTGGCTCTAGGAACACAACTAAATTATCGGGTACAAGTACCCCCAGGACTCGATAGCATAACATGTAAATCATGGAACAAGCTTAAAATCTCAACAGTGGCTACATGTTTATCATTCATTCATTTAGACATTTCAATAACCACTTGAGATGCATTACTTGTACATGAATGGGGAATACGTATTGGCATACTATAACATGGCATTATTTTATTCTCATAAATAATCTGTCAAACACTTGCATGATACAACTTGCACATAACTAGCATGGAATATTTCATTCACTTATTAACTCACATGAGTAATTCATCAAACACTTGGTGAGAATAACATATGCACATAACCCTATACAACAAATAGGCATCATAATTCCCATTCCCATTGACAAATTTCAAGGGCTTAACATGGTTTCACATGATACTACACATATATCACTTTACTTCACATAGATATTACTTCACCAAATCCAAAATACACATTACTGCCCGCTCTACACACATCCTTATGATACTTACCATACTCTTTGCAAAGAGGATGAGTGCAAATAATTCTTGCACTATTCTAGGATTTGGAGCCTGGTGCCCAACCCTTCGATCATTTCTGAACTTTGCTACTGGGGCACTAGATGAAGAGGGAACTGGGACTTAAAACTTCTGACTATACTGAGAACGGTTACCACCCTGCGGCCCTGGCGGATAAAAATTATAACTACCGATTCTGGATCTCTTATTCTCTCTTTCCTTCTTCTTAAGTTTCTGCTCTTTAATCTGTTGAGCATGGACCATAAGTATAGATATGTCCATATCCTTAATCAACATCGCAGTCCTGCACTCCTTAATCACTCTACCTGAAACCCCATACACAAACTTGCCCATTCTAGATCTACTGTCTGCTACTACATAGGGAGCATACCTGGCTAACTGGGTGAACTTGAGGGAGTATTCTTTCACACTCATGCTACCTTGTCTGATATTAATGAACTCTAACACTTTGGATTCTTTATTCTCTAGGGAAAAGAATCTATCTAAGAAGGCTATATCAAACTCCTCTCATTCTATGGCCCTGTATCTGCACCCCTACCTACTTTTCACTTCTTAAACTACGTATGAGATTCATTTTGTAGCTGATAGGTGGCTAACTCATCACTCTCATTAGAAGTCACTCCCATGATATCTATGACTTTCTGAACTTGGTCGAGGATCTCATGTGGATCCTCTTCGTACTTAGAACTGGAGAATAGGGGAGGATTTATTCAGGTGAAGTCTCGAATCCTAGTTGCAGCTGAATTGGCCACTGGGTTGGCTGGAATAACAACTGGCCATTCATTCTAAGATATAACTAGATTGGCTAGAGTAGTGAATGCAGTCCTAAATGCTGCATGAGAAACATGTTTGTCCAAGGGATCTGTCTGAATGGCTTGAGGTGCTGACTGATTATCGGTTCTTCTTTCGCTAGCCCTTTTGGGAGGCATGTTCTATAAATAAAAGAAAGAGTAGATTAGACTGGGAGTCAAATTTGAGCTCATTCTTACTGGCACGACATAAATACTGAAAGAAGGGAACTGTTCCTAAAATATCTCATAGCCTCTTGTCCATAAGTGGGTGCACAACATACCCATTCACAAGACTTTACTTGATGCGGCTTTTCAAACTTCCTAGGACACTATTGAACCTTAAGCTCTGATACCAAGTTTGTAACGCCCTAAATCTGGTACCTGATACACCCAAATTACAACTCTCGTTAGAAAGTGTAAGCGGTCGCTGTCAAATATAGAACCCAACTGGGTTGGGTGTCGAATCCCACAGGGAATACTATGATCACTAAGTATTGCGATTATTATTAGACTGTTGGTCGAAGGTTCCAAGATAAGGGGGGTTTGGTTTAAGTGCACAGTAATATTGTCAGTGTAACAATGAGATGATATGTGTAATTATATTTGATCACAGAGATTGGCAAGTTAGGGTTATGTCCACCTTGTAGCTTCTACTTCTCTATTAACTAAGGGTAATACGGATTTTATACATGCATGCACTTATAGAGAGGCGTATTCTAATTCTAATCCAAGTGTTTTTCAACCATCAAGGATTTATTCACCTTAGTTCTCTCGAACCCAAAGTGTACAACAAATTATACGAACTCTCCAAGACGTTAATCCTGCTAGGGAATTAACGTGTAAACTAGAGGTTAGAAACCCTAATTTCTTGTCACACTCTCTTTTCCAAACAGTAACGTTTCTATCGAACAAGTTATTGCTATAATGGCATATTCCCTATGTTTGCAACCACGAGAATTCAATCAAAATGAAGAGAGTAATGATATAAGTGGATTAACACATCATAAATTCAAAAACCCATAACAATAGAGAGTATACTACAAGGTTTCCATAACCCTAACAAATAAACTTAGCTACTCATGAATAAAACGGAAATCAAAATAGAAATATTCATCATACCAAAACTTATAACGATTTTGGTGATAAAGATGAATAGCAAAAATAAGAGAGAAAAGCGTTTCTCTCTCTCCGTCCTCAAGCTAAGCCGTTTTCTCTTGTTTTTAGAATAATACAGAATGTGAATTATCCCTAAAAATTCAGCAATAAGGCTTTTAATAACATCCTTGTCTAATAAATTGCTACTGCATCCTTAACTATTTAAAAATATTGTGCTTGCCCGGGAAAAAGTTTCCATACATCACATTCAGTCCAAAAGCTTCTTTCATTTTTATGTGAAGTTTTCTTTGCTGTCCACAGGTCCCCAAAGTGCTGTAATCTTCCTCATTAGTACCTGAAAAGCATGCTAATCACATAGGTCAGCTCACTTAACTAAAAATAGACTAAAAGTGCAAGAATTATGTATTTTATCCTCAAAACTTAGCTAAAACATGGGTAAGTTATGGTGCTTAGACGTATAAATACGCCCAACATCAGTACCTGGAATGCTGCACGGTGCTCATGACCCCGAAGGACCACAACCTCACCCATGACTAATATCTGTAACTGAGAACTGAATAATATACTGTAAATATGTGAAATCTAAGTTGTAAGGCATAAGGTTCAAAACTGAACTAATAATGAATCTAAAATAATGTCTGTAATTGGGTATAACAATACCCAAAACTGAAATAAGTTGTCTGAAACATGCTGTAGTTTGAAAACGTGTAAACTTTTTGAAAACTGTGTAGTTGATGGGACATGTCCCCAACGAACTCTGAACTACTAAAATAATAAGTAATAAAATAATCATGCTATTCTCAAATTGTGAGGACTCACTGTTAGTCTGGCTGCTGAACGTCTGATCTACTAAGGATGCTCGGGATCTCGGGCTTCTAAACCTATGGTATAAAATACCATAGCGCAAATATGTCAGTACGATTGAATGTACTGGTATGCAAGTGAGGTAAGCTAAATGCAAGGGTTCATATGCATGAACTATAATAAATGACTGATGACTTGAACATGAGCGCGTGAGAAATACATGCATGAATACATAAACTAGGACTAGGGTTATGACAATACTGATTGTTGATGTACTGACATCTGAGTTTACTAATACTGGGATACTGAATAACTGACTCTATTGATGATTTGAATTACAGAGTTTACATATAACTGATATATGAGGTCACTAGTACTATATTACTGATAATTGATAACTGAGTATACTGATACTGAAAAACTATCTGAGTTCTTTACTGGACTGGGTGGCTGTATCTGACAGTCCTAAATCTAAAGAACTATCTGAGTTCTAGAATTCACTGGATGATTGTATCTAATAGTCCTAATTCTGATGGAACTAGATGAGTTTCATACTTATCTGAGCGACTGTATCTGACAATCCTGATATCTATAGAACAGAACTGAGTTCTATTACTTAGACTAAATCTGAAACTGAGACTGTAGGAGGTAATCATCTAATCGACATGCCCCGAATCTAAACTGGTGGGGTCCAACCTGTAGCCCCAGCTAGAAGGGTGTCAGTACCATGCCAGGGGTAAAGACAAGCTGTGAGTAAACCTTCTCTGATAGGAAGCTCTTTCGTCAACCCCTTCCTATAAAAAAACTCAAAAGAGATGTATAGTCCCTAGACTTGTAGGGGTACATCTCAGCCTATGCTGGCTACGTAGTTCTGGAATGTAGGGATTGCTACTAAGGATCACACCCTCTACTGGATAATAGGTGAGCCCTCATCCCTGGGTTCACTAGATGCTGAATCCTACTCCCAACTGAATAGATATTGAACTGGTTTTCCTAGTTCAATCTAGGCATGACAGAGCTGTTATTGATGGTATAGTTTTAACTGACTGAACTGAGTTCACTGAGTTCTGTTGAATCATGGAATACTACTGAATTCTGTCAACTAACAGAATGCTACTGAGTTCTGCTAGCTAACTGAGTTACTAAGGTATGAACTGAATACTACTGAGATTTGATAACTGACTGAGATTACAGAGATTACTGAGATTACTGAGGTCACTGAGATTACTGGACTGATACTGAATTTATTGAATTTTCCTAAGTCACATGGCTGACTAAGTTCTACTAATATGCTTGACTGTGAGTATTAGGAAATCTGACATTGTCTATAGGCACACAACTAAATTGTCGGGTACAAGTACCCCCAGGACTCAATAGCATAATAAGTAAATCATGGCACAAGCTTAAATGCTCAACAGTGGCTACATGTTTATCATTCATTCATTTAGGCATTTCAACAACCACTTGAGATGCATTACTTGTACATGAATGGGGAATACGTATTGGCATACTATAACATGGCATTATTTCATTCTCATAAACAATCTGTCAAACACTTGCATGATACAACATGGCATAATTTTGTTCACTTATTAACTCACATGAGCAATTCATCAAACACTTGGTGAGCATAACATATGCACATAACCCTATACAACAAATAGGCATCATAATTCACTTTCCCATTGACAAATTTCAAGGGTTTAACATGGTTTCACATGATACTACACATATATCACTCTACTTCACATAGATATTGCAATTAAATCATGAACTAGAGAACCCATTAATATAATAGTCATGAACACAAACAAACTAAATCATGAAATTCATCAAAAACATTATCTTGAGTTTTTGAAAAGTTTTCTTGGACTCCAAGGGTAGAAAAAACCCTTGGATGAACATTTGACTTACCTTAGTTGGTGAATTCTTAAAGGTTGATGGTGGAATCCCTTGGAAATTGAGTCTTGAATTGATAGCCCTAGGGTTTTGTTCTTGAGGATTTTATGAATAATGAATAGAATTAGCCAAAAGAGGGCTATGTTTTGAGTTATAAGGGTTGAAGGGCGTGGGAAAAAGAGTGAATTAATTTTGAGGACGCGGCTTTTAAATGACTGAGAACTAGGCACCGACGCTATTAGTGATGTGGCGAGTCATGTCATCATCGCGATAGTTGACGCGTCGCACCATCATTGCATCGAGCCTTAGTACTTTGTCCCTGGCAACCTACAACAATATCAACTAACACGATTGGCGATGCGGCGCATCAAGATCGCGTTGGTCTACTGTTTTGGGATCCCGAACGTGGTCTAAACAAGTTTCAAAAAATCTAAAACTCGTCCGGAAACACCTATTGACCTTCCTGGTCATGAATTAGCAAGAATACAGACCATTAAAGGACATTAAAGTTACAAAATGAGACTGCAAACTTTCAAAGGCTAAAATAAACTAAGTCTGGAAATTTAGCTAGAACCTTCTAAGTATGGGACCCCCTTAACAAGCATAAATGGACTGAATTAAGCTTAGGATTTTGTGGGGTCTTACATTTATTGAGTAGAAAGATTCCACAATAAATACTTTTTTTTTCTCCACCTTAGACTCACTGATCACCTCGAACTGAGTAGATTCACTTGAGTTGTTTGTCGACTTAATCTTTCGAGATTTGATTGCTTTCTCTATAAAATTTCCTATTTTGATGCAATCGGCAAAATTTTGTCCTAGCTTGGCATTATCTTTTTGAAGTAGTTTCCTTCCTGACTGTGAATAAAATTCTTTGTCAATTTACTTTTATCTATTAGTAGTTGGACTTTTCATGTCTTAGACCTCCATTATCATGACCCTCCAGGTCATTTTCTACTTTTCTACATATTTTTGCTATTTAGAGTTTCCCCAAGTCATATGTGACTTGCTGAAGCTTATAGTTCAGTTACAGGGCAATTCGTTTGATTTTTAGAGTCAATTCTCTATTTTGAAGTCTTTGTAGGTAAGAATTGGCTATCGGGAGAAAACAACAGTTTAACGACCTCGTATATGATAAAAGGGACAAATTTACACCCGAACTATGATAAATGATATGTATATATCCTTCGTCATACTTTGGGTGCACATATTCTCCTACCGTTAATGTGAAGGACATATACATACCATTTCATTAACGGTAGGGGCATATGTGTACCCAAAGTATGAAGGACGATAACGTACCTTTTATCAAAATTTAGGGATATATTTATCACTTTTCTCTCTCTATATATATATATATATATGTATATATATACATTATTTTTATTTCAGATTATTTCTAGCTCAAGTCTATATATACGTAGAGGGTTGATGGATTTATGACTATTAGATCAAATTGGAGGGCCAAGATCAGATATAAGAAAGCACAACTCATGTGATGCCTACATGAATGCAAATTAGCTAGTTTCTGGGACTAGGATTACCATATACTCTTGGTCAATTTTATAATTTTAATTGTAGCCAATTTGTTATGTGGGGGTTTGGATTGTAGGTAATGGTGTTAAGTGGGTCGGGTCGGGTCAACCCGAAATCGGGCCGTGAATTTTAGCCTATTAGTGGGCTGGTCCGAATCTGGGCCTGGTTAAACGGGCTGGTCCAGTTCTGGGCCCAACAATAATTTTTTTTTAAAAAAACCCTGAACCGGACCACTTAACCTAACCCGGTCCAACCCATCTAAAATTAGTAAATACCGGTTAAAAATCCGATCAAAACCGGTTAAAAATAAAAAAAAAGTTTTTTCTCCAATATACACAATATATACCCACCTATATACAATTTAAAAACGTTAAACAATATTTATACACTATATATATAGTATATACTACATTAGAATTTAAAAAATATATACACATATACACAATTACACATGTAATCGTGTATACGACTATACGTTAGTTAAATATATATATTACTCTAAATAAAACATATACTACAAGATATATACTAAAATATAATGATATATATAATAATTTATAAAACATATACACATGTATACATTAAATATATACGTCTGTAGAAGATATATACACATATATACATACCATTTAATATATACGTACTACATTAAATAAAATATACTACAATATATACACACTATATATATAGTTAAATACTAATTTATAAAATATATGCACATATATACGTTAAATATATACGTCTATAGAAGATATATACACATATATACGTACCATTCAATATATATGTACTACTTTAAATAAAATATACTACAATATATATATATACTACAATATATACGCACACTATATATATAGTTATATACTAATTTATAAAACATATACACATGTATACGTTAAATATATACGTTTATAGAAGATATATACACATATATACGTACCATTCAATATATATGTACTGCTTTAAATAAAACATTTACTACGATACAATATATATACTACAATATACACACACACTATATATATAATTATATACTAATTTATAAAACATATACACATGTATACTTTAAATATATACGTCTATAGAAGATATATACACATATATACGTACCATTCAATATATATGTACTACTTTAAATAAAATATACTACAATATATATATACTGCAATATATACACACACACTATATATAGTTATATACTAATTTATAAAACATATACACATGTATACATTAAATATATACGTCTATAGAATATATATA
Organism: Capsicum pubescens; assembly: GCA_030864215.1. NCBI lineage: Eukaryota > Viridiplantae > Streptophyta > Magnoliopsida > Solanales > Solanaceae > Capsicum > Capsicum pubescens. The sequence goes on from CM061539.1 coordinate 20,919,835, forward strand.
CACATATATACGTACCATTCAATATATATGTACTACTTTAAATAAAATGTACTACAATATATATACATATATACTACAATATACACACACACACACACTATATATAGTTATAGACTAATTGATAAAATATATACACATATATACGTTAAATATATACGTCTATAGAAGATATATACACATATATACATACCATTCAATATATATGTACTACTTTAAATAAAATATACTACAAGATATATACTACAATATATACACACACACTATATAAATAGTTATATACTAATTTATAAAACATATACACTTGTATACATTAAATATATATGTCTATAGAAGATATATACACATATATACGTACCATACAATATATATGTTCTACTTTAAATAAAATATACTACAATATATATATATATATATATATATATATATATATATATATACTACAATATACACACACACTATATGTATAGTTATATACTAATTTATAAAACATATACACATATATACGTTAAATATATACGTCTATAGAAGATATATACAGATATATACGTACCATTCAATCTATGTGTACTACTTTAAAAAAAATATACTACAATATATATATACTACAATATTTACACACACTATATATATAGTTATAGACTAATTTATAAAATATAGACACATGTATACGTTAAATATATACGCCTATAAAAGATATATACACATATATACGTACCATTCAATATAGATGTACTACTTTAAATAAAATATACTACAAGATATATACTACAATATATACACACTATATATATAGTTATATAATTATTTATAAAACATATACACATGTATACGTTAAATATATACGTCTATAGAAGATATATATACATATATATGTACCATTCAAAATATATGTACTACTTTAAATAAAATATACTACAAGGTATATACTACAATATATACACACACACTATATATAGTTATATACTAATTTATAAATATATACACATGTATACGTTAAATGTATACGTTAAATATATACGTCTGTAGAAGATATATACACATATTTAAGTATCATTCAATATCTATGTACTACTTTAAATAAAATATACTACAAGATATATACTAAAATATATACACACACTATATATATAGTTATATACTAATTTATAAAACATATACATATGTACACGTTAAATATATACTACTTTAGAAAATATATACACATATATACGTACCATTCAATATATATATATACTAATTTAAATAAAATATTCTACAATATATATATACTACAATATATACACACACACTATATATAGTTATATACTAATTTATAAAACATATACACATGTATACCTTAAATATATACTACTTTAGAAAATATATACACATATATACATACCATTAATATATGTACAACTTTAAATAAAACATATGCTACTAAATATAATAAATTAATAATACTTGATAGTAAATTAGTAATATATTAAAACTAAGTATTTAATTTAAACTAGAAATTCAATTTAAATCATTAAATGGAAAAAATTATAAAGTAAGGACTAAGGAGTGAATGAATGTTGAATTTTATTGATTGCAAAATGATAAAAAATTCATAATTTACACGAATGAAAAATCTACAAATTTTGCATCATTTTTTCCAACTTATTCATGTTAATATTAACAGGAACTTGCATAGGATAATCAAAGTCAATGGGGGAAAAATCATGCATTGGACTTGATTCTGCTAAGTTCTCTCGTGAATTCATAATTTCTTCAAGTTTCTTCTTTCGAATCCACTTTTATTTCTTGATTTATTCGTTTCGGTCTAATCCAATCTCTAAGGCAAACTAGAACATTCATTGCATTGCTTCCCAATGAGTGTCGGCTGTCTCCAAGCTACTGTCGTCTCTGACTAAAAGCGCTCTCCGATGCAATGGTTGACATTGGAACATTCAAGATATTTCTAGCTAATCTTGAAATCACATGATATTGTATTTCATTATTCCTCCACCAATCCAACACATTGATCCATCGTTTGAGATCTTCTATCAGCATTCGGAGATAATACTTCAGCTCTTCCTGATAAGTTGTTGTGTAATCTCTCTCCTCAACACTGTTCCAACAAGGTAAATTATAAAAATAATTAGGAAAACCACTATGTGCCGGCCTTTTAGAAGATGCTGGCTCCTCGGGAGGATGAGGAGCGACAGATAGAGTGATATTTGTCGGTACAGCTAAATCAAATAAATTAGCATAATGGTTATATAATTTATCTATGAAAGCGTTTGCATCGGCCATAGCCATCCACAAATCAGGTTGTTCTTATTCTTCATTATCAGAATTATTGTTAGTATTTATCTCTAAGTTAGCATAAATAAAAGTACTAAAGTGACACATAGTAGTATATTTCATACACGAATTTAGCATAGCATCAACCAAGTAAATAGGGGGAATCGAAAAAAAATATTTTTAAAATTTAGGAAACATGGCACCAACAGCTTCTTTGTAACCTTCTTTATTTTTATATTCTTTAAGCAAACCAGAAATATCGGCTATATATGCTAAAATATAACAAACAGTAGGATAATAAGCACCGAAAAATTCAACCGTAGCTATATAAATTTTTTCCAAAAACTTAACAAGATCATTAATTACAGCCCAATCAGAATCATGTAGCATGCAGTGGACAGAATTAGCAAACGAACCACAATGTTGGTTAAATATAGTGTAATAGGAACTCTATATTTATGACAAGTTTTTAAAAAATCATACGTAGTATTCTATCTAGTATCACATTCTTCAGGCATCAATATCGGTGCAAGTCCATTTTGTTCACATTTAAGTTTAAAGTCTCTAATTCTTTTTCTACGATTATTTCCTTGAATAAAACCAATGGCAGGCCGAATTTTTCAAAAAACTCAAGACCATCTCTTACAATTAAATTATATATATGATAAGCACACTTAACATGAAAAATTTTAGGTAACGGCGGAGATAACTTAGATTTTAACTTTGTTATAGCAGTCTTGTTGTTAGAAGCATTATCAGAAGCAATACATAAGATTTTATTTTCAATACCGTAAAATTCTGCAACTTTAGCAATCGAATCAGCAATAAAATCTCCAGTATGTTTACGATCTTCATCATATAAAAAAAGCAAGAATACGTTTTTGCATAACAAAATTACTATCTATCCTGTGACAAGTAATGGTTAAATAATTATTTTTATTTACAGCACAACCAAGATCAGAAGTTAGGAATATTCTACATTGAATATTTTTAACAATGTTGATAAATAAAAATAATATTGTGAATGAAGTCTAAAAATATCGGCCTTACAAGTACTTCTAGGAATACCATTAAACATAGGATTATAAATTTCTTGAATATAATGAATAAAGGCATCAGAAGAAGGAAAACTAAAAGGAAAACAACCCGCAACTATCATTTTTTCTATTTCTTCTCGGTCCCTCAATTTATTATACTTATTCATTACCTGACCAGTTGCAAGATCCATTCTAGTTTGTGTTGGCCCACCAACATCCGCACCACCTTGTGCAATTTTTAATTATCTATCGTGATTATCACTTATATATATCATTAACGTACCCGTACCCCCTTGCTTGCCTCCTCTTTTATGCTTATATATTTGTTGATGAATATTGCATTGCACCTCAATATCTGATATACGTTCAAAAAATTGTCATGCAATACTAGTTGTTTTATGAGCTCTTAGGGCATGGGGAGAGATATTAACCAATTCAGATCTAACGTTACCATTTCTTACTGTGGATGTCTCACCAATATTTTCATCATCATCATCTAAACTAACCGCATCTACTTCATTTTCTTCTTCTATACCGTAATTTTCTTGAACTTCTACATAATCCATATTGTGAACACCTACACCTATTTCTTCCTCAAAAGGTTGACTAAGCGGTACCGAAGGCGGAGGCGCACGGGTATATCTACTACAAGACCTACCTCTACCACTAGTTATTCACTTTTTACTACCACTTTCGGGACAAAATTTTTTAACACCTTTAGTGGTGAAGTTTCTTAAATTATCCATAATATAAATTAAACTAAAAAAATTCAAAATACACAAATATAATAAAATTAAATATTCAATAATTAATACACTAATTAAAAATTAAAAGTAAGAGATGGAATGACAATACCAAATTTTGGAAGTATCCGAAGGTTGCGACTTTAGAAACTTCCACTCATACTTTGTAATAGTAAAATTAAAAAATTAAAGTGAGCACTTTAGGAAATATATAGGATATTTGAGAATTGAGAATTGAGAATTGAGATTTGAGAGAATGAAAAATTATGTGGAAAATAATTTGAAAATGTAGGGTATTTATAGGATTTTTTTGGTTTTAAAAAAATAATTTAATTGAATTTTTTTTATTAAAAGGGCATTATAGCCATTTTGGGCTCCCAACGGTCATATAGTAGTTGGGCCCAATAGCTATAATGGCCCAACGACCATTTTTAATTAAAATCTATTTTTTTTAAAAGGCTTGACTGGGCCAGGTCGGGCCGGTTAACCGGCGGGCTTGGACCGGTTTTGGTCCGAGCCGGGTTAACTGGGCCTAAAAAAATAACCCATCTCAGGACCCAGTACCCTACAGCCTATGGGCTGACCAGGCCGGGTCAAACTAGGCTAGGTTTGCTAAATGGGTCGGGTCAACCCGACCCGTTTGACACCCTTAGTTGTAGGTGACAAAAGAGTTTTAAAATGAGGTGTAAGTGACACAAGTCTTAATAATTGAGTGGAGGAACAATTACTTTATTATGAATTAAGAAAATTGGGTAAGTTTGATAATAGCCCAGAAGTTTTTAAATTTATACTTTGATCCAAATATTTACCTAATATAATAAGAAATGGAAGGGAAAAGGCGTGTTTCTCTCTCTTCTCATCCATTGTTGTTTTCTTTCTCTCAGTAATTTTTGTTGTTCATTGCTGCTACTGCTTTATTCATCATCTTCTGCTTCATTATCATAATCTTCTACTTCATTATCATCATCTTCTTATTCTTTTTGACCATTGTTGTTGTTGTTATTGCTACCGCTACTGTTGCTATTTGACCAATTTCTTAGATCAAATTTTATTTCGTACATCTCTTTCCAATTTGGCATTACTTCATAGGAGACTTTGGTAAGTCAAATTATGATTTTTAGTTAAATTTGTCATCTGGGTAACTGTTATTGTGTTTTTTCCAATAATAGATAGCACGCAAACATGAATGCAACATAAGAGCCATCTGTTTCAACGGAAGACTCATATGTTGGATTTATGTTTATAGTTCTATAGGCCGTAACATGAATCGAACAGATGGTTCATCTGTTGCAACATATGACCTATCTGTTGTAACAAATTAGTTATTTGGTACAACATGATAAATATCTATTGCAACAAATTAGTAACCTGTTGCAACAGAACCTGAACTCGATTCCAACAGACGTGTTATCTGTTGCAACATATTATTAACCTATTGCAACAGAACCTAAACTTGATACCAACAGATGGTAAATATCTATTGCAATATATTAGTAACCTATTGTGATAGAACCTAATCTCAATTCCAACAGATCATCGTCTGTTGCAACAGGTAAGTCATCTATCGTAACAGGTTAATTATCTATTGCAACATATCACTCATCTATTAGAATCAACTTCAAAGGTGCCTTAGTACTGTAATATCTATCCCAATAGGTGCTTCATCTGTTGCAACAAATATATATTCTGTTGTAACATATGATTCACTTGTTACAACAGATGATTCATTTGTTGAAAGCAGCTTCAGAAGCATAACATAAATCCCAACAAGTAAGTAATCTATTGCGGCTAATCACTTACTTGTTGCAACAGATTACATATCTGTTGAGATTTATTTATGGCATTATGAAATCACTATTAACTTTTTTAACAAATGACTTTATTTAGGTACCACTAATGGAAGGATCAATAACAATAGGGGTGGATTGTCATGGTCAATGGATCGAGAAGAGCAATCGATATATATGGCATTGGAATGAGGGTGAAATGCTAGAGACGATAGCTATGGTAGTCCAAAGTGATGTTTTGTAAGATGATTTTGTGAACTTAATCATCAGCTATTGTGGACTGAATTGTTAACCATAAGAACTCATCATCAGCTACATGCACAGCTCTATCTTTTAAAATAATCGATCAGGTTCGGTTGCATGCTGATCTTAGTAATTCATCCAGACTGGTGTTAAGGGTGTACGTGGTTGAAAAGATGAGAGATAATGAGAACCAGAACGTAGAAGAAGAAGAACAATAAGACATATTTGATGATAGGCTGATAATCTAGACATGAATATTCTAGATAATGATCAAACACCTACGCCCATTGATGCGACCAATACAGTGGGCAGTTCTTCTCGATCGATATAGTTTGGTAATCTTCAAGATGATAGGACCGGCTTTTTTAATGAAATGTCATTCAAGGACAAGAATGAACTATCTACCACTTCGTTTATTTCTTGCTTGAAGAAAGATTTCAGAATAAATAAGGTGATTAATTTGAGTAGTGTCTTTTGCTACAAATGAGCTAATCTGAACTGCCCGTGGTGATTGAGAGTGGTGAAGTACGTAAGTTCTGATAGATTCATCATTCATAAACATAAAAAGCATCACATATGTGGTTCGGAGCATATCTCGGGCTAAAATCCTCACATCACGATAAAGGTCCTCGGTGAATATTTCAAGAGTAGTTCCCCCGATGGCAAAGGCCCTTCTACAAGGGTTATGACCAACTCCTACCAGAATTGGGTGTCCTAGTAAGTTATTGGAAGATATATACGTCCATGGGGATTGCCAAGTACTTGGTTAGGGGAACATACGAGCATGGGTATGCATGCAGTCTTGGATGCCTACTGTTACATGATTGAGTCCACAAATCCCAGAAGTAAGACGACAATGCATGTTGATGAAAACGAAAGGTTTAAGTACTTTTTTGTATCCTATGGTGCTTGGATTCAAGGTTTTCTATATTTGAGAAAGGTATAGACGTCGATAGTACCTTCTTGAGGAGCAGGTATAATGGAGTTCTACTAGCGGCGGGGGCGCAGGATGTGGAGAATCACATCTTTCCTATCGCTTTTTGTGCAGCGGACAAGGAATGTGATGGCTCTTATGAATTTTTTTTTGAATAACTGCGAAGCTGCGTCGAAGATACTGAAGATTTGTGTTTTGTTTTGGATAGACATCCAAGTATTCCAAAGATAGGTTCAATTTTCTTCACTTAAGTTTACTTTGGTTGTTGCATCAGGCATCTTGGAGAGAACATTTGGACCAACTATCACAATGAAAGGGTCGTGACCCTTTTTTAAAGCAGCTAAAGAATATAGAAGAGAAGAGTTTTTAGACCATTTCAACCATTTCAACCAAATAACGGATGTGCATCCCAAGGTGGCAGAACTTCTCATACGTGTCAGTTTTTAGAGATGGAGTCGGGTATTCTGTCAAGTAGATAGGTACATTCTTATGAATTTAATGTCTTGTTTAAGTTACAAGTTTATTATGATGTCGTACAAAGTGATTCTCTTGTATAGGTACAATATTATGACATCAAACATAGCTGAAACGGTGAATTCATTGTTTAGTGATGAAAGAGAATTTCCCATCAAGGCTCTATTTGAAATAATAAACAAGAAGTATAGTTGATTTTTTAACAAAAAACATGTGCATTTCAAGGGCCCAAGAAGAACCCCATTTGTTCTAGAAATCAAAAAAATAATATCAATGAACATCAGTTTGGGGAATAGGTTATTATCTCATAAAATAGTAGATTACAAATTCAGTATCACCGGTCATGGTGATGTTGCCACAATCTATCTTCAAATAAAATCTTGTACGTCCAGAGTTTTTAACTTGGACAAAATACCCTGTCAACATGCTATGATAGTTCTTCAATATCAATACGGTCCAAATTATGGACCTAAAGTTTACGAGCACTCCTCTTAATATTATTCAGTGGAAAAATATGAAATGGCATATAGTGGGCATATTACTTCGGTGCCTCCCAAAGAATCTTGGGTTGTTTCTGTAGAGCCCTTGAAGAGATTAATACCTCCTTCATAAATTGACCCAAGAACTATCAAACCGGGAAGAAAGACATATAAGAGGAGGCGTCGAGTCGAAGAATCATTTTCATTAAGAAGAAGCAAGTGCTCCGTATGTAAGCACGCTAGCCACAAAAGAACTACATGCCCAAATCGTAATCCACCATGATTGTTGTAATTGCAAAAATTTGTGTTGTTGTTTGTTGTGGACTTTTATATATTTAACTCATTTTTGTAAACTTAATGTTATCATTTATTATATATAAAATATTTTTTTAATAAATTGTGCATCAATAAAAAAAGGCAAAACATGAACTAAATAATACAATAGACCACAATTATTTTCAAAAGATTACCCATTTGTGGCAATAGATGGACATTAGCTGGAAGAACACATCACAGTTTCATCAAACTAGAATGTTTTCCTCTAGTAGATGATAAATCTATCGTAACAGATGGATAATCTATTGATAGAAACCCAACCGATGACTAATCTATTCTAACACATGGTCCATCTGTTGAAATAACTCAAAAACCAAAATTGCTATTGCTGCTAGATTCAAAATTGCTCCTTGCCTCCAACCGTTGACATGTTAACATGTATATTTAGAAGAAATAGATAGAATGAAAATTGAATAAGAATTAAGCCAAATTCAACTAAAAATAAAGTTTTCATTAAACGAAAAATAAAATACATTAGGTATAGATCCTATATAGAAAAATTAAAATACATATGCTAAAAGAAAAAAATACATTCTAATTATTATTATCATCATCATCATCATCATTAATGACAGCTGGCCAATCAACTCGCAGCAACAGGGCCCTCATTAGCCTCTGCATCTCTCTGAACATCGTTGCTCTCACGGCGAACAACTCCCTCTGCAGGTCATTAACCTGCCTTTGAATTTTCTGCACCGTGTCACACAAAATAGCAATGTCCCAAAGAAGATCAGAAATATTTAGAACACACATGAATTGACAAATGTAAAGAAAAGAGTCCAAATGTAATACAACATATACTACCAATTGGTAGATTTACACCAGGAAAAAACTTACCTCAATGGGAAAGGAATATGTTCTTTGAAGAGAGGTGGTTGAAGATGTTAGAGTAAAATGAAGATTAAGGAGGGACCTATTTATAGAGGATTGAATCTGGATGTGTCAGGTCAAAAAGGCACGACTGTTCGACTCCATTGTATTAATTACATTCAAACTGGTGGCATTTGTTTTCTGTGAAAAGTCACGATTTTTTCTTTTACATTAATACTTCTCACCTTTTCAAAATGGTTTGAGACTTGATAAAAACCGTTATTATTGAGTTGTTGCAATAGATCATCTATCTATCGCAACAGATTTACCATCTATTGCAATAGATGGTCTATCAAAATAGATTTACCATCTGTTCCAACAGATGGTTTGTACGTGCAACAGATGAGACATCTGTTGTAACATATGTATTATCTGTTGCGACAGATGAACCATCTGTTGAAGGATATGTTTTGATTTCTTTTAACAGCTGATTCATCAGTTGCAACAGATGGAGAATTCGATTCATCGGCTATTTTGAAAGTGTTAGATAAAAAGTCATGACTCTTCACCTTTTTTTTAATAGTCATCACATGCGTGTAGATGAATAAATACTGTCTGGTCTATCGCAATAGATTTACCATCTGTTGCAACATTTTTATTATCTGTTACGACAGATGGACCATCTATTAGAGGACATGTTTTGATTTCTTCTAACAACTGATTTATCAGTTGCAATAGATGGAGAATTCGATATGTCAGCTGTTTTGAATATGTTAAATATAAAGTCACGACTCTTCACCTCTTTTTAATAGTCATCACATACGTGCAGATGAATAAACACTACCTGACATATCTTGACGGGGTAGGAAGAATAAGGTGTGTGCAAATGAATAGATTCCTTTCACGCACGAGAGTTATGTATTATTGATCAGGCTATAGTGACAGATACACATAAAATGCAATGATTTTATGAATGCAGTTTTTTATCGATTAGACATTGATCCTTCAAACAAGATCCTGCATTGTACAGTTCAATTTAATAGGTGTGAACTGATAAGGCCAAAGGGTTCCAAGACGGTGTTGTTACCACCCTTTTACAATTTAATGATGGTTTATGCTCATGTTTTTGTGTCAAGTTTGGGGAAGAGTTTAAGTTTTTGGCGGCGGTGTAAATATCCAATAGTGATTGGACCAATTTTAATGGTGCAATGGACTTCTTGAAAGGCCTCCAAAATCTCGCACTGCAGCAAATAATGATGGGACCAATAGAAGCTCCCCTAGTCTAAATTTATATGAATGGGTTACTTGAGGAGACTATCATACTGCAGAAGATGCTTGGGAGAATACCTGTGTGGGAGGGGAGAGAGAGAAGACCATATATCATCTCAGACCATGTTTAAGAGGAAATACAAGGAAACAAGTATAGAACTTCTAGCAAATCTGGCTAATGAAATTGACATGAGGAATGCAAAAATTGAATTAGCTTCAAATATGGAAGTGTATCCAAATATAAAAATCCATCAATCGTCGAAGAAAAAGAAGAATGGTTAAGAGGACTGGAGCTGGTCACTTTGCTAGAGACTGCAACTAGCGAACGTGTCCTCAATATAGACTCACAAAGTGTAGTACCATAACTATATAGAAGAAGCTTCGCGAGCACAAGATATTGGTAAGATTTTCAATCAAGAATGAAACCTGAACTAACAATTGCAGAAGTAAAAATAAGAGAAGTCAAGGCGTTAATTTCTAAAGTCTAACTTGCAAGCCATGCCTTCTGTTTGTGGCTATGATCAGGTCAATGGAAGTAGAAACAAAAAGGTCTGAAGTTGGGCAGAAATCCCACGCCTTGTTGTTTCCACTGCCTCTGATCTAACCAGAGCCATAAACAGGAGGCATGGGATGCAAATTTAACTTGAGAAATTACCACCTTGGCTTGATCCCTTATTTTTAATTCAGGAGTAGTTGGTTCTGGTTTCAATTCTGAATGAAAATCTTACCACCTTCCGTGATCGCGAAGGTGCTTCCTTAGAGTTCTGGTCCTATATTTTGCAGGTCTTTATTCAGGACGCGCTAGCTAGTTGCAGCCCCCTAACAAAGTGCACAGCTTCAATTCATTTGAGCATTTTTCTTTTTCAAGAATGACTGATGGATTTTCATTTTTCAGATACACATTCACATTCGCAGATCATTCAGTTTTTTCATTTTTCATGTCAATTTCATCAGCCAGTTTTGCTACACTTCCTTTTCTACCCTATGTTTCTTCTTTAATAAGGTCTGATTTGATATATGGTCTTCTCCACCTTTCCCTCCCCGTACAGGTATTCTTATGATAACCTTCTATTGTATAATAGTCTTCTCAAGAAACCCATCCATATAAATTTGGACCAGAGAAATAACTATATTCATTTCCATTCTTATTTGCAGCAGTGCGAGGCTTTGGAGGCCTTTCAAAAGTCCATTGAACCCTTAAAGTCAGTGCAATCGCTATTTAAATATTTACACTGCCACCAAAAACCTTAGCCCTTCTCCAAACTTAACACATAAACATTAATTAAATCTTCATTAAACCATAACAGGGTATCGACACCACCTACTTGGTCCCTCAGCCTTACCAATTCAAACCTAACAATCTTAACTATAAAATGCCATATCTTGTTTGAAGGATTAACGCCTAATAGGTAAAGAACCAACATTTATCGAATTATTGTACTGGATGTGTGTTTTCACGATAGGTTGATCAGTAATACATACCTCTCACATATGAAATGGTTCCATCTGCAAGCAACTTATTCCTCCGAACCCATTTTTACTCTAGACTTTAATACTGGTCGAGCGAAATTTGATTCAGTTTCACTTTCTTTTATTTTCAAATAAGAGAAATACATTTGGTGTAAAACAAGAGAAGAACAAAAATAACATTACAAAAGGGCAACATAAAATTAAATGAATCAACAGATGACCAATCTGATGCAACAAATTCCCCATCTGTTCAACTGATGAGGCATCTGTTACAACAGATGGATGGCATATTGCAAAAGATGGGTCATCTGTTGGAATAAATCAAACCAGCCTTGCTACTGGTTTGATTTCTTCAAACAATTTCTACGTATGTTCCAACTGCTGATTCATCGGTTGCAACAGTTGAGGAAACTGTTGCAACACCACCAATAATAGAATCAACAACAAAGAAACAACACCATATGTTCCAACACCATCAACAACACAAACACCACATGTTCCAATATCACTCCCCCTAATAATAGCACCACCAAAGTAACAAACAAAAGACATAAAAAAACTATACTGACACCAAGGCTTTTTAAGTTCTCACAACAGGTGACTATTTTGCATAGTTTAATAAAATCAACGATTTGTTCTTTCAAGACTTAAAAGTCACCTTTCCTTTAATTTTCTCAATAAATAGGAAATTGGTAATGGGTAAATCATTAATAGCAACATATGTAAATATCTAATTTAAATAACATACAAAAAAAAAAGATTAGAAGGAAAGAGTAATAGTGAATCATACCTGCAATTTCAAAAAACAAAGGGATCAAAACATCCAGTTCAGTCGAAAAAAGATATTGATAGGTTGAGATCCAAAAGGATCCTTATCTGAAAGAAGAGAGAAAAGAGAGAAAACAAGGAAAGAAAGAGAATTGGGAATAAAGAAGAGAGAGAGAGATGAGTTGAGTTTCTCGTCTCGAGATTATGGAGGAAGGAGAGAATATTCTACTCCCTCTGTTTCATATTAGTTGAGTTAAACCCTATAGACTTGAAACATCCATTAAGAAAAATATTTATTAGGGGTCTATTTTACCAAATTAGACTTATTAATTATGCTTTGAAAATATAAATTTGAATATATACAACTCGTTTAGTCATTTAATGATACGGGTATTATTGGAAGAACATATTAAAATACTCTTGATTTCATCATTGGAACAACTAAATTGAAACAAATATTTATAGAAAGAGGGTTAACTAAAATGAAATGGAGGGAGTAGATATGGGTTTTAAATATTCATTAATAACTTTTGAGAGGAACGAGGAGACGGTGACATTGAAAAGACCAGATAAGACTACTCACAGAGGAGATTTTTGAGTTATCTAAGTAATATTTTTTACCACCTTAGTATTTTGTCTTTTTTTTGTTATCTCAGACAGGAAATACCTAAATTGCTTTAAAAAGGATCTTTAAACATCAAAGTCATACTTTGTAACAAATGACAATTTCTATTTGAAATTTTTCAAAGCTCGATCATCTATCACAACAGATGATTCCCAATAGATGGGTAATTTGTTGAAATGGATGACTTAATATATTTGACTAATTTCAACAGATAAATTATCTGTTGCAACATGTTGACCATTTGTTTTTATACAATTTCAATTGAGTTCATATGTTTAACTAATGCCTTAATTGATTAATCTGAGACTAGAGGTGAGTTCTCATAGGGTTAAATATAATTTCAATTGAGTCTTTTGGAAATTGCATGATGAGATGGTATTGCATTCCTCCATACCAAAGTCGTCGATCGATCACTCTGAGGTGAAATGGTTCCTATTACCTAATATGTTCAACTAATACCTTAATTGATCATAGGGCCAACTACAACAGATGGCAACACCTATTTGATAATTTACAATAGGTAGGTAATCTATTATAGATGACTTAATTTATTCGATTAATTCCAACTAATGGATAATCTATTTTAATATATTACTTAATTTGTTTGATTAATTTCAACAGATGGGTCATCTTTTGCTACAGGTTGAACATTTGTTTATACAATTTCAATTGAGTTCATATGTTCAACTAATGCCTTAATTGATTAATATAAGACTAAGGGTGAGTTCTTATAGGATCAACTATAACTTTAATTGAGTCTTTTGGCAATTGCATGATGAGACGGTATTGCATTCCTTCCGACTAGAGTCATCGATAGATCACTCTGAGCTAAATCGATTCTTATTACCTTATATGTTTAACTAATACCTTAATTTATCAATCTAGGACTAGGGGTGAGTTTTTATAGGGTCAACTACAACTTCAATTGAGTCTTTTGATAAATGCATGATGAGACGGTATTGCCTTCCTCCTGACCAAAGTCATCAATCGATCACTCTGAGATGAATAAATTCTTATACTTTATATGTTCAACTAATACCTTAATTGATCAATCTAGTACTAAGGGAGACTTCTCATAGGGTCAATAACAACTTCAATTGAGTCTTTTAGAAAATGCATGATGAGACGATATTGTGTTCCTCCCGACTAGAGTCGTCGATCGATCACTTTGAGATGAAGCAATTCTTATCACCTAATATGTTCAACTAATACCTTAATTGATCATAGGGTCAACTACAACAGATAGCAACACCTATTTGATAATTTATAACAGATGGGTAATCTATTGAAGCAGATGACTTAATCTATTTGATTAATTCCAACAGATGGGTAATCTGTTTAACAGGTTGAACATTTGTTTTTCTTCAATTTCAATTTAGTTTATATGTTCCACTAATGCCTAAATTGATTAATCTCGGACTAGGGGTGAGTTCTCATAGAGTCAACTACAACTCCATTTGAGTATTTTGGCAATCGAATTATGAGAGGGTTAAAAATTACGCATATCTTTTATAACTTTAAAAATAATTAAGATCAATTCGAACCAAATTAACATTTTCAAAACTTGTCATTCTTTTGCAAAATACAAATCAACCTATACAAATCATTCATTTGCGAGAAAAATATTTCATCATTTCAAATCTCAAGTTCTCACTTTTTTCTCTCTCTTAATAATACAACACTACTCAACAAATTTTTCAACCCTTCACAACTGATTGATTTTCTTCTCATTTCCCACCATATAGGTGTTATTTTTGACTTTATTCCTTCTTGTATCAGTCGTTTTCTCTATCTTCATAGTTAACAGAGTTTGAGAAGAGTTCTATATTTGTTATTTTTTCTAAAAAATAAGGCCTCTTAAGTTAATGATGAAAAAGAAGACTTTTAGTTGTATTATCTTCGAGAATGGGTTTATAATTTTGAGTTTTGATGGTAAAATCATAGGAAGAACTCGAGAACACCCTAGTTTTTAATGCAGTATTCTGTTGACTGTCATGGTAATATTAGATGGTATTTATGGTATTAGTGGTAGTGGTCATCGTGGTGGCACTGGTGGTGTTTGTGGTGGTGGTTGATGGCATTGGATGGTGGTGTTTGTAGTAGCTATTGGTGGTGTCAGTATTCATAGTGTTTGTGGCATTGGTTGGTTGTGTTTGTGGTGGTGGCTATTGGTGTGTTGGTACTAGTGGTGTTTTTAATGTTTTTTTTTTAAATTTATGCATACATCAATTGTAATGTAATTTTTTTTTCTATTGTTTGTAGGTAAAACATGTCTCCCAAAAGAAAAAAAAGTGAAAATGGATCAACTTTTGACCACCCAACAACAAAGGCTACAGTACAGAGGGATTTAGAGGAGCTTCTCGAACAATCTCAGTCAGGGAAAAGTTAAGTTGAGAAAAGATATGAAAACAACATTAAGGAAAGTGGACAAGGGTCTATAGATGGTGATAAAGAAAATAAAAGTGAGAAAGAGGAGGAATTCGAGAGTGAGAAAGAGGATGATCATCAACATGATGATGATGGATCACCAATGGGGCATGAATTAATATCAACATCCCAATATGATCCTGTCAAAACTATTAGTATTGATAGGTTTTAAGTTGTGAAGCCGATAGATGACCGTGCAACAGAACTAATTGGTGAACTTGTACTTGAATGTCAGTTGGGGAAATTTTTTAATTATTTTAGGAATATTATGAAGAAGGAAAACATGGACGGACTTTTTAAGAGGAGCTTCTTTGGACGCTTTCTTGAGTTGCCTGAGGACCCCCCCCCTGCCTGTTTCCAAATAAGGATGGTATATGGTCTTCTTAAGTGCAGGATCAAGTACGTGGGGGATGATAAAGATTTAGAGGAAGGGGTAAAAAAAAGATGGATGAAATTTTGATCAACTACTATGGCATGCCAGTTTGTTTTAGCTTGTGAGAGATTGCCATAGTGACGGGCTTGAGATGCGATCATCTAGAAGAACCTATCTCTAAGGAAAGTAAGATAGCCAAACGGCCCAGCAAAACCAATAAACGCAAGGAAAAAATAGATGGGTTGTTGGACATTGCTGGACGTGGCTATAAACCATCAGATTTGATGATAGATCTCAAGGATAAAACCATACCAAAGAAGTACAGGGAGAAATCATGCATAGTTTGGTTTGCCTATTCGATTATATTGGTAAAAGACATCAACAAGGTCATAGAAGATGATTTGTTGGCGCGTGCTGAGGATTTTGATAAATTCAACAATTATCCCTGGGATATGACAACTTCTACTTGACTGTCCAATATTTACTGACAAAGCTATCCACAGGGATGACCATATTATACATCTTTTCATGAGCTTTCATGGTAAAATTAATCACTATTTTTACTCATCCATTAATTTATATTGAATATAGTTATTATGACTTTTTTTTTCTTGCTTCCTATTTACATTTTTTAGGCTTGGATATTTGAAGTCATTTCTCCCCTCTGAAAGCAGGTAATGGATTACTCGAATGAGATTTCTCATCCAAGAATGTTTAGGTGGTTGGCTGTAAAGAACAACACAAGAATTAAGGAGGTTGATCTCTTTAACCCTCCAGATGATACAATACGTCTTCTTCAAGTAAAATAATATAACTTAATGAAAGATATTGAACAAATGTTATATCTGGTGCAACAAATGTTATATCTAATGCACCAGATGGGACATCTGTTATGATAAATTACCCATCCTATGCCAACTGGTGCAACAGATGGATAATCTATTGTTATAGATGATTGATATCTTACATCAGATTACCCATCTGTTGCTTTGGTTCTTTGAACCTGAATCCTAACAGATTAACCATCTACTGTAAATTATGCAATAGATGGGTAATTTGATGTAACATATTGTTAATCTGTTGTGACATACATATCATCTGTTTCATAACATGTAACCCAACAGATTACCCATCTTGTGCCAACCGGTGCAATAGATTGGTAATCTATTGTGATAGATGATTGATATTTTGCATCAGATTATCCATCTGTTGCTCTGGTTCTCTGAACCTGACTCAAATATATTTTAACCATGTACTACAAACTATGCAATAGATGTGTAATCTGATGCAATATATTGTTAATCTATTGTGACATACAGATCATTTGTTGCATAAGTTGTCTATGTTAACATGTAACCCAACTGTGAAAATTATTATATTATATGATTTAAATGTATGGGTTGTATATCCATGGATCGTTCCTACTGAGTAGGAGTTGGGGATGACTTCTTTTATTACTCTAGGTTATGTTGATACTATAGCAGACCCAATGGTGGAATTAATAAAGAAGGAATTGGCTGGAGCAATAGCCATAAGAAAAGCAGTTAGGCAAGGTTAGCCTAATGTTGAGGCTCTTTATGAACAACCTACTAAGGCAGATCCGGGTGTTTCTTCTGGTGAAGTTGTTGGTGTTGGTGGCAACCATGCTAATGCTGCTACCACTCGTGATGATGAGCATGTTGATTCTTAAGAAAAAATAAATATGTTTGAAAACCTCCCTTTTACAGGCCCCCCTCACCCTTAACACAGGCCCCTTTCACCCCTCTTCACCCTCGTGTTCTCGTTGCAAATGTGATGTGCAAGGATAACCAGGATAAACTCTTTGAAAAGGTAGAGGCTATCGCTAAAGCCATCGGGGAATTCAAATTCAAGAGGGGTGTCATACCATCCAAGAAGGTGAGGGAGTTATACACTCCTACAACAGTAGTTATGAGGAAGAAAAAAACAATTAACGACGTAATTCCAGTCAAAAATAAAAAAATATTAAAGTTCAGGGGCCATTGAAGAAGGTTGACATACACATGGAACTTGGAACCAAAGAGAAGATGGATCTGCGACAGGCCAAGAATTCTAAGCGAGGGGTACCAGATTACCCCAAGCCTCTTTTTTTCCCCTAAGACTTCCATATTATGACATATATGCATATGTGGTATGAGGAAAAGGTAAGTTTACTTTTCCTAACCTAGCCTTCTAATCTATTCTAGGGAGAAGAAGCTACACAATAGATGTGAAATTTGTTGCAACAGCTGGGTAATCTGGTGCAACTGGTAGTGGTTCTGTTGTAACTTATTATCTAACTGTTGCATAAGTTGCGTTGGATTATTGATTCATATAACCCTATGCAATAGATGGACCATCCGTTGCATCTTTACATTTACTAACCTATATAAAAATTGACTTCTTATATCACAGTATGTTGACGAAATTCTCTGCCTCATAAGGAAAAGAAAATTAGTGTACCTGGAAGCTTATGACCCTGCTAATAGGAGAATGGACCTCGACTTCTACAAGAAGCTCAAGGATAAGTACGATAAACTCAATGATATAGCGTCATCCTATGGTGCAGGATTTTATTCGTTAGTTTCTACGTTGGAATGAGATGAAGAAGAAATGATAAAATATGTTAGAGGGGAGAGGCCAAATCCATACTAAAAAAATGGACCGAGGCAAAGAGAATTTTTGCATTCATGAGTGTGGATGGTATACATTATTGGGATGTTGAGATACTAATTGAGGAGGGAAATATCAATGTTTATGACTGGAACAAACCTACCATCGACAAGGCCATTTTTTTATCCACATGCAACCACTGATGGACATGTTCCCCATCTTGTTGAGGCAGAGTAAACTGATGTATAATTTTTCAGAGGAAGTGTTGATAAAGAAATTATGGAATTTTGAAGGTCTAAACAAAGGTATGAACCTTTCAAAAAATGATACTAGTTTCCCGTGAGGGTCACACGTGCTTGCACACATCTAATGTTTTCTGACCAGCAGAGAAATTCCCGACCCAACAACCTTTATGTGCGAAAACATTATGGCATACTTGCAAGAGGTCTGGGCTTATTGGGTACTAAATTGAAGCTTGGAGACTATGTATAAAAAAGAGCCTGTGAAATAACAATTATTTATTTCAAGTCAGACTTCACTTTACATTACATGTACATGTAGTGACAATAATTTTTTTCTGATGAAAGTTGAGTTTTTTATAATGCAATAGATTGTCAATCTGTTGTAAAATGTATTCTATTTGTTCTGGCAGATAGTTATTTGTTATAATAGGTTGGTCATCTGTTGCATTGTGTTGATGTTATTTCTATCTAATCTAAGTATAATCTGTTGCAAAAGTAGGAAGACCTATTTGATAATTTCTAACAGAAGAAAAAGAAGCTTTGGGATTTTAAGATTAAATTTTAGGAAGATGATGAATATATAAGACAATGGGAGAAAAATAATCGCTGGGGGCCAAATTAGCAAAAATGGGGGTTCAACGAGCCTTGGCTACAAATTACACGTGAGCAGTCAACAGGGAAAAAAGTGACAAACTGACATATTTGATGCCTATTTTATTTACGTTTTTAAAATGAACACTGTCTACTTGATGCCTATTTTATTTTAAGTGTTTAAAATGAACACTGTCGATAGGTTCCACCTTTTTTATTTCAAGTCATTTTCACTTTTTACATGTAGTGATAATTTTTTTATGTCTAATGAAAGTTGAATTTTTATAATGCAACATATTGTCCATTTGTTGTAACACATATTCTAGCTATTCTGACATATAGTTTATTTGTTGCAATAGGTTAGTCATCTATTGTATTATGTCGTTGTTTCTATCTAAGTCTATCTGTTGCAACAGTGGGAAGACGTGTTTAATAATTACCAACAGATTACCTACCTATTGCAACATATGTCTAAATTTGTTTAATATTTTCCAATAGATATGTCGTCTATTGTAATAGATACATTATCTTTTGCAATATTTGAATCTAGTATTTCATTTCAATTAATAAGTTCAAATCTAAGAAAAAAATAAAATTCATAGACAAATTAAAATAAATCGAAGCCTTTAAAAATTAGCTGAAATAAATCAACAAATAAATAAAATGTAAGAAAATTGTTATGGGTACAGATCTCAACAAATACATCAACAATTTAAGTATTGATGCCAAGAATTCCTAAGGAGGGGTGAGGTTATTACTTTGAAAGACTCAAGCTATAAAGATCTACTCGATATGGACAAGTTGTTCTTTATCCGGTGCTATGAAATTCGGCTTTGGTCGTCATGGATCTTTATTCTCGCTTACGTGCAGTTTTTGCTCTTTCCATTCTCCATATTTCCATAAAAGGAGTAGCATATAGTCAATGTTGTTCAACAGTAGCTTCTACATCCACCTGGAAAGCCAGAATTGGTCAATGTTAATCACGAGAATACAACAAAATAGAAAAGGATAACTCATCCGTTCTAGCAAATCAAACAGGTCTCCTCTTATTTTAAATTGTCTCAAATATATTATATTTCTGTTGCAACACATGACTCAACTTTTGGGACAAATTTGTACATAAGGAAGTCCTGTATGATAATTTCTAACGAATGAACCATCTGTTACAATATATAACTCATCTGTTGTAGCAGATAGATCATTTGTTGGTACAAATAAAAGTGGTACAAAGAGTTGTTTGATTTTCTAAAACAGATGAGACATATGTTGTAATAGATACTTTATCTGATGCAACAAGTTAGTCAGCTATTGCAAGAGATGTATATATCTATTTGATAATTTTCAGTAGATGTGTCATCTATTGAAACAGATATATGTCTATTTGTTAGTTGGAACACACATATATATTCACCTTGTTTAGCTCGTGCTGCTCTCATTTGGCCATTGTACATTGCTCAATGCAAAACACGAATAGAGGAGTGCAATTATGCTTTTTTGAATGCTTGATAATGCCTTGGAAATTACTTTCCTTCTTCTCTTAGCCTTAATCTCTAATAGAGTGGATGGATATAAAATCCTCTTTGATGGAATTACACCCCTCTTAGATTTTAATTCTTTTACAGAAGCAGTTAATGCATTAATAACATTAATCACTACATCATGTTTCACCTTGCAATATTGACATTTGCATGCAAAATATTTGCTGGGAGATGCAAAATCTCTATAACCAGTATGATCGTACTCATAATGGTTTATTTTAAATACTATAAGAAGAGCATCATTAGCACCAATAGCAACACCACTACCACCACCAACAGCTCCATCACCACTAAGACCATCAACAACAACAAACCCACCCTCCAAAACTATTTTTCTTCTAATGGTTGTTGCTTCAAAAAATTTCATTTTTATTTTTTCAATGACCTTTGGGTCCGATAAAGTTTGCACAGACTGTAAAGTAAGAAAAAATAGCATCTTTAATTCTCGATTGGTCAAAACTAGCGACAGATACACAATCTAACATAAATCATTACATATATTAGAATGACGATTAGAACATTCAAAAAAATCATTAATTAAAACAAAAAATTAATTATAATTATACTTACTGGATCCTTCAGGGGGTAGAAGAGATAAAAAATTTTTGCATTTTTATCAGTTTTGGCCGACAACTATCTCAAGATTCTTGGACAAAAAACTTATTCCTGGTAGTTCACTTGTTGTCTCAAATAAGGAATGTCTTCAAATGCCCAAGCCTATAAAATAACACCAATAAATTAAAACCATAATTGAGTGAAAAAAATGAATGATATCATAATAAAAGAAAGAAACATTTACCATGAAAGCCCATGGAAATCCATATAAGTTGACTGTCTTTGATGCTAATGGAGTCAACAAATATTTGACAGTCATTTTGAAGCTTTCATAACCCCAAGGATAGCTTTTAAACGCCTCAAGATCCCCGGAGAGCTTTATTGAATCAATGCTTATGTTGTTGTTAACGTCTCTTGTTCAAAGAATATTATATATAAACAAAACCAAGCATAATGACTGCTTGTGCTTCTTTGAAATTCTTTTAACTTTAACGCTTTATCAAATTTTTAGTTTTTAAAGCTTGGATCAATAATGGACACCAGGTCATCACGATCACACGACTTGCCTTTGCCTTTTTTAGGTGTACGAGATTTTTTTGGGGGGTTAGAATAGGTATAACATAAGAAGGAGAAAGAGAATACCATTTTAGTCCACTAACTATGACAAACTCCTTCCAACCAAAACAAATAGGCATGCACAGTAATTTATTCACTCCTCATCCATCTAATCTTTGTTTTGTTACATAAATCTACGTTTGAGAAGTTCATATACCATTTTTATTTGGAAATGAGCATTGTTGTCCTACGACAAATCAAGCTATTTCCCAAAGTAGTTGTCCCTGAAATAAGCATCCAATTTTTATTCTCAAAATATTTTTATAAAAGCATCGAAAGATTTTCCGATGGCTGACTTAACCACGAAATTACCCATTAAATCTATGGCACCATCGCACTGTATTCTCATAGGATAACCAACTCTTCAGTGGAAGGGCTATTAGCATATGGATCATCTCTTTTGAAATATTCCTCCTCCCCGTGTTCATCATATTCTACTCCTGATTGAGATAATGCTTGTAAGGCAAGCTCATTGAGTAGTGGATGTAACCAAGTGGCTTCACTTGTTCCTTTACTCGGACTTGATTCGGTTTCTGTTATTTTGGAGGCCATATTATCTAAAATTAACAGAAATATAAAAAAATATATTATAGTTGATTAATGCATCATTAAAAAATATATTATAGCTAATTAATGCATCATTAAAAAATATGTTATAGTTGGATGGATGGATGGGTGGATGGATGGCTGGATAAATAGATAGTTAGTTAGATAGATAGATAGATAGATAGATGGATGGATATATGGATAGATAGATAGATAAATAGATAGATGGATAGATAGATAGATAGATAGATATATAGATAGATGTATGGATAGATGGATGGATGGATGGATGGATAGATAGATAGATGGATGGATAGATGGATGGATGGATGGATAGATGGATGGATGGATAGATAGATATATAGATAGATGGATAAATAGATATATATATAGATAGATGGATATATAGGTAGGTAGGTATGTAGGTAGGTTGGTAGGTAGGTAAATAGTAGATAGGTAGGTAGATAGGTAGATGGATGGATGGATGGATAGTGTAACACCCCGCATTTTGGGCTAGAATAAAAACCATGACTCTGACGCGTTGATAATCCCAGAGCCTTAAATCCTATGCCAATTTGGCATGTTAATCAATTATGTACTATGTGAATCCATTTGAGCATGAATTTAGACCATAGAGGTCCTTCAACTCAAGGATGAGTTGAAACTATTTTGATCGATTAAGTTTTAGTGGACGTTGTAATTTGTGTCAGCTTCCATAGATCATAACTCTCTGTATATATCGAATTAGAGATCCAAATATGTGTCAAATGATAGGTCTTTGATTTAACTTTTCAACGATACCAATTTTACTAAAATATGGCACCCGAGCAAGAGGTTATGGCTTTTCAAAGTAGAATGCGTTGCCTGACCAATTGCATATGGCCACTGGAAAGCATATGCGGCGCCAATGTAAATATAGGCGATATCATATGCGACGGCTATGTAAATATATGCGATATCATATGTGGCGTATATCTTATGATTTCAAGTAACTTAAACACTTCGTTTTTGGGGTAAAATGGTCCTTTTCCCACCCTTATTCAGCCATAAACACGAAATTCAGTCCCAGATTCTCCAAAATACATCCACATTCATCTAAAAATTCTCAAGAACACTCCCATGGGTTTCAAACTAAAAACCCAAATAAATCAAGACTCAATCGTGTGTTTTCAAAATTGTTTAGAGATTCGGAATCCCTAATCCACATGTTTCAAGAAACACCCATTATTTTCTGAAATAGAGGTACGCGGGGTTTTTCTAAGTTCTCATGGGCATAGAAAAATCATATTTTAGAATGGGGTTTTCTGAATCTATGTATATATTCATGTATTAAATATTTTAACATCATTGGTTTGGTCTTTTGACCTTTCCCAAAGTGATTTGAGAATATGAATGTATGAAACCATGTATTTAAGAATGAATTCTTGTTGAGAGCATGATTTTCGGTGAATTCCCTCTTATTATGATTTTTTCAAATTTCTCATAGCATATGAATTGTTTTGCAATGCATCCTTCAAAAGCACTATATGAAATTATTGAACTCTTGTTATGATTAAAAGGTGGTTTTAAATCACTAAAGAGGGAATCTAGCATGAATGTTTAATGTTCATAATGCATGTAATGAAAGAGTGCATGAATTTTCTAAAGGCACTAGACCACTATATGTTGATGAAGTTTTTGCATGATTTTGACTTGAGTTTTGAAACATGAAATCTTCTATATCAGTTGCATGTTTTTGGTGGTCTAAATTATGCTTTAAATAAAAGATTTAGCTTAATGTATTATGGATTAGAAATCATGACTTGCAAGTCTTGGTATGATGATACCAATTCTGACCAATGCCATATCAAACTCAGACTAATAGACATTTCAGACTATCATGATTTTAGACATTCAGAATGTTGCATGTATAGAAAAGGTTAAAAATGGGCATACAGAGATGTTAGGTGGTTCCCTTAAGACGGCTTGAGTTTAAGTAACTCATTGCCTAAAACCGTGGTTTGCCTACCCGGGTATATTATTATACGCTGACTTAAGTGTCATATGGCGTATCAGATTCAGGAACTCCAACCCTTGCAGCGTACTCGGGTTGGAGGATTCCCCGCCGAGTAAATGAAGGATTACATATCACCCGTGGAATATCAGAATTGTAGGGGATACCACCTAACTCAAAAGTAATACACAGATAAGATTTTGAGATTTACAGACAGGTTACATATTTTCAGAAGGTGCCCATGTGATTTTCAGAAATTGTTTTATGCATAATGTTTGATGAAAATTTTCTCTCACGTATTATATATATATATATATGTTCAATTACTCTATTTTGGATTGCTTCACGTGCCAATACAATTGTGCTGACCCCCCCTTCCTACCAGTCTAGGGGTTTAGATCCTCACTAGAGTCTGCAGACAGAGTTGTCTCAGAGTTCAGTTGGTGAGCCTTCTTTGCTTCGGAAGGCCTATTCATTTAGGTATTTATTTCAGTATGTTTTTTGGTCTGCTGGGGGCCTTGTCCCAGTTATTCAGATAGTATGACAGTAGAGATTTTGCAGACTGTTGTAGATGTTTATTAAATATTATTAGGCATATTTTTAGGCCTTTAACTATTTTAAATTGTTGACCATGTTTCCATATTATTATGTCTATTCCATATTACTTTAATCATATGAATTATGTGCATGATTACTAGATAGACAGAGGGCATTCTGGGCCTTCGGGTTTGGGAATGCTCATCACGGCCAGGGCCCCAGTTCGAGTCGTGACAAACTTGGTATCAAAGCACGGTTCATGGTCCCAGGGTATTTGTGAAATCGCGTTGGGTAGAGTCTTATTTATAGGTGTGTAGCACGCCACACTTATAAGCGGGAGGCTACTAGGCGTTTAAGAATATCTTTTTTTCTTCATGTTCTAGTTCATGCTATAGAGTCAGAATGTTCCTCCTTCATACTCTAATTCGTGCTATGGTGTTACCCATACGAAAATAAAAGTTATCCTAATTTCTTCCTCACTCTGGTGTTCCAGATATTCTCTGATTATCTAGCAAAAATTTCAAAAGTCCTACAAAGGACGGGAGAGCAGTTCCCTAGTGTAAAATTGTGTCCTCGTTCTTATGAGGCGTTCAGTTAAGACAAGAGTAAGATGTGTATTCTTGAGTCATTGAATATTGTGTATCAAGCTTCTATCTGTTGTAATCTTGATATCATTGTGTTGTTGAAAACAAAAGTCTAGTGAAGCTGTGTGAGGCCTATTTCGATTCACTAGCATAGTTGCCTTGTCATTTATCTTATTCTTCTTCAAAACACAAAAATCAAAGTCTAGTGAAGCCGTGTGAGGCCTATTTTGATTCACTAGCAACTTGTTGTTCATCTTGTTGTTCTTGTATTTGTTGGAATTGTATTTCCACCCAAGTGGTAGTATAAGTTAGAGTGTCGGTGTCATGACCTATTGGTAGTGAAATTAGACCAAAAAGTTTATGATATGAAGTCACAAGGTTAGAGGTCAGAGTGAGGGTGACTTTTGTGATTAAATATTTATAGTTGAATAACCGTTGATTGAGAATGATTTACCCTTTCGTGGTGGTAGACTAATGTGGTGGTACCATTTATGGATTATATAGTAGTCCATAGAGGAAGTGTTGACTCAGAATGTTATTTATTTTTTTCTTTTCAAAATAGAGAAAGAGCCCAGAGTGGATATTTAAGGTGGTTATAGAAACCCCTTATAGGCTATGAATGAAAATGGCTAGATTAGCCAGTAGGTTGTAAGTATAGACTCATTGTCATATGGGGTATTTGAAGGTAGTCTAAATGCCCATTGGGTAAGTAAGTGTGATGTGAGAAAGCCGTATAAGTAGATAAGATTGTATGGTTATAATATAAGCTTAAGGTTGATCATGTCTATTATGTGACCTTACCCATTGACCTTCTTCTCATTGGTAGTTGTAAGCTAATACTACTTGTGAGAAAGTATGTAGTAGATTTTTGAAGTATTTGGGTAGAATATCCCAATTTGAAGGATTAGTATATTTATATTATGTTGCACTCTTCATTGGTTGTAAATGATTGATGCTAGACTATAGGATTGAATTTAAATGGTGTGGTGGTGAATAGTGGCAAGAGATTGATGATACATGTTTTGTGGGATTAGATTTGTAAGCTTAATGTGTTGAAATAGTATGTGCTAATGGATTATGACAAGGAAAATTGTAAGGTCATGATCGATTATTGTGGTTATGAATTTCTAGTGTACTAGTGTTTCTTGATGTTTATTTCATAGTTTCTAAGTGAGGATTGTGTGTAAGGTTGGTTGTAAATCATGTTTAGCACTAGACATTAAGTTTGAAACAATTGATGGCCATGGAGGTGGATGTGATGATTTCTTGGTTAATGATACTAGTTATATGGAAGTGATCTATAGGCTTGAACAGTGTATGCAAGTGCCTAAGTTTATTTGATTCGTAATGAAGTATGACGTTGTATATGTGATGTAGAAGTATGCCCAAGGTGGTATGAAGCTATAGTATTTTTCTAAGGCTATTACATGTTGTGTGTGGCTACTGGTACCGTTGAGTTGCTAGGTGGAAAAAGACTAGTTAAATGGTATATGGTGTTCTAAATAGCCAAGTTAAGGACCTTTGATTGATAACGTTGAGCCTTTTGATATAAGCTTGATTATCATGGAAGAGGAAAATAAGTTTGAAGTTGCTATGTTGGTAGACTATGATAGAAATAGAGTGGCTCATTGAAGACTTGGTGATACCCATGTTAGGTGTTATAATCTAAGCTTGAGTCCTTGAAAGTTGTGCTAATAGAAATAAGAGTAGAGACACTAGAGGGTGTGCACTTCAACTTTGGGGATACTCATGAAGATTCGAAGTTAGTAAGTGTTCGAGTAATAGATGATGACTATTGGGGTTACAAAATGATAGAGTGTGCCTCAGGAGGTAGTATTAGCAGTGGGCGTTCCACTCTCATGTGTGGTCTTTCGGGTTAAGTTTTATTAATTTTGTGTATTGTCATATTTCAAAACCCAGAGTGCAGTGAGTGCAGTTAAGTTTAAAGTCTAGTAAGGTACCTCCCAAAACATAAGATGATGGCTTGAAGCTAAGGGGGAGATGACTAAACGAATAACCAAGTAAGACTCTCAGATTCTTGTAGTGATGTCATGATGATGTAGAACATGAAAAAGTAAGGGTGAATCTTAACCCATTCCTATCTCAGCATTTCTCAGTGATCCTAATACCTAGTCATTCTTTATGATTTAGTTCCATGATCAGTTCATGTTCATACATATGATAGAGAGTGATGTACTCACGCTTTATAATGTGCTCCGTTTCCATAAGTCATGTTTTATGCCAAATGATTGGCGAGATTTAGCTTATAGCCATGAATACCCTAAATTCAGAGCGCTTTGGTGAGTCCCTGTTGTTGTTTTTCTATTCCTCAGGCCTCAGATGAGTGTCAAGCTTCATATAGTATCATTTCATGCCTCCAGATCTTATGTTCTAACATTTTTTTATGACTCCTCCTTATGCGATGATAGTGGTGGTGAGTAATTATTACTTGCTGATGGAAGATCATAGTACGTTTGTTTAGATAAGGCCATAAGTATGAAGTAAGATTTGGGGCCAAGTTTTTATTTATGTGATGGTTAGTGGAATTTTGTATGTGTATCTTCATGGGGTAGCTCGTGGGAGTGATATTGATAGTGGTTTAGAGAATATGTGAAGTATGCCTTTATGAGTGTTTGCTTTGAATTTCATAAGTGGTTATAAAGATAGGCTTGAATGACATGTTGAGATTGTTGTAAAGGAACGCTATATGCGCTAGCGACTTCATAGTAAGAGTTTAGAGTAGTCATTGAAGTGGTAAGGCATGTTATACTTAGGATGTGATCTTTAAAGGAGATATAGAAGATTGCATCATATGGTTTACAATAATAGAGTGGTCTGACATGTTGTATTTTTGTGACTTAGAGTTAGGCTTGATCACAACGAAGGGATTGAGTTATTTTTGACATTAGTAGAAAGATTTGTCAATGCTCATATGAGAATTTTAAGCTGAGTTGAATGAATATGATATTTAAGGAGAATAGTATAGTTAAGTGATATTCGAGAAGTGTGCTAAGCTTGAAAGTAAGAAGTTGTAATGCCAAAGGCCTGGTAATTCTATCCTAATTCAAGAGTTATATGCCTATGTTCCAGACTTCAGAGTAGTGTCAATGTGGTGATTCCTTAGTTGGATGTCTTGTGTAATCCATACCCAAGATTCATGGCTCCCTATTACTGCTAGAATTTCTTTAGAGAATTGTGATGAAGAGATACTCCAGTTAAGTATAAGGGTGTAGTATAATTCAGTCTGTATGGCCAATAAGTCAGTTTAGCAGTCTGATTCGCATGATTTGTTTTCTCATCTTTGCACTTATTCATGCTACTCGAAATATCAGACATGCTACTATTCCAAGATAAAGTATATTAGTAGTTACGAGTATAGCCCAGTTCATGCATCATGCATTAAATTCAGATTCCAGATGTTCAGTTATGATTCAATTCATAGGTTCCCTGTGCATCACCTTAGTTTTTCGAGTATCTTAGTGAATTGAGCATTCATAGAGAGACATAGGGTACCAAGGAGGAGATACCCCGTTCAGTTGCATGCATAGATTCTTATTACAAGCTTCACATCAGTTATAATTGTGTATATAGCCATACGTTCATACGTCAGTTCAGTCAGATATGTATGTATTAGAAATGCATGTTCAATAGAAAAGTTCAACTTATCAGTGTATTCTGTCCTGCATTCATGACAACAACTCGGTCACAGATCCATGCATCAGATATGCATGATTCATTATGAGAATTCAGCCTATGAGTAGCTTCAGTCGTGTGTTCCATGCCTCGGATATGCATGTCCGGCATAAGTTTTTAAAACATCAGTAGTTCCAATCTTATAGTCATGTTTCTGATCAGTGTATTCTTTTTTAGGGAACATATCATGTCCGCGTTATCCCATACCCTTAAGACTTTGACATTCTATCCATCATTCGGGGACGAATGATCCCAAGGGGGAGATAATGTAACACCCCGCATTTCGAGCTAGAATAAAAACCATGACTCTAACGCGTTGATAATCCCAGAGCCTTAAATACTATGCCAATTTGTCATGTTAATCAATTATGTAGTATGTTAATCCATTTGAGCATGAATTTAGACCATAGAGGTCCTTCAACTCAAGGACGAGTTGAAACTATTTTGATTGATTAAGTTTTAGTGGACGTTGTAATTTGTGTCAGCTTCCATCAACAATAACTCTCTGTATATGTCGAATTAGAGAGAAAACTATGTGTCAAATGATATTTTTTCGATTTAACTTTCCAACGATACCAATTTAACTAAAATCCGGCACTCGAGCAAGAAGTTATGGCCTTTCAAAGTAGAATGCGTCGCCTGACCAATCGCACATGGCCACTGGAAAACATATGCGATAGCATATGCGGAGCCTATGTAAATATAGAAGATATCATATGCGTATCCTATGTAAATATATGCGATATCATATGCGGCGCATATCTTATGGTTTCAAGTGACTTAAACACTCCATTTTTGGGGCAAAATGGTCCTTTTCCCACCCTTATTCAGCCATAAACACGAAATTCAGTCTCCAATTCTCCAAAATACATCCACATTCATCTAAAAATTATCAAGAACACTCCCAAGGGTTTCAAACTAAAAACCCAAATAAATCAAGACTCAACCATGGGTTTTTAAATTTGATTAGAGATTCGAAATCCCTAATCCATAGGCTTCAAGAAGCACCCATTATTTTCCGAAATAATGGTACGAGGGGGTTTTCCTAAATTCTCATGGGCATAGAAAAATCATGTTTTAGAATGAGGTTTTTGAATCTATGTATATATTCATGTATTAAATGTTTTAACATCATTGTTTTGATCTTTTGACCTTTCCCAAAGTTATTTGAGAATATGAATGTATGAAACCATGTATTTAAGAATGAATTCTTGTTGAGAGCATGATTTTCGGTGAATTCTCTCTTATTATGAATTTTTCAGATTTCTCATAGCATATGAATTGTTTTGCAATGCATCCTTGAAAAGCACTATATGAAATGGTTGAACTCTTGTTATGATTTAAAGGTGGTTTTAAATCATTAAAGAGGGAATCTAGCATGAATGTTTAATGTTCATAATGCATGTAATGAAAGATTACATGGATTTGCTAAAGGCACTAGACAACCATATGTTTATGAAGTTTTTTCATAATTTTGACTTGAGTTTCGAAACACGAAATCATCTATATCAGTTGCATGTTTTTGGTGGTCTAAATTATACTTTAAATGAAAGATTTAGCTTAATGTATTAGGGAAGTTTATGGCATCCCAAAGAGATTTTAGGCCTCGATTTTCTAATAGAACGCCTAGGACATTATTTTCTTATTTTACAGCTAGTTCTCCACCACAGTTTCAAGGGTCTAAAGGCAACCAGTTTGGGAAAAGAAGTGAAAGTTAGAGTTCACAAACAATGGGGTATCAAGAGCAAGGGAATATGATAAAATTAAGACCTCCTCAGGAGCAATGTAAACAATATGGAAAGCTTTATTTAGGTACATGTCGGCTTGGGACAAATTCTTGTTTTTTGTGTGGTACATCGGGGTATATGATAAGAAAATACCCACAAAGGGTAATGGGTGGTATGGCATGACCTACTGGATCAGCCGTTGCATCATCATCATCAGTGTCTTCTTTAGGAAGGGGTGAACAACCTATAGGTTATGGTAGAGGTGCTAAAGGAGCAGCTAGCTCTAGTAGAGTTCATAATCGTATGTATGCTTTAGTGGATTGAAAAATTTAGAGGCTTCTCTAGATGTGGTTACAAGTACATTGTCCATATTTTCACATAATGTATATGCATTAATTGATCTGTGTTCTACATTATCATATGTCACTACATTGGTTGCTGGAAAGTTTAAAAGAACACCAGAATTTCTAGTGAAGTCATTTGAAGTGTCTACATTAGTTGGTGAATCTATTATAGCTAGGAGAGTGTATCGAAATTGTATAATAACTATTTGTGGTCATGATACAATGGCTGACCTTGTTGAGTTAGAAATGGTAGATTTTGATGTTATAATGGGTATGGGTTGGTTGGCTTCTTATTATGCCACAATAGATTGCTGAACTAAGAGGGTGTATTCTTGAATGAAGGGGTAACATTGGTGTGACAAGAGGTAAATTTATTTCTTATTTTAAGGAAAAAAAATGATTTCTAAGGGTTACATATATCATCTAGTTAGAGTGAGAGATACAGATGCGAAGCCACCAACTTTTCAAACTATTCCAGTGGTAAATGAATTTCTTGATGTATTTCCTGAAGATCTTCCAGGTTTTCCTCCATAACGAGAAGTGGAGTTTGGTGTTGATGTGATTCCAGGTACTCAACCAATCTCAATTCCTCCGTATAGAATGGACCAGGCAGAATTACAAAAGTTGAAAGAGCAATTGAAAGACTTGCTAGAGAAAGGATTCATATTGCCTAGTATGCCCTCTTGGGGCATACCAGTGTTATTTGTGTGTAAGAAAGATGGCTCATTGAGAATGTGTATTAACTATCGACAACTAAATAAGGTGACCATTAAGAAAAAATATCCCCTTCTGAGAATTAATGACTTATTCGACCAGTTGCAAGGCGTCAAGTGTTTTTTAAATATTGATTTGAGGTTTGGTTACCACCAAATGAGGGTTAAAGAGAAGGACATACCCAAGACAACTTTTCAAAAACGGTACGGTCAGTATGAGTTTCTAGTCATGCCCTTTAGGCTAACTAATGTACCCGCAACTTTTATGGATTTGATGAATAGGGTGTTAAGCCATTCTTAGATGTGTGTGATAGTTTTTATAGATGATATTCTAGTTTATTCAAGATAAGGAGGACCATGCCAGTCACTTACGATAGGTGTTACAGATTCTTCGTTACTGTAAGCCATTTGTAAAGTTCTCTAAATGTAAATTTTGATTAAAATATGTGGCATTCCTGGGACATATTGTATCTGAAAAAGGAATAAAGGTTGATACTCAAAAGATAGAAGCTGTGAAGAACTGGCCAAGACCTGCAACACCTACAGAGATTCGTAATTTCCTTAGGTTAGCAGGTTATTATCAAAGGTTTGCTGAAGGATTTTCTTCAATTTCTGCACCTTTAATAAAGCTAACTCGCAAAATATCCAAGTTTCAATGGAATGATGCATGTGAAAGAAGTTTCCAGGATCTGAAGAATAAGTTGACTTCTACACCCGTATTGGTGCTTTTAGAAGGCACAGAGGGGTATGCAGTGTATTGTGATGCTTCAAGAATTGTCTTAGGGTGTGTATTGATGAAGCATGATAAAGTCATAACATATGCCTCAAGACAATTACGGCCATATAAGAAGAATTATCTGATACATGATCTAGAGATAGCAGTAGTTATATTTGCCTTAAAGATATGGCGTCACTACTTATATGGGATTCATGTTGATATATATACTGACCACAAGAGTTTGTAATATATCTTTAATCAGAAGGACCTAAATTTGAGGCAGCGAAGATGACTTGAGATATTAAAACACTATGATGTTGATATCTTGTATCATCCGGGAAAAGCAAATGTGGTAGCTGATGCGTTAAGTTGTAAGGCTATGGTGGGAACTTATGGGCATCCTACGAAATGTAGGGGTGATGTATGAGCTAATGCTAACACATTTGAGGCTTTTAACTAGAAATAATTGTAAAGACTTAAGAAACTTTTATCGTTTTTTATTGTTTTCTCTTTGATAATGCAGGAAAGTTAAGATGCAAGAAAACCAAAGACAATAAGAGCAAAAGAGGTGCATTTATAACAAGTGTACATAAAAGTGTATTGATGACTTATATGAAGAGTCATTAAATTTGTGATAAGTTATTAGAGTCATTGTCATCTATAGACAGTGTGAGGAAGTTGGAGAAGAAGTGGGATGACATCCCCTGATAAGCCGTTAGGTTTCTGATAAGCCGTCAAGAATACCGTCAGCCTAAGGCAGAGATCATGAAAGTGGAATAGGAGATAACGATATTTTTGATAAGCCATCAGGAGTTGCCGTCAGCCTAAGGCAGAAATCATCAAACTTGGAGGAGGAGCTGATGATAATGTCTGATAAGTCATCAGACTCCTGATAAGGCATCACACTTCGTCGTTAGCTGTGCAAGAAAAAGTTGTATTATGTGATTTGATTCCCTAATTTAGCTATTAGTATTTAAGGGAAAGTTCTTAGGTTTATTAGGGGTTGACATTCATCTTGAAATTTACGACATTCATCTCGAAACACATGAACTTACGCTATTTTCTCTCTAGTTTTCTCTGGAACTTTACAATTAAATTTTGAGAGATTGTTATCATAATTTTCTTAGGATTTCTACTATGATCTAATCTGAGAAACATTTGTTGATATTCATTATTCTATAAGTTATCATTTATCGAATTATGAATACAAATTGTCTTGTTGCTTTTTACATTATGAGTAGCTAATTCCTTTAACTCGAGTTGTGAGATCAATGGGTTTGGTTCTGTACAGTAACTAGGTGTTCAAGATTCTAAAGGTAGTAGAAATCTTTGGTAATTCCTCTGTCTTACATACTGTCTATTGGTTGCAAACGATAGGTCATGCCTACTAGTGATTTGCTTGAAATAAGAAATCAACCCTAATAGGAAGTGAATTATAAACAGGGACTTGGAAGCATCAAACTTTCATTTAATAATTAACGATGTAACAAGGTTAATTAACTTGAGACAACATCCTTTTATGAAATATAAATTCCCTAAGTTCGAAAGAATTAGGTAGTTAAATGTCTAAATAGGTTGAGAAACATTTAGACATTAATTTGACAAGGATACTCTGTTGTTCCTACCTACCACAAGAATCTTGAACCATTACTAGTGTCTTTCAAATACCAACACTCATAGTGAACACAACTCTGTTTTTTCAGATAACATTGATTAAAAACACTGACACTAAATTGAGAAATAATTACTTGTTACTCTTCCAAAAAACCCCATTTACAGGAAACTGCTAACTATCAGTTGATTGACTCACGAACAACTCAAATTAACACCATATTCCCTGTGAGATTCAACCCCAACCTAGTTGGGTTATATATTTGACAACGACCGCTTACTCTCTCATAAAAGAGGTATAGTTTGAGCGTAATAAAAAATGGTGCCGTTGTCGGGTAATACGGTTGTAAATTTAAGTTTGTGTACGCTAATTGACTGTCAGTCAAGTTTCCTAATTTTACGTTTATTTGTAGGAACACAGTGGTGTATGCCAAAAACCAGAAGTTCAGGAGAAATGTTATTACCATTTAACCCAAAACCCTAACTGATCGGCAGAATGGTAGACCCATAAGAAGCTGACAGGATAGCCGCCTTAGCTAGAGCTCAGGTTAATTTGCAGAATAATGGTTAACAAGCCCATCATCTAAATCCGGATGATTATGAATTGAAAGATAAGGAATTACTGAATCATGTTAACCAAAGGCGTGCAAAGAGGGTAACTGCACCAGTGAACAAAAATGTAAACAGAAACTGTCCTTTCAGGGTGAGACCTGATCTCCAAGCCGTGCAATTTGATCCTAATAAGGATGATGATGGAATGGACGGAGCTTGTTCTATTGGATCTATTATTCCCCCACCTCTAGAACCAGTAGCTAAGTTCAACATTACAAGTACTATGATTCAACTCCTTCATCTAAAGGGGTTGTTTGGTGGCCTTCCTGGGGATGATCCTAATATGCAGTTGGTGAACTTTGTCACCATTTGCAAATCTTTTAATAACCCAGGAGTGGGTCAGAATGCTATCCGTTTGAGATTGTTTTCGTTGTCTCTGTCTGGGGAGGCAACACTCTAGATAAATGAGCTGACACCCAATTCGATAACCCACTGGAGGCAATTGAAAGAGGCTTTCCTAGAAAGGTTCTTTCCACCTTCCAGAAGGGTGCAGTTGAGGGACGAGATCAGTAATTTTAGATAGCTCCTAACTGAAGACCTTCATAAAACCTTGGAGTAGTTTAAGAAGAAGTTGATGCAGTGCCCGAACTATAACATGATAGATATTCACCTGACGGAGACTCTTCATTGGGCTTTGAACTCTATCATGAAGACAGTTGTTGATAATGCTACAGGGGGATCATTTGTGGATTTTACACTTCAAGAGGCCTCAGAGATGTTTGATTGGATGACCAAACAAAGTAGATCTTGGCATACCAGGGATTCTGTGGTAGCAAGCCCTACTATGTCTGTTGGCATGACTTCGGAACAACGGAATAAAGAGGAAGAATGAGATCAAGACATGGCACACTTGAAGACGTAGATGGATTTATTGACCAAGTACTTATTATCTGTAAAAACTGAAAAAGTAAAAATTGTTGTATCACAAGGTAAAGATGATTCTGATTTAGAAGAAGAAGCCAACTATTTGAATAACCAGGGGGTTTCAAGGAAATAGACAAGGAAATCAAGGTCAGACTTATTATGACAAGGATGGATATAAGGATCGGGATCAAGGAAACTGGAAGAGAAAGAATGATAGAAGTGGGATATATGTACCTCCCAGAAGTAGAGATAATGCAGCAACTAGCTCTAGTAAGATGTCTATGGAGGACATGATGGAGAAATTGTTAAAAGGAGTTGAGGCTACCAACTCTGGGGTGACTACCATGAATACCGATTTGTCTTCTATGAGTCAGTTCGTAAACTCACACTTCACTTCGATCAAACAGTTGGAACAATAAATGAGCCAACTTTCTACAACATTGAATCAGAGAAAAAGTGGAACGCTACCAAGTGATACAATTTAGAACCCTCAAAATGATGGTTCGTGCATGGCTATTACCACATGAAGTGGTAAGGTTTTATCAGGCCCTTCTTTGGGCAAAGCTGTTATTGATGAGGTGTTCAATAAAGATGTTGAGCTTGAAGAAGGTAATCCAGTAGAGTCTGAGAAGCTGGATGGCATTGATATCCCTTCCAATCATCAATAGGTTGATGAGGTGGAACAAAGAAAAGAGAAGGAAAAGGAAGTAGTGGTGAAGACTCTCCCAAAACCACCACCTCTCATTCCTTAAAGATTGAAAAAGAAGGTCGATAATATAAAGTTTAGTAAATTCATGGCAATGTTAAAGCAGCTAACAGTGAATATGCCTTTGGTCGAGGCACTTGAACAAATGCCAGGATATGCTAAATTTATGAAGGATCTTATGACGAAGAAAAGAACAGTGAGCTACAAACCAGTGGATAATCTTCATCATTGTAGTTCTATTTCTACAAGGTCCTTAGTGCAAAAAAAGGCATACCCAGGAGCGTTCACTATTCCATGTACGATTAAATCCCTGGAATTTTCTAAGGCCTTATGTGATCTGGGAGAAAACATTAATCTGATGCCGCTAGCTATTTATAAAATATTGGGTTTGGGAGACCCCACACCCACAAACATGAGACTAGTTATGGCGGACAGGTCTGTGAAAAGGACAATCGGTATGCTACATGATGTACTTATAAAAATTGCCGATTTTATATTTTTTGCTGACTTTGTGATCCTTGATTGTGAAGTAGACTTCAAAGTACCCATAATTTTGGGCAGACCATTCTTAGAAACTAGGAGAGTGATAGATGACATGGAGATGAATGATCTCAAGTTTAGGCTCAATGAAAAAGAAGCAAAATTTGAAATGCACCCATCAATGACACAGTAAAAAGAGATAAGTGTTTTCTCAATCATGGATCTGTTCCATGAGGATGTGAAAGAGATATAAACAAGGTGTCTTGATGAATTATGAGTAGTCAAGATGACCGAGTCGTGTTGCGATACTAAATCAGGTGTTATTGGGAGGCAACCCAAATTTTTTATATTTAATGCAAGTTGTTTTTATTTATTTAGATGGTAAGTATGATGAACTGATGAGGTATGCAGGGGTCGAGGTAGAATTTATGTCACAAGTTAAGTGATCCTGACGACATAGGTGATGAGCTATCACATTATGATAAGCCATCAGATTTATCGTCAGAGAAATCAAATCTGAGGTAAGCCATCACACAAGGTCGCCAGAGAAGCCAAGATTGAGGCACTTTCTATTTAGGGATGACGGCAACACTTGACGGGCTATCATACTTGTGATAAGCTGTCACATGAGGTCGTCAACTGAGAAAATTTTGAGATATGTTCTGGATAGAGCTAATGAGAAAATGTGACAGACTATCACAACTCTGACAAGCCGTCAAGCTTAACTATCAGATATACTGAAATAAGGCAACACTCTGCCTTAAGCTACTCCAGGTAGAACCTAAATCTTAGTTCAATTTCTCTTTGCATGTACATTGAGGACAATGCTTGATTTTTAGTTGAGGGTGTAGGGTTATTTGTTGTAAAATATTATAGTTGACTAGGAGAAATACAAGTACCTTAGGCAGCTAACATATTTTTATTGATTTTTGAACACCTCTCCAATGATCTGTCTTATAACTGTGTGATATGAATTTATGTATGACCATTGTACATCTTGTTATCACATTAGTACTAGTGACATGATAACCATTGCTAAACAATTGCATGAACCAGATAGGTAGTAGCCTGTAATGTACCTGTGTACCATGTGTATGTGAGCTATTACTTAGTTCTCTTTGTATGTTAAATTAAGAACTTGCTCAGTTAGTCTTGCCTTGGTTGTAGGATAGGGGTTAGGAAATGATCGTAGGCCATTTTGAGATTAGTCCACTTCTAGCCTAAATTACCTTTCCTGTATGAATGATAGCCCTTGATCCTATTTTTGAGCCTAAATGCCTATTGTTTTTTATACCTATCACCTTCCTATTTGTATTACAATGAACCTATTTTAGCCCTGGTCCTCCTTGGACATTGTGCACTTTGACTTAGGAAAATAGCCTAAGTTGAGGGTGGCTACCATAGGTGTGCGTGATATAAAATGAGTATGAAGAAAGGTAGAATAAAAGAAAAGAATAAAAAGCTGGGTGCGGTGGAAAAAGAATAAGAAAAGAAAAGTTGTGAAAAAAAAGAAATGATTGTCAAAAAGACGGCACCCATCCGGAGTATGTGTAATCAATAAAGGAGATAATTAGGTAAAGGTAAATAAGTGAGACCCCAAAATTTAGTGTAGTGACAAGGAGGCTTAGTCATCTTAAATATCATCGAGTATCATATCAGCCCTTAGCTTGCGTTACAAACTGAGGAAAAAGACCTATAGTGATCCTAGCTTACCTGTCTGGAAACCTTGGTAATGAAAATAAGGGCAAGTTTATGGTATTTGGTATACATTGAATGGAACTTCTTTTTGAGAGTGAGTGTCTATTGATTTTCCCCATAATTACATATGTTATTTCTTATATGAGTGAGGAGGGACTTCTTTGTTATAAGGGCACACTGGTTATGTTGCTAGTTGCTAACTTATTTGGGTAGTGTAGTATTGGTACATGCATGGTTGTTGTTGCTAAGTTGATGCCATAGCTTTATTCCTTTATGTTGCATTATAGCTTTTCAGTAATATACATAGTTGAGTTTGAGATGATTGACCTTGAAGATGGTAAATACATTTTGAGGTAAAATGAATGATTGACTGTCGAATGTGCTTTGTATCCTCTTATTTATGTCTAAGTTGCTTGAGGACAAGCAATTATTTTAAGTTGAGGGTGTTGATGTGTGATATAATGCTAACACATTTGAGGCTTTTAACTAGAAATAATTGTAAAGTCTTAAGTAACTTTTGTCATTTTTGATTGTTTTCTCTTTAATAATGCGGGAAAGTCAAGATGCAAGAAAACCAAAGACAATAAGAGCAAAAAAGGTACATTTGGAACAAGTGGCCATGAAAGTGTAGTTGATGACTTGTATGATAAGTCGTCAAATTTGTGATAAGTTATCAGAGTTATCGTCGGCTGTAGACAGTGTGAGAAAGTTGGAGAAGAAGTATGATGACATCCCTTAATAAGCCGTCAGGTATCTGATAAGCCGTCAAAAATACCGTCAGCCTAAGGCAGAGATTATGAAAGTGGAAGAGTAGATGAAAATATATCTGATAAGTAGTCAGACTTCTGATAAGACATCAGGAGTTTCCGTCAGCCTAAGGCAAAAATCATCAAATTTGGAGAAGGAGCTGACGACAATGTCTAATAAATCATCAGACTCCTGATAAGGCATCACACTTCATCATCAGCTATGCAAGAAAAAGTTGTATTTTGTGATTTGATTCCTAATTTAGCTCTTGGTATTTAAGGGAAAGTTCTTAGGTTTTATTAGGGGATGACATTTATCTTGAACTTTACGACATTCTTCTCTAAACACATGAACTTACACTATTTTCTCTCTAGTTTTCTCTGGAACTTTACAATTAACTTTTGAGATATTGTTATCATAATTTTCTTGGGATTTCTACTGCGATCTAATCTGAGAAATATTTGTTGATATTCATTATTCTGTAAGTTATCATTTATTGAATTATGAATACAAATTGTCTTGTTTCTTTGTTAACATTATGAGTAGCTAATTCCTTTAACTCGAGTTGTGGGATCTATAGGTTTGGTTCTGTATAGTAACTAGGTGTTCAGGATTCTAAAGATAGTAGGAACTCTTTGGTAATTCCTCTGTTTTAGATATTGTCTATTGGTTGCAAATGATAGGGCATTCCTAGTAGTGGTTTGCTTGAAATAAGAAATCAACCCTAGTGGAAAGTGAATTATCAACAGGGACTTGGAAGCATCAAACTTTCATTTAATAATTAACCTT
This sequence comes from Capsicum pubescens, assembly GCA_030864215.1. Lineage (NCBI taxonomy): Eukaryota > Viridiplantae > Streptophyta > Magnoliopsida > Solanales > Solanaceae > Capsicum > Capsicum pubescens. The sequence goes on from CM061539.1 coordinate 20,960,391, forward strand.
GCAACAAGGTTAATTAACTTGAGACAACATCCTGTTATGAAATATAAATTTCCTAAGTTCGAAAGAATTAGGTAGTTAAATTTCTAAATAGGTTGAGAAACATTTAGACATTACTTTGAGGAGGATAATCTGTTGTTCCTACCTACTACAAGAATATTGAACCGTTACTAGTGTCTGTCAAATACCAACACTCATAGTGAACACAACTCTGGTTTTTCATATAACATTAATTACAAACACTGACACTGAATTGAGAAATAATTACTTGTTACCCTTCCAAAAAACCCCATTTATAGGAAACTGCTAACTACCAGTTGATTGACTCACGAACAACTCAAATTAAAACCATATTCCCTATGGGATTTGACCCCAACCTATTTGGGTTATATATTTGACAACGACTGCTTACTCTCTCGTTAGAGAGGTATAGTTTGAGCATTATCAAGAGGGTGACTGGGGATCTACTGCAATTAGCCAATTTGGGGGTAGGCCTTCTTAAAACTCTAGATGAGGGGTTTATTGTGCATAATGCGGCATAATCTTCATTAGTAGCTGAAGTGAAAAAGAAGTAATATGCATATCCCATTCTATTACAGCTTAAGGAGAATGTACAATGTGGTATGACAAAGGCATTTTATCTTACACAAGAGGGAGTACTCTGGTGCCAAAACAGATTTTGTGTACCTAATGTAAATGGGCTAAGAAAGAGGATTATGATAGAGGCATATCATTCAAGGTATTCCATCCATCCAGGGTCAACTAAAATGTATCATGATTAGAAAGGAAAGTATTGGTGGGGTGACATGAAGAAGAACATTGCAGAATTTGTAGCCAAATGTCCAAATTGACAAAGAGTTAAAGTAGAGCACCAAAAGCCCGGGGGTTATATGCAATGTATAGATCTTCCAATCTGGAAGTGTGACATGATCAACATGGATTTCATCACTGGTTTTCCTCGTACATCTTGAAAGTTTGATTCCATATGGGTAATAGTTGATAGGCTTACCAAATCAGCATACTTTTTATCGGTTACAGCCACTTATACAGTTGAATAGTATGTCAAATTGTATATCAAAGAGATAGTTCAGCTATACGGAGTTCCAACCTCTATTATATAAGATAGGGGAGATCAATTTACTAAAATCTTTTGGAAGTCTTTTCAGAGAAATTTGGGAACACAAGTTACTTTAAGCACAACTTTTCACCCTTAAAAAAATGGACAAGCAAAATATACCATTCAAACACTTGAAGATATGCTACGAGCTTGTATATTGGACTTTAAAGGTAGTTGGGATGATCATTTACCTCTCATTGAGTTCTCCTACAACAATAGCTATCATTCAAGTATTAAAATGGCGCTATATGAAGCTTTGTATGGAAGAAAGTGTAGATCACCAATTGGATGGTTTGAAGCCGGTGAAACTACCTTGTTCGGGTCAGATCTTGTTCATTAATCTACGGAAAAGGTTAAAGTGATCCAACAACGGCTAGAGATATCCCAAAGTCAACATAAGTCATATGCAGATGTTAGAAGGAGAGGGATGGAGTTTCTTATAAGTGATTGTGTGTTCTTAAAAGTGTCACTAATGAAGGGGTTATGAGATTTGGTAAGAAAGGAAATCTAAGTCCACATTATATAGGATCATATAAGATTACTCGGAGGTTTGTCCAAGTCTCTTATGAATTAGAGCTACCCCAAGAGCTCTCAACAGTTCATCCAGTATTTCACGTTTCAATGCTTTGAAAGTGCATGGAAAATCCATCTCATATTACTCCTACTGAAGATCTACAAGTTATAGAAGATCGCACCTATGAAGAAATACCTATTACTATCCTAGATCGATAAGTTAAGATGATAAGGAATAAAGAAATAGCTTCTGTAAAAGTGCTTTGGAGAAACCAACAAGTAGAAGAGATAACATTGGAAGATAAAGAAGTGATGAAATCTAAGCACCCCCATTTGTTCAAATATGAAGAGAAAGTCCAAGATGCTGGATTGGAGCAATAACAGGTAAGTATAATATATAGGTGCTATGTAATAATAAGGATACTAAAATTAGGCTTAAACTTATTTTGGTTGGACAGTTATGCTAACATCCGAGGATGAATGTTCCTAATGGGGGAGGATGTAACACCCCGTATTTTGCATGCACTTGTTCTATTTATATGGAACTTGGTATAGCCTTATGGTGTAGGCAATGGAAGAAACTTATTATGTGAGAATTGAAAGTGTAGATGGAGTTCTAGATACTACCCATACATTTTAATGTGATGCGATCAGGTTAACATCGATACAACTATTTAACTTGGAATCATAAGCCGGTATTTAAATCTAAAGTTTAAAGTGACCAAGTGTGTACAAGTTGTAAGTTAGATTAAAGGGATTAGGAGCTAGAAATGGAATAGAATATTGAGGTGATTTTTTGACTTAATTAAGCTAGTAGGTGAGTCACCTACTTAGGCAATTTTGACCAAACTAATGGACCCATGGCTATGGAGCAGATTTAGGCCTAAACTAATGTACTCATTTGGTTCAAAAAATTTTTAAAAAAAGGAAGAAAATGGATAAATGGACCAACTCACAAATCTGCCAAGGCATAAATATAATTGAGCCCAACTAAAAAATTAAGCAAGTGGGTGAATCACCTACTTTGACATTTTGAGCAGCTTGAGCTCCTTAAGTAGGTGCATCACCTACTTGGACCAATTTGATCAAATTTGAGGGCCAAAATGCAGCTAAGTGGATGGCCAAAAATAGGGCCTTTATAAGGCCAAGTTGCTGGTCATTTTCCCTCATTCTTAAGTCACAAAAAGGTTATACTTCACAAAATCTCTCTACTTTCTTTAAAGAAACTAGGAGCAACCCTATATTTCCTTTTAGGGTTCTTGGAGAAACCCCAACCTTTGCAGCCTAAGGTAAGTGAAAACACTTATGGTTTAGCTTAATTATTTCATGAAAGATTAAGAAAACATGCTATAAGTTCTTAATTATTAATTCATGGCAGAATATAGAGCAAGCTACTTGCTCACTTTTTTCTTTGTTATTAATAGATCTATTTTCTTCTTTGGTTTAAAGTTTGAAGGAAAGTAAAAGTTGAAGTTCTTGAGGAGTTCAAATTAAAAGAATAAGTTGCGGAATTGAGGTAAGGTGACTTCTACATTTTGTTCTCCTTATATATGAATTTGAGAGAGGTTATGGATGTGTTGTTATTGAGAACTCAAGAGATGATGAGTTTAATAATTGATTGCTATAATAAAAGTGATTTGAGGCTGTTTTGTGGACTTTTTTGTATGTACATGTTATAGGCTTCCAGGTTGATATTGTAGAAAGGTGTTACTAGTTCGAATTGAAATATAGAAGAAAGGTGTGGCGGTACACCACCAAACTAATTATTGTTTTTGGTTACTGCCCAATCTATTTTGCGTATTATTTGTAAAGTGTAATGAAACCAAGGTGGTTTCAGTGAAATTTATAAGAACATGTATGGTATGTGGGTGTAATTGGATAAGAAAAAAGTTAAAATAACACCCTTGATTGATAGATTAAGGTCTTACTATCCGGTTACTATTTAGGTAAAGTTAAATAGCCCAAATGTGTCGATTGGTTGCTAATATTAGTTTACTGTATATTCTATTGTAGATAAGTAATCTATAAGGTGGGAAGTCAAGTTTAGTTAGTTTCAGAGTTATATAACCAAGTATGTAAGGCATACTCTATTTTGTACTCTTTGGCATGAAATCAGATATTTTGTTCCATCAAATAAGCTTCCAAGGTTATCCAATAAACAAGTGATACAAAAAGAAGCGTATTATATCCCATGTAGCCATATACCTTGTTCCCACTCTCTAATATGATAAAACACCTCAATACATTCTTATTATTAAGCCTGCATGTCTATTTTCACTAGAAAGCTTCAGGAGTTCTTTGTTTACTCAAATAAGACCTATGTGTTATTTTCTACTCCTAAACACTTCATTTGTTTGCCAATAGCTCCCTACCTCATTGTTGTTGCATTAAGTTCCCATTTACATGTCTTTTATTAGTAGACTATTATTTTAAGGTACCATAATGTTATGACCACTAAAGTAACAATCTCAAAGGCTAAATAAACTAAGTAAATCAAATCTACAAAATGAGTGGTAGCTCAGGGAAGCCTAGCATGGGACGATCTCGATACCTTTATATGTGGGTGGTAGCTCAGGGGCAAAATACTAGCATGGGCCGATCCTATTGTTCATATGTGGGTGGCAACTTAGGGGCGTAAGCCAAGCATGGGCCAATCTTGATTTATCTATTTACCACTAATCAACTTGTCATTTTCATTATATGGCTTACAATGAATATGAAGTTAGAAATGTAAAAATGAAGAAAAAAATTTAATGTATGTTGTCCCACAAGTATTTATAAAGGTGGTCTACTGGTACTACTTATACACGTGTATCTGATTTTTATTAAACTCTTGTACCATATGTTGTTACCTTCAGCCTTACATATTCAGTACATATTTTTGTACTGAAGCCCCTCACGGAGGACCTGTATTTCATGTTGCAGGAACAGGTGCTTCAGCTAATACACCTCGTTAGTACGAGCTCACACTATTCAGTGACTATTGGTGAGCTCTAGGTTGATTCAGGGCTTTTTGAGTTTGTTCCATATATTTTGGTATTGTGATGTGGTCAAGAGTAGGGTGGGGGTTTATCCTGACCCTAACTATGTGTATGTATCTTTTAGAGGCTTTGTAGACTAATGTAAAGTTAAACATGGTAGTGTCTTGTCTTTTAGATATTGTGGCCCCAACGACCAAGTGTTGTATATATAATTTTGTGCTTGCCTATGTAGCTATTCTCAACGATGCATAATGTCATGTTTTTCAGAACCTTTGGTTGTTATAGTTACATGCATGAGAAGTACAAGGTTATGGATTGGTTTTCTCGGGCCTTTATGGATATGGGTGCCTGTCCACCCCAATAGGATTTGAGATGTGACAACTTTGGGCGTATAGAACATCCTATAAATCCCCAATTGGTATGTCTCCCTACGAATTGGTGTTTGGGAAGGCATGTCACTTGCCCGTCTAACTTGAGAATAAGGCCTTGTGTGCATTGAAGAGGTTAAACTTGAATTTGGAAGACGCTTCCGAGTCAAGGGTCATTAAATTTCATGAGTTGGAGGATTTTCGACTCAAGGCCTATGAAAGTTCTGTATTGTATAAGGAGAAAATAAAGAAATGGCATGATGCAAAACTACTAAGATGGAAATTTCATATCGACGAGTGTGTACTCCTTTACAATTCTCATTTGCAACTCTTTGCGTGATCACTTTGTTCTAAATGGTTAGGCCCCTTTGTGATTTCTAATGTTTACTCTAGTGGTGTCATTGAATTGGAAGATCATGAAAAAAAGAGGTTTGTAGTAAATTTCCATAGGGTAAATACTAAAATATGGGAGGTCCTGGGATGGCCAAGGTGGAGTTGGTACGTTTCAAAGATCCCACATGGTGATAAAGAAGAGTCGTGCCACGATGTTAAATTAGGAGTTTTATGAGAAGCAACCCATCATTTACACACTTATTGTATTTTTGATGTTTTGTAGGTGTTTTAACAAAAGTTAGAAGTTATGTAGGAAAAAAGAGCAAAAAAGGCAAAAATCGACCTCAGATACCGTGATTGCGGTACATCCTATCACGATCACGACATCCCAAGGAAAGTCATGGTTCTTCTTAAAGGAGTCCCTTTTAACCCTTGTACTTCTTTTATCTTCTACAGTGAGGAAACTTTGAGTATTTAAGTTGAAGGGGGCTACATTTGTGTTTTGGCCTCATAATTTAAAAGTCTCACCCCAATCATAAAGATTGTTGTGTTTCTTGTGATTGATTTTAGACGAACCTTTCCTTATGATAGATAGAGTGACACAATTATTAAGAAAAAAATGTCATGATTGGGTTATGATTGGGTTTTCATCCATAAATACAAGGGAAGTCTGAGTACCCATAGTATCAGCTCTATAAATGCAAGGGAAATCCAAGTACTAGTGGCATTTTGGATTTAGGATCGGCTTATACCTATGGTGAAGTATGAGTAGCCATATGGTTTGCCCTCATGAAATCCAAAATGTGAGATGATGGCTTAGTGTGGTGCCTTAAATAGCAAATTGTGCGTGGTGCAAATGCGAAGCAAACACCGCCTTCGTCCAAATTTTTTTTGAAAACTAAGGGCATGGACTTGAATAATTTTGTAACAATACTCTACCTCTTTTTGTGACTCCGAAGTCTTTATCTTGTAAAATTTGGTAAATCATCCTTTTTGTTTCTAGTAGGAAGTGCAATTGAGCCTCCTTGAAAAGTTTTCATGCCATGTGTGGTGAGCATGATTTTCTAACTCTTATGCATACTTGTACCATCTAGATCTTGCCCCGTTAGTCTCTCAAGGTTAATTTTGATTATAATTGGTTGGTGAAATGACCTTAGGCCTTCTTGGTAAATATTAGGATCCCACTTTAACCTAAATATCCTACCCATCCATCGAATAGTATCCTTAATTACCTATTTTAATCCTTCAAGCCTTTCTTTGGCAACTACATTACAATCCTTGAACCATTCAAAGTTTTTCCATATTTTGAACCCTACTATCCTTGAACTTGGAAAATGAAATTTGAGGCCAAATGCCTAAGTTGGGGGTGGTAAGTTGGAAAAGAAGGCCATAACAATGTAAGTGGATGCTTATGATGCTAAGCAAAGAGAGAAATTGAAAAAGTGAAGAAGAAAGGAATCATCAAAATAAGGAATAACATGGAATGCAAAAGAAATAGTCAAAAGAAAATATTTTCAAAGAATTGGTAAATCAGGGTGCAAAAGTAGGAAAGTGTGAACTTTGGGAAACAAAAGAAGTTGTCCATGGTTAAAAGTTGGCTTGAACAGTTTGATGTAGATGTTCAAGGAGGGTGTAGTTACTTTGTTCCCAAATGATGTCATACCCTTTCACCCAAACCTACGTTACAAGCTTGAAAAGTCCTTCGAGATCTCCAACCAAGTGTATTCATAGTAGTGGCGATTGAAAATAAGGAAAAGTATATGGTATCGTACTTGTTAGTATCAAGAGAGTCTTTGTGTTAGAGATTATTTACACTTGCATCCCTTGTTGCATATTAGATAATTTGGTGTGTATGGAATTTACTTCTTGTGAGAAGGCATGTAGACAAATTAAGGTGAGGGAAATTGTTATCTTCTGAAAAATAATGCAAAAGGAGTATCGTGGAGTTTCTATCGATAGAGAGTCACTTTTAGAGTGTTAGTGAATATTGAATGATTGTTCTTTAAAGTCTTTTGCACCTTTGAAATTATGTTTCATATTGAGGGATGTCGTGAGAAAAGCTTTGTCCATACTTGAGAGCTACTTATTGGTGCTAATCAAGTTTGAAGTCATTGCCATTATTTGGTCATGTTTGATCTTAAATTTGCATTGTCTCATTGAGTAAGAAGTAGTGTTGCTCAAAGACAAGCACAGGTTTAAGTTGCGGGTGTTGATGAGTGGTAAATTTTCTATTCATTTATGTACAAATTCATGCACACTACTATGATTTAATGATATTAATGAGACAACTTTGTTAGTTGAATGCACTAATTCCTACATTGTGTAGGTATATAGTTGATGAGAAGGAAAAAAGTGGAAGTAAGATGAAAAAGGATCAAAAAGGGAAGACTAGTGCAAAAGCAGGAAAAAGCATGAGCAGGAAGTGACCCTCAGTTACCATGATCACGGTCTAAGGGTCGCGATTGCGGATATTTAAGAATAGTCAAAATGACGATTGCAATGGGATTACCACGATTGCGGGAGCTGCAATCATGATTAGACGCCTGCGATCGTGATGGCGCAGATTATGTCTCAGGGGAAATATAGTAATTTCTCATAGCTTGTTCCAATTGAAAAGGGGCAAAAATCCCTTCACTTTGCATCATCATGAACTAGAATTAATAGTTTAAGCTTTGAAAAATCCTAAAAATTTTGGGCAAGATTCTTGTGTCTAATTTTACAAGTTTGTTTAGTTGTAATTGAAGTGAAATTAAAGAATATTCTTATTTTGCATCTTTAATGGAAATCTTGGATAATCAATTTGGTATATTCTATTTCCCTAACTTCATGAGTAGTTAAATACATATCTTGGGATTATATTGAAATAGGGTGCAAATATATGTGGGTTGTGATTTATTGGTGTAGATTCTTGGTTATTGATTGTGGGTTTCCCTAACGCTTGCTTGATTTAGTTGGGATTTGTAGGTGAAAACCCCAAATTCCCAAAATGGATTTGTTGGTGAAAACCTCAAATTCTCAAACTCTCACATCATCCTTGAAAGAGTGATGTGAGTATACCTTTGGTTTATATATCATACTTGAAAGTGTGATATGGGTGACAAGGTATTAGTGAACAATAGTTAAACGTAGCTTATTCTCCTTTCATTATCTTAGAAATAAGGGTGAGATGAGAATAATCTTGGTCTTGGGAATCATCCTAGAAATAGGGATGCCCAATTAAGGTATTAGGTGGATTTGATATCCTCATCCATGAGGTATCCGAAAGGGTCCATAGATGATAATCTTGAGGTTTTATTGACAAACTAGCCTCAAGAACTCCTAACCTAGCCTACCCATGTAGTTTTTGACTAGAATTTGCACCCAATAATCATGAGCCCATGCATTATTTTCCCCTAAGAATACATAATCCCAAGACTTATTCCATATTTAAATCTTATTCAAAATTGTTGCCTCTAATTGCTAGTTTGAATAGATTTTGGTAGAATAACCTTCCAACCAAACCCCCCAATTTTAATTCATGTATCTCTATTTGTTTACACTACGGGCATATACTTAAACACTATCAGCACCTATAGGGTTTGAAGGCTAGATTCACTCCTCGAGGATTTAACCTCAGCCTGAGTTGAGCTTTATTGACAATAATCGTCCTATATCAAAACTATGTTATAGGTGATGTGATCAACTCTCTTAACTTAGTTTGTGCCATCCTATGGGGGGAATAGATATGGTATGAGTGTTTGACTCTAAATATATATAGATATTAATGCCATGACCCGGTGGCCTATTAGGAAAATCATCAGGAAAAACCTCTAGGAAGTTACATATCACCAAAATTGGATTAATAGAAGGGGCTTATGCACTAGTGTCCAAAGATGGGCTAAGAAAGTTAACACCCCCGCCCAGTTAGCTTCTTGGCATGAATAAAAGAAATAAGTCTCATAAGAGTAGGATTATAATTACCCTCCCACTTAAGCCTATCATTCATAGCATAGCTACTATTACTATCTTTGTATAACAGTCAAGAATTGTATGATATAGAGATAACTAGCTTATTCCAAGAATGATGTCAAAATCCACCATGTATAAAATAATTAAATTCACCCATTTAGGGTACCGAATAAATAAAATAAATAATCGAGATAGGCTTGATCAATAACAAATGAATCCCCAACTGAGTGGACATGCATTGGAGTTCAAGCTTATCACAAACTATGTCCAACCCCATAGCAAATTCAATAGATACATATGAGAATATAGAACCAAAATAAAAAAAAACACTGGTCATCCAATCATAGACAAGAATAGTACCTGTGATCACTATGAGATGCCTCCGCCTTAAGCCTATAAAAATTTATAATAATGGGATTTGTTACTCATTGATGTTCAGCTTTTACTAGGCAGATGGCCACCACAATTTGTATTCCCACTACCTTGATTGGCCCGATTGTCACCTCTAGCTGTCGAGTGACTATTATGCCCACCCTGTGGACGACCTCTTCCATTACTTCCACCTCTTCTACCTGCTAGAACCAAGGCTCAAGAATCTTATTGTTGGTCAACCAACCAGACTACCACAAATTAGGACAAAATTTGTATATGACCAATTTCACTACACTCATAATACGCATGATCTATGGTGGGTTATTGAGCAAATGGAGATGAAGTGATGTAACCACCAAAGTTTAAAGACAAATAGCTGACCCCTGATGGACCCAAGTAGACAACTTCATCATGGAATGAATAGTGTAGGTGAGGTATTTTTGTGAACCCTAACCCCGAGGATAAAAATCACTAGAATTCCCATATTGCATGCTTTCTTCTCTGATGACTTTGTATAACCATATTTCCTTACACCCTCCACCTTATTAAAAAATCAACCATCTCCTAGAATATTTTACTAGATGATTTTATCTAAAGTGCATAAACATGAAAACTAGTATCCAGCCCTTTCACAAAGAGATGAATATATCCCTTCTCTGTATCAGTAGTTGTAAAGAATAGAAAAATAAATAATGAATTTTGGCCTCATATTCCACAACTAACATGTTCTCCAACTCAATATTAGTGAACTCATTCCTTTTCCTATATCTCAAGGAATGAGGCATATACTTCTCCAGAAAAATAGAATTAAATTGAGTCATTGTCAATGAAGGCTATTTTGTAGCCTTGCACTCTAAGTTAGGTGTTTTCCCATAAAAATCATATTTTGGATTTGGAATTGGAGTTGGAGTTGAAATTGGAGTTTGAAATTGAGTTTAGCCATGAATAAAAATTGGAGTTCATTTTGACTTTTTGTGAGAGAACTAAAAGTGAAAAAGTGAAAACAAGTTAAACTTGTTTTCACTTTTCCAAATACAATTCCAAATTGTATTTGGAATTGTTATGGCCAAACACTACAATTTTTACTAAAGTGAAGTAATTTTTCAAAAAAAATGAAAAGTTTTCATGTCCAAACACTCCCTAAGTATTCCCTCCACTATATCTTGGTTTCTCCTTGAAATTGAAAGTCATAAAATCAACCTAATTATCTCCACTATTCTCATTTGTTAATTGTCCCATGGCAATCAATTATGAAATTATAGGCATCCTTAAACTCAATGCCATGAAAAATGGGAAGTTTCCTCTTGACAACCTTACAAAACAAATCCTATTCATCTCCGATCATTATTGGACCTATCACCTATCAATAAAAAAACACCCATATCTAATGCCTCATCAATTCTAGGAGCCACAACTGTAGCATGCTAAACTCCCAGATGTTGTAAAGTAGGAACTATAGATGTAGCCCTAGTACCATCCAACCCACTCAAAAATCTCAACACTTGTTGTATCATATCAAAAGATATCTGCATTAGAGTTGCACCTCCCTGAATTATTTCTCCCTCGACCACAACCAATGTCGCTCCATTCTCTACAATCTCAAGAACATCCTCATGTGGGGGAGGAGACTTTAATCTTTCTCTATTTGTAATAACAACTTTTTAAACTTTGACCCTGGCTGGTGTAGCTCTCTCATCTTTCTCTAGCTTATCCTGTATCATAAATTATAGACCCAATAGCGGGTTATATGTAATACCCCATAAAATCCTAAGTCTAAAGTCCAACTCATTAAGCTTTCCAAGATCCAAACTTAGAAAATTTTGCTAAGTGTTCAAGATTCAACAGTTAGTCTCATTTTAGACCTCCAAACTTAGAGGATTTATTTGCCGACCTTTCCAACCTTCATTTTTGTATTTTCAAGTTGCGTTGCGATGGGGCAAGGTCTTATACATCTCGGGTAAGTTTTGGAATTTTTTTGAAGGCATAAGGAATTGTTTGGGGTTCCAAACAGTAGCTCTGGGCAATAGGCCCGCGTCACCCCAGCTAGAGCACAGCTCTTAGGCAGGCACCTCCTAGGATAGTACCCTGGGATATCCAGGCGTCGACCTTCAAGTTTATCGGGATATCCATGCGCCGCCCTACAAGTCCAGTGCTTGCCCAGTTTTCAGTATTCCACTTCCGTGCTCTTAGGGGTATTTTGGTCATTTTGCCTTAGTATATATACTCAATAACACGGGATTAAGACTCAAAAACACCAAAATACACTATCTTCTCTCAAAAACCTCTCAATAACAAGGCTAGGGTTTCAATAGGGGATCCAAATTCAAGACTCAAATTCAAGAATCTCTCCGTCAATCTTCCTAAAATCAAGAACTAAGGTATGCGTAGTGTTCATCCATGGATCCCTTTCATCCATGGATCTCAAGAATCATGTTTTAAATTATAAATTGTGATTTTCTTGTTGTGTTATGACTATATTCATATTGACGATTATTCTTTCAGTTCAAGGTTGTATCTTGATGTGTTTTCATGAAGCATATGAGTATGATAGTTGTAACCCATGAATTTTTGGATGGATTAAGATTGTTATGTTGATGAATATACCTATTCCCAAAATTTTGCATGTAAGGTGTTTGATGAAATGCCTAAGAAACTAGAAATCATGCAATATAGCTGAATTGTGACTAGGTGAAGGATTCATGATATGCCCCTATGTTCCAATGATTTTTATGTTGATATTGTGTCTTGTAAATGTTGTTGGGTTGTTCATGAACTAGTCTTATGAGATTATGCTATGTTTACTTGCAAAATCCTACTTATGTATAAGATGTATGATAACCATGTACTTCATGAAATTCCCCAAGTTATGATATTATGGATTGTTGATGTTGGTCATGTATTCAAGAAATTTATGTTTGTCAGTTTCCTTCCATACCCGAAAAATATAGTCGTGTGCCTAGAGCCATGTCATGCTACCATGATACTCTCAGTCAAGCCATGATCTGTAGAATTTAGTTAGTCATGTTACTCAGGAAAACTCAGAAATCTCAGCAGTCTCAGTAGTGCATTAATCTCAGTAGTTTAGAAATCTCAGTACTCAGTAATCTCAGTAACATCAGTATTCCTAGCAATCTCAGTAATTCCAGTACTCTTAGTCAGTCCCTAAAACACAATACGTTCCGTCAGTCAAAGGAACTTAGTAAATATAGTTTAGCTCCGCTAAACAACACCACTAGTATCAGTTCAGTTAACTCAGTCCAGTTCAGTTCATCTAATCAGTTTAGTTTAGTCAATCAGTTCAGCTCAGTTAATCAGTTCGGTGTCTTTCAGATAGGAGTAGGATTCAGCATCGAGTAAGCCTAGGGATGGGGACTCACCCGCTAGATTAGGACTGAGATCCTTAGAAACAATCCCTAAGTTCCATAACTATGTAGCCAGCGTAGGTACGAGATGTCACCCATTAGATAGGACTGATATACTTAGGGATCACCCATTAGCATATTTATATGTATAGGACTGATCCCAGAAGTGACCCGCTAGATAAAGACTGACTCCACAGCAGTTGTTTTTACTGGTTGCGCGGTACTGACACCCTTCCCATCAGAGCAGAGATTGGACCCCAGTCAGCTTAGCATAGGGCATGTCGGTTAGATGAATACATCTCACCATTTCAGTTATGGATTCAAGATTGTCAGATACAGTCAACTTAGCTTAGTAGTACAGATTCAGGGCTGTTAGATACAGTAAAATCTTATCAATTATCAATATACTCAAACATCACCCGCTAGATAGGACTGATCTCAGATTCAGTTACTCCATGTAGAACAGAACTCGGATAGTTCCATCAGAACTTAGACTGTTAGATACAGGCGCTCAGTATCAATTATATCAATTAGGCCGATCCTCACAGTTATATCAGTTATATCAGTCGTCATAGCTTATGTTATAAGTATTCAGTTTCAGGACTGTTAGACACAGTCAATCAGACTAGTTCCTCATAATTTGAACTGTCAAAAATAGTCGTTCATCTATTCAGTATCTCAATATCAGTAAACTCATGTTGTCAGTATTCAGACTCAGTAGTCAGTATCACCATGAGTTCAGTTATAGTTGTTTATGCATGTATGTATTCTCACGTTCATATTAGTCAGCATTGTTCAAGCATATAACCCTTTGCATTTAGCCTACCACACTCGTATACTCAGTACATTCAGACGTACTGACGCATTTGTGTTATGGTGCTTTCTCTTATGTTACACCATAGGTTCAGAGGCACGATCTCTATATCAGTAGTAGATTCCAGTCTCAGCAGTCAGAGTTAGAAGTGGGTCCTTATCTTTTGAGGATACGATGATTACATTACTATTTCAATTTTCAGTTTATTTCAGTAGTTGGAGTTAGTTGGAGACATGTCCCATCAACTCCTTATGCAGTACAGTTAGAGGATTTGAGACTATAGCATGTTAGACAGTTATTTCAGATTTGTTTGGGTATTGTTATACCATTTTTAGACATTGTGTCATCAGATGTTTTGTTCAGTTGAACCTTATGGCCTTTCAGTGCATGTTTCCATATTATTTATAATATATTATGTAGTATACAGGTACAGATATCAGTTATGGGTTAGCTTGTGATCCTTCGGGGTCATAGGCACCGTGTAGCGTTCTGGTTCAAAAAATCGGGGCGTTATATTATAGCACCTTTTCTCTAGCTCTATTATCTTGTGTTCTCACTATACCTGAGCATAAGAATGAAAGATGTCAAATACCAATTTGGTTCACCAGATATCAATTGGAATCAAGTAATAGCATAAAATAAAGAAGAAATTAGAGATTCTTAATATCTTGTAGCCTATCAAAGAAATGTACAAACATCTCTATACTATTTTGTGAGACTCTACTAGATATATTCTTGTGTAATGAGATCGACAAACCTAAATCTCTGATACCAACTTCATAACAATCCAACTAACCGTAAGTGACACCCATACGGACCCATCGGTGGGATAACCATCTAACCCAAATCTTAACCAGAATACTTGGCCATTTTTAGGATAGGATATTATAAACCCTACTTTAATGATGAAAAATCCAAATTAATCAATTTAAAAGTGCAAAAAATATCAACCTAACTATTACATCTCTCGAGTACCCAAAAGTCATTATACAAGAATTTTTATCCAAAAATAATGTTTAAGAATAATATCCAAAAACTAATAAAATAGTGAAGTATCATTTCCCAAACAAAAGGGCATGATCAAATGAGATGATCCACGACAGCTTGAAGATGAGTGCTCAACCTTTGATGGAAAGTTACTAGTCATACACTAGAGGTGAGGTCTTATAACAGTCTCTCGAATACAGTCTGCAATCAACAAAAGAAGGGTATAATATAGTATCAGTACAAACACTATATAGTTATAGGTTTGATCAGCTAACTTAACTTGGACCCATATATGAACATAAATCAAATATAAACAAATTGGCTATCAACACAAACAAGTAATCTCAACTCAATTGACGACCTCTACAACTAGAGCACTTAATACCAAACAATATCCTCAAGTAAATCATAATCCTCATCCTAACCACCATTTTACAATCACAAATATAATATTCATCAAAATCGAAAAATATACCTAACAAAAATACACAAGTGTAAATCAACACCTATTCATCCATACAGTTAACTATCTCACAAGAGTAATCCAATGCCACCTCAATTATCATAACATATTATACATATAATATGAATAAGCAATTAATTTAATTTTTAGAAATGCATATCAAATACCAAATCAAATGTCTATATACATACTAAGGAGACTATTTTCGCGCAATAATCGTGACCTGCATGGGACAAGATTTATCCATGTATCATACAAGTGTGGTACCCAACCCCCTGAATATAAATGAGTAAGTTGTATTTGCATGGTACCTAACACCCTGAATATCATAATATCATGAATACAATCAATATCACATCAAGATGTATCACATTGCATTAATAACCCAAGTACACACGTTATGATCAATAAAGACTTAGACAATTTCATACCATTTACCTTATACATGCAACGATGTCACCCAATTCACCCATCACAAGAATGCCCAAAGGCCAATTCACAAATACTCAAATTACAAATATACATGGAGTCTAAATCAAGTCGACAACTATAATAAAACCATAGCCTACATCAAATAAGCCTGAATGCAACTAATCCAAGATCCTTACACTTTCTCATAGCTTTATATCATTCTCAATCTAACAAAGTAACAAACAAAGAGTATTTAATGATTTACTCTTTAATTTTAGACATTAGGGACTAAAACCCAGTGATTTTGACCTGGTTCCTGACCTAAAATATCATGTGAGATTTCTTCCCATTAATTCTCCTAAATTCCTTATAGTCTATGTTAAAAGGAAAGAAATTCTATGCTAGGAAGGATAAACTAACATCCTCAAATCTTTATCAAAAGAGTCTAAGACTACCCAAGGGAAATTTGCATTAATTTATCAATTTGGGGATTGAACCCCATAATTCCTTCATAATACTTGTTCTAGTGATTCTATAAATTAATTTATATTATATTGATGTAATAGACTTACCTCAATGATAGAAATTGCCCAAACTAGAAAGAATCACTTCTCTAAAAATTTAGGTTAAAAAATGTTATGTTTGGGAGAAAATAATGTCAGAACAAAAAATAGGCACTAAACATTAATCGATGACTATTATAGTTGTACGCTGCCTGTTGTGGTGGTCTTTCTGTGGGGGATAACGGCCTACTAAAATGGTACATAGATTTACTCATTGATTGTTATGGTGGCCCTTAAACAGTAACTTGATGAATATTTTCTAAATTCCTCCATTTCACGACACACAATGTGTTTTTTGACAACACGAATTTAATCCTTCAAGGAAAATACTAGAATTGGAGTTCTACAAACTCAATTACCATTCTAAAAGTTTTTATGAATCACTGTATAACTTACCTATCATGTCATAACCACCAATTATGCAAAACTATACCATGAGATACAATTGATAAATGCATCATGCAATACTTAGAAACCACCCTTATCTGAGATTTTAATAACTCTCATCTTAGGAAAAACTCTACTTAGGCACTTATTCCCCAGTCGATGCTACAACAATGAGAAAGGCCAATAATGCCTACTAGTACATATAAAACCCAATAGCTTATCCAAGAAGGAAAAGCTAAATACAAAGAAAGTAGCAAATTGCAAGGCCCAAATGCATAAAATATTTCCTTAAGACATGGTTTGTACTAATAATACTCATGTACTCTTCTTTTATTAAGTGTAGACTATGTTTCAAAACATTAAAATGAGACCTCATCTTCGGCAGTTCTAATGATACAAACCAAGGGTGAGCTACTTACTTTCTGACTATCATAGATCCTCATAGTTGATGTTGCCCTTTATTTGGATAATAATACTAATTTTTTGTTGGTTTTGGATTATTCTTAGACAATTGTTTTGGATTAGTGTGCTGGTGTGGTGACTTTTGGGTCTTGAAGATTTGCTAGTTGTTTTCCACATGTTAATCATTAAAGTTTTATGATTCTTATGATTTACTTTGCTAAACTATTATTGTTATTGAAAAATGAAATAATTAAGTTTGAGATTGAAGGGTATAATATGGTTCTCCCATGAGAGGGTTAGTGTGGGTTCCACTCACCTTCACTTGGGTCATGATGTAATTGGTATCAGTACCCTAGGTTTGTCGATCACATCATATAAGGACATGTATAGAGAGTATTACAAAATAGTGTGTATATTTTTTTACTTTTCTTTGAGAGGAAATAGGGCACTAGGAAAACTCGTTTTCTTCTTTCTTTCATGTTATTACTTGATTCAAATTAGTACCTGGTGATCCAAATTGGTATCTGAAATTTTTCATTCTTTTACCATACAAATAGTGAGAATACATAAAGTTGAAGCTAGGTTAAAGGAGCCGAAATCGATTGATAGGGTCTCAATTTATGGTAAAAAAAAAATGAAGGTCTTGTTCAAGCATTAGGGTCATCTAGGGTTTCCTTTCAGAAGTTGTTCATGATGATGGATTGGTTGGGATAAAGGGGTTAAGTTCAACACAAACAACCCCTAGATTCATTTCTACATCTATGATTGAGGATGTCTTGGAGCGGGTATTTAGTTTTCTTGAGAAGATGGCCCAGACTTTCAGTCAGCATACTACTTGGGGTCTTAGTCTCAAAATAAATAGTTGGTTACAACTGTTGACTCTTCTAGTGTTAGTGTGTCATCATCAAGTATTGCTCTATATACAATAACCTTATCCACTATGTTTATGGAAGGGAAAATGAGGTTTGTGGAGTTCATAAGGATGGATCCCCTAATGATATAATGTAGATCCCAAAAGTGGCATTTATAAGTGTTTGGATGCTTGACACAAAGATTGTATAGTTTGGGAAAGGTTCTAATGGAGTGTACTTCTTAGCATATTAGTTGTTTATACCAGCTAGGCATTAGTAAAAGACTTTTACTAAGGGTAGGATTGATGGGCCACCTTCACTCTCATAGGATTGATTTACTCAATAATTGTTAGAGGAGTTAGTTTAGTGGCATAAGAGGTATGTGGGCAAGAAGCCATACAGACTTGACAGTGGTAGTGATATGTATAGTTGTAATGACCCGAGTATACTTCCTGTTTGTAGCACGGTTCTTAGAGCCACAAGTAACTCTAAGTTAAACCATAGATTGGTGTAACACTAATAATTACTTAATAACTAATTTTATCAGATCAGAAGCTAACTAAATATAAGAATAATTTATCAGAAATCAATGTGTCTAAATAATCATTGAAATAAATAATTTGTCTAACAAAAAACATAAAAAAAAACATCTAATTTATGTTTGTTTGAAAGCCTATACTAACTAACAAGTTGCTGGTTACATCCCCAACTAACTCTAAATGTCTGAAACAAGAAATGCTAAAATGAAAAAAATACTAAACATTATTCCTTGAATAATGAGAACTCACCACTATCTACTGCTGAGAAAGTAACAGATCGCACTACTCATGGGGATAATGCTGAATGTTGGAACCTCTATCATAAGAAAAATATAGTGAAAAAGACATATGCGATCAGTAATTTAAATGTACTAAGTATGAGAGATATGTAAAGGTAAAAAATGTTGAAAAATAATACTAAATACTAAAATACTATACTAAGATGTAAAATTAAACTAAAGTACAATGACCATGTCTGAGATGCATAAGTATACATATGAACACTGATATGAAATACTATTCTCAAAAGTTATGTGCTTAAGAAAATACAAAATGGATTAAATGTCATGCATAATACTGAGTCTAAAATTATGGTAGACCCATTGATCGCATAAACTATGTGATCCCATAATACTGAGTCTGAAATTGTGGGAGAGCCTGTTAACCGACATAAACTAGGTGAGCTAAATATGGAATCCAACGTATACTCCCATCAAAAGGTCCCTATATACGTTCTCAGTATATAAGGGTATGGCTTGCATGATCACTAAATTTATGCCCAACTAAGGGGCTAAAATAACCTATGGTGTCATGTAGTTCTAGGACCTGGGTGTGTTGAACACCAATCCAACTCGGTGATAAGAATTACTCACATTCTTGTTATTACTATTAGCTCATAAAATGGATGTACTGAATCTGATTCAAAACATACTTTATCTAAAAGTATCCTAAAGTCTAAATAACTAAAATTATATTGTAGGTCTATAATTTAAAGCTAGTTACGTCATTTATGCTAAAATCAACAATTTCACTTATTGTGTGTTCATAATACACCAACTTTGAAAAAATAAGGCTAATTCATACCAACTACTAAAATACCAAATTTGCATATTGAATATGAATTACTAAGTAATGCAAGGTATCAAATCATGAGTAAGATACATAATTATGCTATGGAAATCATAAAAGAACTAAAATAATAGGAAGATAATATTATGAATGGAAACCCTAACTTTAGGCTATGAGAATGCAAAGAGATTTTGAGTTATTTAGGGCTCAATGGGTCAAAAGGTACCCATTAATGAAATTCCACATACCTAAAAGTGAATTCTTGATAAGGGCTTGAGAGATTCTGAGCTTGTGAAGGAACCCTAGTTTTCTACCTTTGGGGGTTGAGTTCAATAAAACTTTTCTTTCATCTAAGATGGTTTTGGGAGAAGTTAAGGGAAGGAATCCCTTAAGAGCATTTGATATTCACCTAGTAAGTTCCAAAAACTATGTAGTTTAGGTGTAGGAAATAAGGAAAAGACTAAAACAACCCTTTAAAATTAAAATTGATCCGCAATACCAAACATCACGACTATCACAATGACTCATCATGCTTGATATTAAGTAATTTTTTGACTAATTATGACTGGATAAATTTTTTGGGCCTGAGCACAATTGGGACACGACAACATATTGTCATTGACAATGAGTTATTATATGGACTCATTGTTTTTGGGACCAAATGTTAACTCTGAGTTTTTTCTCAAAATAATTGACCTAATAAGTTGTCCCTTGTGCCGATGACTCATCCCATCTAATCATCATTACTGGGAAGGAAAGATCAAGTTTTATAATGGTCTGGGACACTTAGAATGAGCCACATGATGTGACCTTGTGACTAACAATAACTCATCCATAGAAGTCCTTGCCACTGGGATGAATTTTCATCCTTTGAAATTTTTTTGGCTACTTCTTATGATGAGTCACATAATGGGTCATTCGCACTGACCATGACTCATTGTGTGGGTCATCCTATGATGAAAATTCTTGTTTTCAACTAGTTTTCTATTCTAAATTTATAATATAATCTTAGAGACTTTTGGGGTGTTACAATATCTCCCTCTTATGGACATTCATATTCAAATGAAGACTAACTAGGCTGAAAAGAAAGAGAAAGAGATGCAATCACATAACTACATTCTAAAAGTTAATTACTAACATGATAACTAAACTTATGATTAAAATATAAGCTGAACTAAATTCATGAAACATGCATGTATAAAAAATGTGAAGGCAACTAAAGGAAATGAAACTAAAAGGAGTATTAGAGTAATGTATTACGTCAATCTAAAATTGAATTTTAAGATAATGGGTAAGGGTACTTGGTCATCATATCTACTACTTCCCAATTAGCTTTCTTAACTAACTAATTCCTTCAACGAACTTTCACTGAAGCAAATTCTTTGTTTCTTAACTTATGAACTTAATGGTCAAGAATCTCAACTAGGACCTCTTTGTAAGAGAGAATATCTTTCACGCCCATACTCTCTAGTGTAACAACTGAAGCTGAATTACCAATGTATTTCACCAATAGAGACACATGGAAGAGTGGATACATCGATATTAATCTATAAGAAACTCTAACTCATAGGACACATTGCCAATCCACCCCAAAATTCTATAAGGACCAACATATCATGGATTTTTTTTCTTGTCGAACCTCATCACCCCTTTCATTGGTGAAATTTTCAAGTAAACCCATTCATTAACTGCAAATTCAAGATCCCTTCTTCTCATATCTGCGTAGGATTTCTAATGACTCTAAGCTATTTTCAGCCTCTCTCTAATTAGTTAAATTTTTTCCATGGATTTATAAATTGAATCAGGTCTTATGGAGGTAGCTTCACCAACCTCAAACTAACCAATAAGAGATATACATCTCCTACCATAAAATGCCTCAAATAAATCAATCTGAATACTAAAGTGATAATTGATATTATAAGCAAACTCAATCAAAGGAAAGTGATTATTCCAAGTATCCTTAAAGTCGACCATGCAAGCTCTTAACACATCCTCTAAAGTCTGAATGGTCCACTCTACCTAACTCTCTTTAAGTAGGTAAAAAACTATGCAAAGATGAACCTAGGTACCTAGACCCTTTTGAAAGCACTTCTAAAACTGTGAAGTAAACTGAGTGTACCTATCCAAAATAATAGTAAATGGGACTCCATGTAACTTGACCAACTCTTTAAGATAGCGTAATCCTCAATTAAATTGGTCATCCAATTAACAGTAACCCATATAGAATCGTGTTGTTGGCAAATACTTTGTAATGAAGTCCATATTTACCTACTTCCACTTCTAAGTGGGAATACAAATATTTTAAGTCATACTACTAGATCTTTAGTTCTCAACATTAACTTTCTGGAAATTTGGACACTTAGCCTCAAATTCAGTGATATCATTATTCATGACATTCCACAAGTAGACTTCCCGTAGGTTTTGATATATCTTGGTGGAACCTGGGTGAATACGATACTATGAACTATGATCTTCTTGTATCATTCATTGACTTAAATTGTCTACATATAAAACAAATAATCGACACTGGCAATAAAGAACACTATCTCCTCCTTGGGAGAAATCTCCACCATTTGACTTTGGACTATTTCCTTCAACTTAAGAAAAATAGGATCGTTATGTTGCTTCGCCTTCACCTCTACCACTAAAGAATATTTTGAACAATTCAAAGAATATGTCCAAAAAAGTAGCCACAAACTTATCCTAATAAACTAGGCATGCATTCATACGTCTACCCTTTTTTCACTACTTAAACTAATTTTGAGCCACTGCTTTGAATTACTAACCAGCTAAGTCTACACTCTCAACTAAAGTAATTCCCATAATCCAAGTGATTTTCTGAACCTCATCAATAAGCCTTGTGGATTTTTCTACAACTTTAAACCATAGAACTCTGGAGGATTCATCCAAGTAAAGTCCTAGACTCATATAATTGTTACATTCCCATTAGGATTAGCAAGCACAACAACTTACTGTTTGATCTGGTATGTCATGGCCTGAGCAAATACTTGGAAAGTTACCATGAATTTGGCATAGTGGCCTACTTATTCAAGGGATCTACTAGAGTTGGTAGGGCTCGTTGATTTTCATTACTATTGTTTCATTTGCTGACTTTTTTGGGAGGCATGTTTTGTAAATAGGTAGAGCACAAATTAGAAAAAGATTAAATAGATATCACAAGATATGAAAATGAAAGAAGTGAAAATTTCCTAAAATCTTTTGTAGCCTCTCCCTTATAAATATGCTATGCTTCAAACCCATACACAAGAATCTAATACTCTAATACCATGTTTTCACGACCTGAGTCTACCTAGTTATGACATGGTTCTTAGAGCCAAAAGTGATCCTAAGCTAAACAATGGCTTGGCATAACACTAAGAATACTAAACTGATTGTACTAGAGCATAAGCTAACTAAATATGAATGTTTTATCTGAATCTATGTAAATCTAAATAATCACTAGAATAAAAAAATATGTCTAACAATGACCATAAAATTAAAAACATCTAATGTATATCTGTCTAAAAGCTTCTACTAACAAATGAGTTGACGAGATAGGTCCCCAACTAACTCTAAATGTCTGAAACTACAAGATCAAACTACTCACATGATTGATAAGGAATGTATGAACCTATATCATAAGATGCTATAATACAAAAAAGAGTATGTCATCAGTACTTTGAATGTATTGAGTATGTGAGATATGCAAATGTGAAATATGTTGATAACTATCAAAGTAATGCACTAAGCTGCAAACTAAAAATAAGTATAATGACCTTGTCTATTATATATAAATATAGATATAAACACTAATACGAAATTATAATCTGAAAAGTCATGTGTAAACTAGATACAAATTAGACTAAAGGTCATGCACAATTTTGAGTCTAAAATTATGGAAAAACTTGTTAACCAACGTAAACCATGTGAGCTAAGAATGGAGTCTAATGTATACACCCCATTAAAAGCGTCCAACATACCTTACATGATTACTAAATTGATACTTGATCACACTCACTAATAATGTAGTTTTGATATAGGACGATCGTTGCCAATAAAGCTTAACTCACTTTGAGGTCGAATCCTTGAGGAATGAGTCTAGTCATCAAACCCTATAGGTATTGATAGCATCTAAGTGTATGCCCATAGTGTAAACAAACTGAAATGCATGAATTAAAATGGGGGATTGGTTTGGAAAGTTATTTTACCAAAATCAAATCAAACTACCAACTCAAAGAAACAATTGTGGCTAAGATTTTAATATGAGACAAGTCTTGGGATTATGTCTTCCTAGGGGCGAATAATGCATGGGTCGTGAAAACTGGATGTAAAATATAGTTGATGATTACATGGGTAGGCTAGGATAAGGGTTCTTGATGCTAGTTTGTTACCCAAACCTCAAGATTATCACCCACTGACTCTTTCAGATACCTCATGAATATGGCCATCAAATCCACCTAATACCTCAATTGGGCATCCATATTCTAGGAAGATGCCAAAGACCTAGCTAATTCTAAATTCACTCTTATGTCTAAGATAATTAAAAGACAATAAGTTATATCTAACTATTGTTCACTAATTCCTTGTCACCCATATCCCTCTTTCAAGGATGATATAGGATCCAAAAGTATACTCATATCCCTCTTTCAAGGATGATGTGAGGTTTTGGAAATTTGGGGGTTTTACCCACAAATAAATTTTTGGAATTTGGGGTTTTCAACCATAAATCCCAATTAAATCAATCAAGAATTAGTAAAACACATCTTATACAACCAAGAATCTACACTAATACATCACAACCAACATATATTTGCAATCTATTTCAACATAATCCTAAGATAAATGTTTAGCTACTCATGAAGTTAGGGAGAAGAAATATACCAAAAGGATCATTCAATTCTTCCATAGAAATTTCAAAAACGAATATTCTTCAATTTAACTTCAATTGTACTAAACTTAATTTGGAAATTTAAACACAATAGTTTCCCCAATTTGGTAGGGTTTCAAAGTCTCCAATTTTAATTTTCAAAGTAAGAAAGGGTTTTTTCCTTATATGGATTTGGGGTCGCTATAGAATATTACATAATTGCCCCTGGGCATAAACCTATGATGTTGCGACCACTATAGATTGTTCGTAATCCCGGCTACCGCTACCGCCGTAAGTCCATCGCAATTGTGGAAAGTTGACCAAGCTTGACTTTATGCAATTACAACCCTCAAACCGTGATCGCAGTAACTGAGGGTCATATCCTCCTCCTGTTTTTCCAGCTTTTGCACTTCTCTTCCCCTTTTGATCCTTTTTCAGCTTATTTCACTCATTTTCTTCTTATCACCTGTATACCTATAAAATATGGGAATTAGTGCATTCAAATGACAAAATTGTATCATTCATATCATTAGATCATAGTAATGTGTACTAATTTGGACGTAAATGAGTGTTAAATTTACCATTCATCAACAACTTAACTTAAGCCTTTCCTTGTCCTAAAGCAACACTAACTCTTACTCAATGAGACAATGAAAATTTAAGCCTATTTATACAACCAAATGATCACAATGACTTCAAACTTTATTAACTCTAACATATGGATTTCAAATATGGCCAGAGTTATTCTCATGTCTTCCCTTAACATGAAACACCATATCAAGGATGCACACGACTTTAAAGAACTACAATGCAACAATTACTAACTCTCTAGAAGTGAATCTCTATTAATAGCAACTCTACTATACTCCCTTGCCTTATTTTTTGATAGATTACAATTTCACCCACCTCAATTAGTCTATATGCCTCCTCACGAGAAGGAAACCCCGTACAGTAAATTATCTAATATACAATAAGGTATTTAAGTGAAAACAATCACCATCACAAAGACTCCCTCAATGTTAAAAAGTACTATACCATATGCTTTCCCTTATTTTCAATCGCCACTGCATTGAATACACTTAGTTGGAGATCTTAAAGGACTTTTTCAAGCTTGTAACGTAGGTTTAGGAAAGGGTATGATATCATTTGGGTACAAAGTGACTACACCCTCCTTGAACATCTACATAACACTATTTAACCTAACTTTTGACCATGGACCACTTTATTTGTCTCCAAAATTCACACATGCCTACTTTTGCTACCTTGAATGACCCAATTCTTTACAAACATTTTCTTTTGACTATTTATTTTGTACTCCATGTTATTTCTTTTTTTGATGATTCATTTTTTTCACTTTTTCAACTTCTCTCTTTGCTTAGCATCATAGGCATCCACTTACATTATCATTGCCCAAGGTCCTCTCTTCCAAACTTACCACCCCTAACTTATGCATTTGGCCTCAATTTTCCTTTTCCAAGTTCAAGGAGGGTAGGGTTCACGAGAGGGAAAAATATTGAATGGTTCAAGGCTTGTAATGTAGTTGCTAAAGAATGGCTTGAAGCCTCAAAATGGGCAACTAAGGATACTATTCTATGTATGTGTAGGATATTTAGGCTAAAGTGGGCTCCTAATGTTCACAAGAAGGCCTAAGATCATTTCAAGAACCAAGTATAATCACAATTAGCCTTGAGAGAATAACGGGGCAAGTTCTAGATTGTACAAGTATGTATGAGAGTTAGACAACTATGCTCAATACACATGGCATGCAAACTTTTCAAGGAGGCTCAATTTCACTTCCTACTAGAAACAAAAGGGACTATTCACCAATTTCTACAAGCTAAAGACTTTGGGGTCATAAAAGGAGATCGAGTACTATTACAAAATTGTTCACGTCTATGTCGTTGGTTTTCAAAAATATTTTTTTCACAAAGAGGGGTGTTTGTTTTGCATTTGCACCACACATAAATGGCTATTAATGATGCCAAACCATGCCATCGTCTTATATTTAGGCTTTCATGAGGGCAAACCATATGGCTACTCAGACTTTACTATAAGTATAACGGCGATCCCAAATCCAAAATACCACAGGTACTTAGATTTTCCTTGCATTTTTAGCTCTAATGATATGGGTTCCAAGACTTCCCCTGCATCCATGGCTCAAACCTTGATCACGATGATATCCCCTTAAGAATGTTGTTACTCAATTTATCATAGGGGAAGGCACATTTGATATCATCATAAAAAAATAAAAATAAAAATGAAACAAGCAACTAATCCATAAAATATAGGCACCATCAGAGTGCCCACATATTACAATCCAAAATGTAAATAAAAATCATCAAAAATAACATAAAAACATCTATAAATATCTCAATAATACATTATAGATGTATGAATATGGAGACAGACACCCCCAACTAAGAAAATTTCAGTGACCTCACTGCATAATTAATAAAGCATAAAGAGAGTAAAAGGGTGATCCCTGTAACCGCATCAAGAGTTGTTGTCGCTCTTGAACTCAGCATCACCTATGGCATCATCAAATTTGGACCACTCAGTTAGTGCCTCTTCATCACTGTCAACTCTAGAAGAAGAAAGTTTGTCTCTGGGTTTCAGGACCTTCCAGAGGCCCTTCACCCCTTTCCACTCTTGGTGAAGAATTTGTCTCTCTTTTTCTCCCTCTTTTTCATCTTCTCATGTGAGTCCCTGAGTTCTCTATGAGACTCTACCAAAGATGAATAGGCCCTCTCAAGCCTAGAAATGCTCCCTACATCCTTTGGTTCTCTAGGTACCTCTCATAATCAGACTGAGCCACATAGGAATATCGGGAGGTGGAAGGATCTCTTGGCCCCTGAGGCAACTTGGACACTATATCCCAAATAGTCCTCATCTCAATAGATATCTCATCAATTGTCCCTACTATTGATGGGATGAATGAGTTTGTGTCCTCATATGTTGACTTGCCCAAGTCGATCTTTCTCTTCTGCTGAATGAGTTTGTGTCCTCATATGTTGACTTGCCCAAGTCGATCTTTCTCTTCTTTCTCTTGCTCGATGATCCCTCACCCCGAATCTTGAGATGATAAATGGGGGTGTTTGGGTGAACCCAAGTGTCTCCAGTGTACTCCTCAATCTTGACTCTCTTTCACAACTCAGTAATCAAACAAGGGAATAAGAGGAGCGTACAACTATGGATCTTGAAATAATTTATGTCTGCGATCACAAGCCGACCAACATTCAAAGAAATGTTTTCTAGTATACAAGCAACCATCCGAGCTCTCATATCTAGAATAGTAGTTATTTGTGTGTATGGAGAAACCCATCTACAAAAGATGTCCATTCATATCCATGCCTCATCTGTGAAATCGTTCATCGATATACCCCTCTTGGTGACTTCCCAAGGAGCCTCCCTACCAAGGTACAACTTCTCATCCATCCAACTCCCTGGTTCACAGCCTTTTGCCTCAAATTATTTCATGTCCTCATCCAACAAGCCATATAGATTATTAATTTTCTTAGCCCCAAAGTGCACATTCTTTCCCCAAATCCTCACAACTGGTTCAGAGAATGATACTACGCTAAGGTTAGCATAGAATTCCCTTACCCAATTCTCATTTACTAGGAAAGGATCTGGGGCAAAACAACTCCACCCGATGGCTACCAAGTGGGCATGAAATATTGAGAGCTTCTCCGGCACCTTATCTAAGTAAATGCCTCTCTCCGAGAGCAATTTGGTTTTGGGGAGGTCGGCATAATATTAATTGTGGAATTCTAGGGCCATGAACTGAGTTTGATCATATTTTTCCATGTTGAGCCATGAAAACTTGAGAACAACACAACAATACTTATCATTAACATTTTAATGCAAAGTTATGCTATGTTGTCCAATTAATCTCATAGGGTGGTGCCTTAGAATTTTTTAGAAAATAAATGGATTTAGTAGATTTTTGGTCCAGGCTAAAAAAATATCCTCAGGTATGGCGATCGCGGGCCACTAGTCCAGGATCGCGACGCTGCAATCGCGACGCTGCAATCGCGATCCAATGACCGCGATTGCGGTATCTAAGGCAAGGCTAGACCAAATTTTTCAAAACTCAAATTGTCCAATTTCAATGCCAAATTATCATCCAAAGACAAAACATACATTAAGATCAAGGAACATAGTTCCTAGGTACTCGATTATGCCCTCAAAACATGGAAAAACTAACATGGAACTCATTTGGGCATTTAATCGAGCACTTGGTGTGCACAACTATTTCTTATTAATTCACACAAAATTTGGGTACTCAAGACATCCCCATCAGTGTAAACACCAACTACAATATCTAACCATACCAAGAAATTATATTCAAGAAATGATTTAGCATTAAAAGTATCATTTTAGGTCATCCATACAATATGGTTTCTAAGGGCTAAAAATACACGTAAATGAGGGAGCTCAAGTCATATGCCGGATTTAGGGATGCAAGAGGATGTTGATGCATAATTTGGATGCCCAAAACTTAGCCAAAATTAGTATCAATTTGATAGAAAATTGTAAAGGAGTATGGGAGGAAATTGGCGACTGTTTACTTTTTAAACTGACTTAACCGCGATCACGGTCTGAGTTACATGATTGCAGTCACACAGCTACTGCAATTGTTATGACACACGTACCGCGATCACTGTAACTGAGGCCAAACTCTATTTTCCCCTATTCAGTTCACTACTCAAATACACCAAATTTTACCTTTCCCTAACTCATTCAAAACACTCTATAGTACCACAATTTCATGGATCAATCACCAAGAAATTAAATCTACTCTACTAATAAAAATATAAAGGATACTAGCCATTTTCATGGCATTAGTGGGTTGCCTCCCACATAGCACCTATGTTATCATCGTGGCGCGACGTTCATTATCTTTTCAAGTTGGATCCTAATGGAACCCATCATAATAACTCTATGTCCATAACATTAATGATGGAAACCACTTTTAGTTCCATGGGTTGTTTCTTGGTCTTGCATACTTGAAAGGAAACTTTATCATCTTGGACCCAAAATCACATTTCTCCTAGCTCTATATCAATAATAGCTCTTCCAATTGCAAGGAAAGATCGACCAAGGATAATAGGTATCTCTTTGTTGATTTCATAATCATGCACAACAAAGTTTATCAGAAAAATAAAGTGGTCCGCCTTCACGAAAACATCAAATAAAACTCCAACCGGTCTCTTGATAGGTCGGTCCGCCATCAAAAGCCTCATTGTTGTTGGTATAGGAGTGCCCAAACCAAGTTTTTGATAGATTTCATAGGGCATGAGTTTAATTCTTGCACCAAGATCACACAAAGCTTTTCCAAACTTATGAGTCCCTATGGTGCAAGGGATTATTAAGGCCCCGGGATTCAATTTTTTCCGCTATAGCGCTAGTCACGATAGTGATATACCCATGGGTAATTTCTATGGTTTTACCATCAACAAGACATTTCTTTGATATCAACTTCTTTATAAGCTTATCATATCCCAAATCTCTTGAATTACCTCTAGTAACGGGATACTAATTAATAGATTGCTAAGCTTAGCAAGAAACGTCTTGAATTTTACATTGTCCTCCTTCTTTTTGATCCTTTGAGGGAATGGAGGAGGAACCTTCATGGAAGGAAATGGATCACTTTGCAATTCATCATTCTTAAATACCTTCGAATCTCCGTATTTATCATCCACTTCTTCACTTTGCATCGGTTCTTATTCATTTCCTTCTTGAGACTTTGGAACCTCCTTATTTGAATCATTCACATGTTTCTTCTTCATATTTGTTTGCTCAACATTTTCCTCTTTTTTAACTTCCACCACAAGATCACCGAGATCTTTGTCGCTCCTAGTGATGATTGCCAATACTTGGGCATCATATTTTGGATTTACAATGGTTTCACTAGGAAGGCCTCTTTTTTGTCAGCATTAAGTTGAGCAGAGATTTAGCCAATTTGAGTCTCTAGTTACTTGATTGATGCGGAGTGTGATACGACCATTTGGATGATTTGTGAAAGTCTCCCTTTAATTTTTGGACCATTTTTTAGTGTTTCCTCCACTCTCATCAAAATTCTTGCTAACACATCCTCGGTCTTGAATTTTTGGGGATAAATGGGTTAGACTCTTTCCATTTTGCTATATCATAGGGAGGCATATATCGATCATACTCTCTTTTATTGTCTCTCCAATCATGACACGCCAATCTCATTCTCTTTCATAATCAATCCAACCTTGGCTCCCACCTTGCCTTTGATAGGCTAGGCGGGAACCCACAGATAGTTAGCCAAATATTAAATTTGTTCATCATGCCTCTTGGACTTTTATTCATCATAGCCCTTGGATGCCATAGCATTCAACATTTTTGTGGGTACACCCATCACATGTTTCATTAGCAACCCCAATTGAGCCATCATTTTTTCTATGTTTTCCTCCCTCTATTCATGTCTCTTCCTTTGCTCTTTATTAACATAGAGGTGGTAGGAGAACTTTTAGCTAACTCGGTGTCTCGGGTATACCATCCCTAATTTTTCTTTGTGAATTCCTCAAGAAAGTTTACAGCCACATTATAAGACAACTTCACAAGTGAACCCCCGACTGCATTATCCACCACGATTTTGTTTAGTTGATCCAAATCCTGGTAAAAGATTTTGAGAAACATCTTCTCTAGGACCTAATGGTTGGGAAATTACATGAGTTTTCCATTAAATCTCTCCCACACCTCATATAGATGTTCTCTATTTAATTAATGAAATTTGTGATTTAGTCACACAATTACAACATCTTAGGTGGTGGGAAGTATCAGTCTAAGAATGCAATGGTAAGTTCATCCCATGATATGATTGACCAGATAGAAAGAGATCGTAGCCACAATACCACCTCATCCATTAGAGAACAGAAAGAGGAATAACTGGATGGATTCTTGTGAGATATGAGTAATGTCGAAGAGGGCACTAACTTCCATAAGATTCTTCAAGTTCAAGTTGGGTTTTTCATGACCTTTCCCCTAAAAGAGACCTTTAATTTGAAGCATGTGCAACATAACACTAGTGATGTGGAATACCCTATTCCCTTGATTAGGTAGGATAAAGATAGCACTCGCACATCCAACATCATGGAGTTGCTCTTCATCATCAAGGGTCCCACCAAAGGTCCCGACATTACTTGAATGGTCACTCATTCTGTTGTGGACACTATTGAAATCACCTAAAGAGAAATAAAAACAACAAACAAAGTATATCAAAACCACCAGGGGTATACCCAAAGCTACAATCAACACCGCATAAGTGAAAACTAAGTCTCACTCCCCGACAATGGTGCCATTCTGATCACACTCACCTATACCATAGTTTTGATATAAAAAGATTATTGTCAATAAAGCTCAGCTCATGTTGAGGTTGAATCCTTGATAAGTGAGTATAGTCTTAAAACCCTATAGGTGTTGATAGCATCTAAGTGTATGCCCATAGTGTAAACAAAATGAAATGCACAAATTAAAATGAGGGATTGGTTTGGAAAGTTATGTTACCAAAATCAAATCAAAGTACCAACTCAAAGAAACAATTGTGGCTGAGATTTCAATATGAGACAAGTCTTGGGATTATGTCTTCCTAGGGAAAAATAATGCATAGGTTCTTGACAATTGGATATAAAATCTAGTTGATGATTACATAGGTAGGCTAGGATAAGGGTTCTTGATGATAGTTTGTCAACCAAACACACGATTATCACCCATGTACCCTTTCAGAAACCTCATGAATGTGGCCATCAAATTCACCTAATACCTCAATTAGACATCCCTATTTCTAGGAAGATTCCCAAGACCTAGCTAATTCTTACTTCACCCTTATGTCTAAGATAATGAAAAGATACTAGGCTACATCTAATTATTGTTCATTAATGTCTTGTCACCCATATCCCTCTTTCAAGGATGATATAGGATCCAAAAGTATACTCGCATCCCTCTTTCAAGGATGATGTGAGGTTTTGGAAATTTGCAGTTTTCACCCATAAATCTATTTTGAGAATTTGGGGTTTTCCCCCACAAATCCCAACTAAATCAAGCAAGAATTAGTAAAACCCATCATCAACAACTATGAATCTACATTAATACATCACAACCCACATGTATTTGCAACCTATTTCAACATAATCCCAAGATAAATGTTTAGCTACTCATGAAGTTAGGGAGAAGAAATATACCAAAATTATCATTGAATGCTTCCATGGAAATTTCAAACAAGAATATTCTTCAATTTAAATTCAGTTGCACTAAACTCAAATTGGAAAATTAAACACAATAGTTTCCCTAATTTGGTTGGGTTTTAAAGTCTCCTAATTCAATTTTCAATGTAGAAAATGCCAAATAATAAAGGGTTTTCTCCTTATATGGATTTAGGGTCGGCTATAGAATATTACATAATTACCCCTGGGTATAAACCTGCGATGTCGCGATCGCGACCGCCATAAGACTATCGCGATCGTGGATAGTTGTCAAAGTTTGATTTTTTGCAATTACAAACCTCTGAATGCGATCGCGGTAACTGAGGGCCAGATCTTCTTCCTGTTTTTCCAGGTTTTGCACTTCTCTTCCTCTTTTGATCGTTTTTCAACAGATTTTGCTTCTTTTGTTCTTATCACCTGTATACCTGCAAAATATAGGAATTAGTGCATTCAAACGAAAAAATTAGCTCATTCATATCATTAGATCATAGTAGTGTGTATTAATTTGGACATAAATGAATGGAAAATTTACCACTCATCAATACCCAACTAAGGGTCTAAAATAACTTACGATGGCAAATAGCTTGTGGACTTAGGTGTGCTGAACCAAGTCCAACTCGATGCTAAGAAATACTCTCATTCTTGTTATTACTATTAGCTCATATAACCAATGTACTAAATTTGATAAAAAAAATATACTTCATTTGATGTATCCTAAAGTCTGAATAATTGAAATTATGTTATAGGTGTAACGACCCAATTTCTTAAGTCATGATGGCACCTACTATAGCCCACCAGTAGGCATGCCAAACTCCATAGCTCGAAATGGCTAGTAATGGACTACTCAAATAGATAAAGAAAAGAATGTGGAATATATGAAATAAAGATCAATACATAAATAAACCCCAAAATCTAGTGGTATCAGTACAAGAGCTACTAATATAGGAAGAGTACAATAGTGAAATATCAAAGGAATTATGCTGATACAACTTATCTTCATATATAATGTAGAGACTAGTCTAATATAAAAGAGAGAGATAAGTAATACTCTAAATATCAGGAGCTCGGTCTAAGTCTCTGAACTATGGCTTCTCCGCATGACGAATACATCAATGGCTATAACCGGTACTATGAACTGCAGGTTGTAGAAATGTAGTATGAGTACCAAACAAATGGTACTCAGCAGGCAACTACCAACTAAGCTCTAAAGATAAAGCAGGTATACATAGCATATAAACAGAATGGAAACTACACCCAAGAGTCTAGAAACCATATAA
This sequence comes from Capsicum pubescens, assembly GCA_030864215.1. Taxonomy (NCBI): domain Eukaryota; kingdom Viridiplantae; phylum Streptophyta; class Magnoliopsida; order Solanales; family Solanaceae; genus Capsicum; species Capsicum pubescens. The sequence continues at coordinate 20,994,242 of CM061539.1, forward strand.
CATGCCAATGAGATAATAAGGAAAAACTATCATGTTCATGTACAATAGACCAACCTAATAAGGAAAGGTAATAAATATGGGTGTGATATCTTATACCATCCATACTTAGGAATCTCAGCACTATACCGTATATCACCGACCAATATATATAAATGAAGGGTAAAAGAAGGATATATAGTAGTATACAAGGCTAAAGAATGAATATACAATCTAAGTAATGAAAGAAAGACAGGATATATGGTAATACCATCCCTACATATAGCTATATGTACCCATATGTATATAGATATAAGGTCAACTCAAGTTATAACCCAAAGCATCATGCTTTTATTTTAAGACCTCATTATAATCCTATCAGGATTAAATACTATCATACTTAGGGTTTCTAATCCACATAGCTAGACATGAAATAATCATGCATAATAATGCAATCATAAGATAGAAAAGGCCGAAAACATACCTCAAATCTTGATACTGAATCAATGACCAATCTGTCATAAACTAGTCATAATAATAATCATAACAATGATAAAAACAATATCAATAATAACGCGAGTAATCATCTATTCTGGAAAACTAAATACCTAACCAAGCCTATATGTTCCCCCAACATTCCAAGCTCAAAAAATTCAATTTGCATACAACAACACAAGGCATAGTCATCAACCATATCTATGCAATCATCCCATACCAATTGATAAACATAAATGCATACTGGTGATAGGTGATGTGCAAGCAAGAATAAATGCAAGGTACATAATAAATATCATAATCTCATCATCATAACCTTCTCCACCATAATCAACCTCCGGCCTTGTCGGGTATCAATATACCATCATAGTTCCCTTCGATCTCATCGGGTATGAATATCATAATCACAACATCCTCCAGCCTTACCAGGAATATATCAACATCATCATCACAGTATCCTATGGCCTTTCTGGGTATCAAAGTCATCACAATCATCAATACATATATATATAGGTGCATGGACTCAAGCCATGGCTAAAAGAGTGTAAATCCATAAGTCTGTTGCCCAGGGTGGGCTTCAGGACTAAATTATTATAGAGATATAGAAAGGATCAAAATATCTCACAAACGGATTAAATAATAGTCTCAAATCATGGACCAAAATATACCTCGATCAATCTTTAAAACATCAATATTAACCCCTTTTATTTATACAAGTTATCCATTTAGCTTGGAAGTTATTATTGTAAGGAATCTATTTTTAAGAGGGAAAATGGGCTTTAATCTCTTTTTTAGGATTAATAGTCATAAGATCAGATTTTACCAGAATCAGATCATTTACAGATACAATGATCATAAATGTACCAAAAATATGCATGCCATCACCAGTATTTAAATCAATGAAGTCATCAGCGTCATACCGCATCTTTCTCTATCCCATACTAGAGAGATGGGTCTATTAACGTATATATATATTCATAACTACAACCGTAACATTTACAAGAATAATTACTTCCGGATATCCAACTCATAGAATTACACGAACTTTGGCCCAATAATGTGTCCGGAATAATCACAACATCATAAACACGGCCTTACGCCCATATACATATTCGGAACTCATATTGATAATTATATTTATAAGCCATAGAATATATTTAACCATCTCACATATAGGAGGCATCTCACATACAGGAGGCAAAATATCAATAAGCATCTCGCATTTGTAGGTCATATATCATGACTATGAGGAATATCATCTCCAAAGGCCATTAGTCATATCTACGAGAAAATAGCATCTCTATGGGCCAAATATCAAGGCTAAGAGGGAATGGCATCTCTTTGGGCCAAATAACATATCTAGGAGGAGTATCATCTCTAAAGGCCTAATATCATAACTAGGAGGAAATATAACATCTCTAAAGGCCTAATATCACTTTTATAAGGAATATCATAGCCATAACTCATAAGCCATAATTCTGGGAAACATTATCACAATTTACCAAATCATGAGGTAAGAATATTATAAAGGCTCACTAGTCTCAACTAGGCCTAATATCCACAACTAAGTCCACAATGTCTAACAAAAGTCTTGACCTAAGTGGGATGGATGATCCCACTTCTAGTCCTCAATTTCTATAATTAGGAAAACTATGCTCCAAACTAGGCTAAGGTATCTAGTTTAACTTCTAGATGTCAAGTTAGCCATAATTAAGTCTAAGATAGGAACTTCATCTAAAAATATGGGCATTCAAGTCAACTCTACCCAAATTATAATTTCGAGATCATTAGACTAGCTCAACTAAGGTTAATTATACTAATCATGATTCCCACACTTAAACCACATCCCAAACCTAGCATTATATCGTATTCATGCTACAAATTAGTCTATTATAGGGAGAAGGCAATAGGATTCTAAAAGGTACTAAGCAATTCACCTTATGGGTCCAAAACCTTCATTTAATCCCAAAGAAGTTAACAATCAGGACTAAGTGATTCTACTCATAATCAATCTAAATATTTACATTCCCAAAAAATATATATCACACATCATCTTCAAAGAAGAGTAGATAGAAGCCTACCTCAAAGGGAAACTGCAAAACCTCACATCATTCACCAACATCCATCTTTACTTTATAATCCCAAAAATCCATTACATTATAAAAATCATAATCTACTCATTAATACGAGCCTAACGAACCCATATTGCACTATTGTGCTTCAGGTCCAAAAATAATACCCAAAACCCTAAGTGGGTCCCACTTACAAAAAATTATTATCAAGGTCAACTCAATATTCATACATGAACAAGGAATCATAACCCTCAAGGAATGGGTAAAAAAAAAAAGCAAACTTGGGGCTAAAATCAAGCCCTGGGCTATATTAGGGTTTTGGGTTAAGAACGAAGAAATCCATCAATAAAGTGATGAAATCTTACCTTAATTCCGATGATAATTATGATAAAAGATGTTAATAAAGCTCCCAAGAGACTCACAAGACTTAATTTTGAGTTGTTACACTCATGTAGGTGCTCTAGGTCTCAAAGATGGGTCAAAATGGCCAAAATGCGTCCTATAGGGTCCTTATATACCCATAACAGGCATGGGGATGTCGCTATCGTGATCCTAGGGAACATGAATGCACTATCGTTATATCATTAGGACCTATACGATCGCAATACACCAGCACCGACAAAGTTAAAACTTGTTTTTAACCCCTGAAACTCATTCGAACTCCATTTTTTGCAAATGAACTATGTAAGCCAACTAAATTCAAAATTCCAAACGCGTTGATGAAGTAGGATTTTCCATACATGGTAGTTTAGATAAATTATGGGGCCCATACCTATATCTACTAATTTCCTACTTTTCGACCAATAGGTCAAAATGAGTTCGGGTGTATTGGGACCCGAAGAAAAAGTCTACCTAGCCTAAAATCAATATTTTGGATCTGCTAGCACAGACGAAATTTTCATCCGAGATCATCTTACTAAAAAAATTTCCTAGTGGCCATTTGGAACCAGCGAAGACTTCAAAACATGGAATTAATTCTAAAAACTAAATGAACTACCCGGTAATCAAACAGTCGGTCCCAGTAAGTCATAAATGACTTGGGGTAGCTATGGAGAAGCCCTACTGGTGAAGATAAGTATAAATATGAAAAATGACCATAGGGGTCATTATTGTAGGTCTGTAATTTAAAGTTAATTACATCATTCATGCTAAAATCAACAATTTTAGGTATCGTGTGTTCATAACATGACAGATTTAAATATAAATCTAATTTATGCTAACTACTAAAATACCAAGTTGAATATTGAATAATAAAGTACTAAGTACTACAAGGTATCTAATCATAGAAAAGATTACATAGTTATGCTATGGAAATCATAAGATAATTGAAATAATAGGGAGATTGATACGCCCAAATTACAATTCTCTTACAATAGTGTTAGCGGTCGTCGTCATATATATAACCCAACTAGGTTGGGGTCAAATACCATAGGAAATATGGTGTTAATAAAGGCTATTTGTGATTCAACTGACTAATAGTAAATAGTTCACTTTAATTTGGGGGTATCAATCAAACAATTATTAATAGTTCAACTTATTTTAGCAGCTCAAAGTCAATAATTTAATATTCAAATCAATCATGTAGTAAAACTAGAGTTGTGATCACTATGAGTATTGATGCTTATTGAATAATAATTGTAGCATTAGATTCTCATTACATGCGGGAAACAACAAGTTATCACTAACGATAGTTAGTCCAACCGTCTTTCAACCTACTTAGATGCTAGATTTCCTAACTCTTTCAAACTTAGGAAAATCTCATATTTACACTGATTTTACCTTGAGTTGATTAATCTTGTTACAACATTAATCGTTAGATGGAAGTTGGTCTTTTCAAATCCCCATTGATAATCCACTTTATTTAATTGATTTCTTAGTTCAAGCAAACCAACATAAGGCTAGTTCTATTATTTGCAACCAACAAAAAACATTCATTACAATAGAATTATCAAGATGTTCCCTCAGTTAATCAAATCTTAGCCAACTATTAAATCAATAAAACAAAACTCATAGATCCCACAACTCCAGTTATGGGATTTAGCTCCTCATGAGATAGAAAGAGATAGTATTGATTAGATCCATAATTTAAAAGTAATTAACTTACAAAAAATAGAATTGAAGATTGTACTTCTTCAAGTTCAAATGAGAATCCCAAAAACTAAAACAATAATCCAAAAAAACAGAATTCAAACTTAAGATATCAAAATGTAAAAGTTGTTGTTTTAGAGAAAGATGCCAATGAAAACCTAAGATTTTTCTATAAATACCCATAACCTTCAGGATTTGAATTTCAAACTACAAATTCTCCGCACCATAGCTGACGTCTTCACTTGATGACTTATCAGCAAATTGACGACCTATCACTTAAGTCATCAACAGCTTTTCCAACACATGCATTCTGTCTACAAGTGACGACTTCCTCTGATGACTTATCAACAAGTTTATGACTTATCAGACAAGTCATCAAATCCACTTCTTAAGCATATAGATTATGTCTATAGATGATGGCTTTATATGATGACTTATCAATAAGTTGATGACTTATCAAACAAGTCATTAACTCAACCTCTTCAGTATGTAAATTCTGTCTATGGGTAACAACTTTCTCTAATAACTTATCAACAGGTTGATGACTTATTAGACAAGTCGTCAACTGAAATCTTCAAACATTAGATTCATATCTATTTCACCAAAAATGTGTTTCTTGACCTAGTTTTCATAGGTTTTCATGCATCTTGACTTCATCTCCAAAATCACATAAAACACAATAAAAAACAACAATAGTTACTTAAGAACTTACGATTATTTCAAGATAAAAGCTTTAAATGTGCTTACACAAAGTTAGCACATCAACACCCTCAACTTAAAACACTTGATTTTCCTCAAGAAACTAACACAGTATTATGCACCCACTAGGAGCATTGATGCAAAGAGTAGAACTTGTGTTCTTTATTTTGATCCCATTAAGAAACATGTGATCTTTTTCTACCAAGCAATATCAAGATTCCATACATATCTTTAAAGTTCAAAAAAATAAACCACTACCTAAACATAGAGTATCAATCAAATGCTTAGCAATTTCAACTACTATTTACATACTCTCACACAAAAAAAGAAGTTCCTTACTCCATATATTTCCTTGTTCTTTTAGGAACTAGACATCAAATCTCTCACTCTCAGAATGAAGTTTCAAATTGTGCACCTACAATGCCATAAGCTTTCCCTCACCATTTTGTTTGGTTCACCTAGTAGTCAGACTAAGATCATTACAAGGCTTTCTCATCTTGAAGTAGATGTTTAAATACTGGGAAGGTCGATTTAGGATTAGTGACTTAGCCTCTGTTTGTTCACTTGTACCACTTGGCTACAACCACTTATTCCTTTGCATTCTTCTCTCAATCAACTTTTGTATCCTTCTCAACATTCACATTCAGCACCATTTATTTACTTATTATTACAAAATTAAAAATTATAAATATATATATATATATTTTTTTTTTAAAATACCAACTTTCACAACATCCTTTGCACCTTCCAATTATCATCCCCTCCACTGAAGCCACCCTTAAGTTAGGCGATTTGCCTAAGTTGATATGTAAAATGTCCAAAGAAAGGACTGTCTAGAACAAGGCTTAATTCAGAACTTCAATGAAACGTGGTCAATTTGTTGAAACAAATAAAGTACTCTAATGGCTCAAAAAGGGATATATTATATGCCTAAGGGTTGTTTATTTTGGCTAAATAGCTTACTTATCAAAAATGGTTTGTGATCACTTCTCAGATGACTACTTAGAATACTAACAGAATGATTTAGGAAAGTTCTAGATGTACATACACAATAAGAACATATTCACATAAAAACCTCACTCTCTTATGGCATAGAATTGTATGGAAATCACCAAATACTCAATCAAACTCAAGCTAAGTAGGGAATGCCATATTTGCATATTTTCGTAGAAAGAAATGGTTTCCCATGCACCTAGCAATCAATCTCACAATCAAAAATTTTAATGGGCACATAATTTAAATAACAATTTTCACACTTTCAGACTTTATAATTGCTACTCAGTCACATGCTACTCCTCATGCATACATAACACACAACTACAAACTAACAACAAATCCTAAACATGTCGATTTCCTAGACAGCGCTCAAGGACATAGAACATAGATAATATACCCTTGAGGTTGTAAGTACCCCCACCCCCACAAACAAAAACATACATTATCCTCAATGCAAATGTATTAAAATATAACAACAAGGATGAGGAAATATCTATTATTCCGTAAGCGCTTGTATCATGAGCCGCTGACTATACTACTACATCATCAGCGGAAAGTGTATCATCAGTGGCATCAGTTTGCACCGATATATCTACAGTAGTGGATGGTAGAGTAAATAACTCCCCAACAATCTTAGGAGGTCCATTAGACGAGGCTCCTATAGCTTGGGCCCTCAGTGTTTCTTCAAACGGTTCACCATCTACTTTCGACTTCCTTAATGCTTCTTTCATATTTTTCTTCCTTTTCTTTCTCTTTTCCCTTTTCTCAAGTTTCATTTTGTCAATGAAGTCACTTCTCTTTCTTTTGCCTTCGTATTTTTTATCAATTGGTTTCCCAATGATGTCAAACAGTGGTTATTCTTCTTTAGATTCTTCAACAACAGGGTCTGAGAGTGTCATAATTTGGTGTCTTTGCAAGGCCGTGATGTCAGCTCTAACCTTTTCTAAGGATGCCTCAAATACTGCAAGATCGGTTATCGACATCACTTTTAACCTTTAGTTTACTAGATTCTCCATATCATCAATGTGTCCATGGAGAGTCAAGAAAGGTGAAATGGCTGCCTTTATTTTCTTGTCAACAGTCGACATAAATTGATCAGCAAAAAACCTCAACTGTGCCTCAATCCTTTTTCCCTGCTTTAGTATCTTTTTGAAGTTTTGTGGGGTAATTGCATACTCAAACACCGGTTCTATGATCACAATAATTTCTTCTATTTCTAGAGCATGTACAACACCAATAGAGAAAATAGCCTGCACAGATTCTGGTAAAGACAAGTGCATATTTTGCGTAGATCCTATGGCAGTTGCAGGTGTCTGAACTCCCTCAGAGATAATAGTTTCACTCTACACACCTGTTTCTTTGCCTTAAACTATTGTAGGCCTACTCTCATCAAATTTGTTAGGGTTGTGAGTTTTCTTGGCATGGACCTCATTATCTATACCTGTGATGACAGAAACATGGGTTGCTTCGCATAATCTTGTAATCAAACAGGGGAATGGATATGTTGTATCAGGTCGTGTTGCCTAAATTTTGATCTCATCTGCAATGATTTCCCTAAAGTTCAAGGGTAAATTGAACAATACGCTTCTACGAGCACTGCTCTATCCTCATATTATCTCCCGCAGTAGGCATCAGCCTACACCTTACCACTCCCCACTAGAATCTAGCTTCTTAAGAAAATGAAGCCTTAAAATTTCTCACACTTAGGTTATCCAACCATTCCATCTCCCCATCTCTATGACCTGTGCCAACCAAGAGTGTTGATTTACCCGATCAGTCATTCTGTGATGGAAATCTTGATAGGTAACTGGAGGAATAAAGTTGAGACCATTCAAAAACTTATTGATCATACGATCAGATAAATCTACCATCACTCCTTGAACTGATATCTGATTCATGTTGGGCTTCTCTATAGCTTCTTCTCCCTTTATGCGTATGTTTTCTAAAGTTGTTGTGTAGTTGGCATAAAATTCCCTTACCAATATTGGACAGTATGTTTTGCCTTCTTTGGTGGTCCATGATAGATCATAATCTATGAAAGCCCTTTCTAGTTGTGGGTATCCGCTCAACCCGGATGTGATTATTTTAACTTCTTCATATATGGGCCTCTTAATTTTCCTTCTTCTTATGGGTACCAATCCCTCTTGGTAGATATTTGAGGCTCTTTTAACCTTCCATCATACATTGTTTTGAATGCCAGGGTTCTTACACTTTATCACATCACCTTTTATCAAAGATTCTTCTTTTGTTTGTTGCTCAGAAGAAGGTTTTTTAGAGGACAAAGAGTCTTGTTCTTCAAATCTTTCATCCTTAACCTCCCCCTTTTTAGACTGGGGAGGTAGTTTTGATATACGGAGACTTTGAATTGTACGACGTCTTTGAAGTACTGCTTCTTCCTATTTATTTTTAGAACCAGTAAACAGTCTCTGAGTCAAATTTTCTTTATTCACTCTCTTACTAAATTTCTTTGACTTTCCTTTTAGAGGCATAATTATATTAACATCAGAGGAAAAGAATCAACCTATATCCAAGAAGAAACAAATGCAAATAATTATAATCATAAGTTACACATTAGTTTACACATGGAATCCTTTCACTGAACTTAGTTAAGTATTATCATTTTCATCATCAATCTTAAAAAAGGATCAAATAAACTTATCATGTGGGTGACGACTTGATTGATAAGTCATCACTTAGGTGACGGCTTATCATCCTTGTCATCATCCCTTGGCAGAAACCAAAAATTTTCTCAACTTAGGTGACGACTTGGTTGATAAGTTGTCACTTAAGTGACCTCTTATCGGCCTTATTGTCCGCTTAAAACAGAATCCTCAGCCAATTGTGCACTTGAGCGATGACTTAGTTGACAAGTTGTCACTTGGTTGATGACTTATCAACATAGTGGTTAGCCCAAATCATATTTTTAAATTCATTCATTGCTGAAGCACAGGCTAAGAATTTGACTTTAATGCCCAATTTTCAACTTGTTAACCCTAATTATCGGTTCCCAAACAAGGTATTTAACCTCTTTTGATTCAATAAAGCTTGAAAATTATGGGTACAAGCGATTTTCACTCAGTTAAAGGTTAACTCTTTTACCAAACAGTATAAATTTCGCAACTTAGTAAGAATTTATTCATGAGAAACATTTAATCAATATAATTTTTTGTTGATTTGGGTGACCTAATAAACTTTGTATTGCTCAAATTTGTTCATGAACACTTGTACACGTTTATGCTCTAAGTTGCACAAGATTCTTCTTGCTTTCCATTAGAGAAGAGAAGAGTTTTCAAAGCATACCTTGAAGACGACTTGACTACACACTCCAACTTGTGATTACTCAAATTGCTCAGAGAAACAAAGGCTTCTATATTCTATGCTTTTGTAAATTCAAAGAGTTTTCACAAAGGATAAGATCTCTTAAACATATATGACTTAATTTTGAGAAGATTAAGAGAAAATAACGTAGAATTTGAAAAGGAAAGAATGGGAAATGTGAAGAGTTTGCATTGATGTAGGCATCTTTTTGGTATTTTCTAATTTTTCCCCTTTTTTTAAAGACGAATTAAAGGTTAAAATGTACCAAAAATAAAAGTGGGAAAGATTTATTATCAGGAATTTGAAAAGCTAAGGGTTAATGGGTTTTTGGATCGAGTAGTGGTTTTGGATCGGGTCAAAATAACTTACCTAGGCCTAAAATTTAAGAGAAAGCTTATCAATGGGTTGATAGCTCATCAGCTTAAGGTAGAATCCCATGTTAAGATTTTTCCCTTGAGTTGCCACCCACATATAAAGGTATCGAGATTGGCCCATTCTAGGCTTATTCCCCTGAGCTGCCACCCATTTAATTCAGATTTGTGTTACTTAGGTTATTTAGCCTTTGAGATTGTTACTTTGGTGGTCATAACATTATGGTAATTTGGAACAATAATCCACCAGTAAAAGACATGTGAATAAGCACTAATGCAATAACAATGAGGTAGGGAGCTGTTGGTACACGAATGAAATGTTTAGGAGTTGAAAATAACACATGGGTCTTATTTGACTAAATAGAGAACTCCTGAAAGTTTCTAGTGAAAGTAAACATATATACTTGATAATAAGCATATATTGAGGTGTTTTAACACATTAGAGAGCGGGAAAAAGGTCGTTAGCTACATGGGAGATCATATGTTGCCATTATGTATCATTTGCTATATGACAACTTTGGAAGCCTACTTGGTGGGACATGTGTTCGATTTCATTCCAAAGAGTGCGCAGTGGAGTATGCCTTACAGACCTGGTTGTATAACTCCAATGATGACTAAATTAACTTCCTACCTTTAGTATTACTTATCTACAATAAATTATATGGTAAAACTAGTATTAGTAACTAATCGATACATTTGGGTTACTTAACTTCACCAAAATAGTAGCTGGGCAGTAAGCCCTTAATTTATCAATCAATTTATCAATCAAGGGTGTTATTTTAACCCTTTCTCCTACAATTACATCCACATACTATGTATATTCTTATAAGATCCCCCAAAACAACTTTGGCTTCATTACACCCTCTAAACGATACACAAAAAAAAGTAATAACATATACAATAATTAGTTTGGTGGTGTACCACCACACCCTTCTTCTGTATTTCAATACAAAATAGTCATACCTTTCCCCAACATCAAATCGTCTGTCTCCAACATATACACATAAAATGGTCCACAAAACAGCCCAACTTACCTTTGTCGTAGCAACCAAATATTGAACTTATCATTCCTTGAGTTCTCAATAACAACACATCCATAATTCTTTTCCAAATTCATATTTATGGAGGATAAAATGGAGTAGTCACCTTACCTTAATTTTCTAAAATTTATCCTTTTAATTTAAATTCTTCAAGAACTTTAACTTTCCTTAACACTTTAAACCAAAGAAAAAAAAAGATGTCTCTTAATAACAAAGAAAAGTGAGTAGGTATCTTGTTTTATATTCTTACATGTATTTACAATTCAGAACTTATAACATTCTTTCGTAATCTTCCATGAGAGAATTAAGCTAAACCTTTAGTATTTTCACTTACCTTGGCTTGCAAAGGTGAGGGGGTCTCTTCAAGAACCCTAGAAGGAATTTTAGGGGCTGTTGTTCTTATCATTGATAGAAAAGAGAGAAAGCTAAATTTAAAAGGGTGGATATTGTGTTTACAATGAGTAAAAAGACCAAATATATTGGTCTTATATTGAGCCCTCTAGAACCTCCCTTATTGACCCCATTTTCAGCCTCAAATTAGTCCAAGTAGGTGATGCTCCTACTTAAGGGTTCAAGCTGCTCAAAATGCCAAAGTAGGTGATGCACCTACTTGTTTAATTCTTGGTTGGTCTCAATTAAATTAGGCCTTGGCAGATTTAAGTGTTGGGCCTTTTCTCTATTTTCTTCCTCTTTTGACTTAATTTGGGCCCGAATGAGTACATTTATATAGGTCCAAATCTGATCCATAGCCCTGAACCCATTAACTTGGTCCAAATAGCTCAAGTAGGTGACTCACCCAGTAGCTTAATTAAGCCAAGAAAGCACCTCAATATTTTATTCCATTTTCAGTCCTTAATCTTTTTAATCTAATTTACAACTTGTATACACTTGGTCACTTTAAACTTTAGATTCAAATACTAGATTATGATCCCAAGTATAAATAGTTGCATCAATGTTAACTTGGTTGTGTCATATTAAAATGTACGGGAAGTATCTAGAACTCTATTTACACCATCAATACTCGCATAAAAAATATCATCCATTACCTATACCATAAGGCTATATCAAGTTCCATATGAACAGAGCAAGAACATACAAAATATGGGGTGTTACATCTTCGAAGTCTAATACGCATACGTGAAACATATCTTCCAACACTTGAATTTTCCTCTCAAACTACCCATTATTTTGGGGGTGAAATGATGTACTAAGGTCCAATATAGTACCCAACTCATGCAAATACTACTACACCTAATTCCAAATCATATGTAAGATAGTTCCTCTCATGCACCTCCAATTTCCTAGGATCATAGGCAATAACGTCCTTCCCCTACATGACAATAAAATCTAAGCCAAAACATGAGACTTTACAATAAATAAGAAAATACTTACCCTCTACTAGTAAGAAAATAATGAACGTTGAGCCTTTGAAAGCTCTTTTCACACTTTTTAGATCATTGAAATGGTACATCTTTTTGAGTTAATCGGGTTAGTTGGGAAGCAATAGAGACGAAACCCTTCACAAATTTGTGACAATAGCTCGCAAAACCTATAAATTTGAACCTCAGTCACTAAAGTAGGCTTTGCTACCTCAATCTTCTATTGTTCCATCATAAATCCCTCTTATTAAACCATATCTTTGGGAAATTCCTTCTATAATGCCTAAGATCCTCATATGAAAAGCAACCCAAATGAGTAAAAGTTTTTTGAATTGTTTATGAATAACCCAAATGGCCACCACAACCCAACCAGTTCTAAGAAGGACCATGAAAGGTTTGTCCTATACCTTTGTAACACCTCCAAAGTCCCTAAGATTATATTTTAGACTTAGCATAGATAACTAATTAAAAACTAGAATTTTTATCAAAGAACGACCCATATAAAGAGTCGTGGTCAGTGTCGATGACCCATTGGGTAACTTGTCGTAAGCAACAACCAAAAAATTCTATAAGATGAAAATTCATGCTAGTGGAAAAAATAACAATTATTATTAACCTAGGAAAATTATTCACTGTAAAGACAAGATGCACTTAAACCATAAAAATTGTTCTCAAATGGGATGAGACATTGTTACAAGGGATGACTCAACAGGTTAACCATTCTACGAAAGACCCGAGAGTTAATATTTAGGCCAGAAGTAATGAGTAGACACAATAATTCAATGTCAATGAAAATGAGCCATTGTATCCCAGTCGTGCCCAGGCACATAAAATTTACAAAGTAACAATGTAAGACCCCACAAAATTCTAAGCTTAACTCAGTCCGTTAAAGCTTGAAAAGAGGTTCCAAACTTAGAAATTTCAGTTAAGTGTTTATATTTACAAGTATTTTAGCCCTCGCAAGTTGGAGATCCTATTTCGCGACCCTTATGACCTTAATATATCGATTTCTAGGTTAATTCATGATCAGGAATGTCAGTAGGTCACTTTGAGTGATTTTTAGATTTTTTAGACCTCGTTTGAACCATGTTCAGGTGACCAAAATAGTGGGTCGACGTGATCTCAACGCCTCGCATCGCCCATCGCGTCGATAGATAATTTTCCCTCAACTTTTAGTGCAATTCCAGTGAGCCAATATGAACTCGATGCAGCGCATTAGACATCACATCGATGCTATCGATACGGCGCGTCGGTCTTCCCGTCACTGGATACAGTTTTGCTCTTTTAATTCCGGGTTTAGATGGGTAAATGAGTCTTTATTCCACTTTTGTTCAGCCCCAAAAAGACAAAATTTAGTCATTATTAGGACTAAAACACTCATTTTCTTTAAAATCCTCTCAAGAACAAACCCTAGGGAATCTACTTTCAAGGCTTAATCTTCAAGAACACTCCATCAGTATTTATTAATTCAAGTACCAAGGTATGTCAAGTGTTCATCAAGGGTTACTTCCACCCTTGGAGTCTAAGAAACTCTTTTAAACTTCTAGTAGCTTGATTTCATGCTTTCCATGTTTTGAATTCTAGTGTATTTATGATTATAATATTGATTGGATTTCTATTCCATGATTAAGTGCAAGAACCAGGACTATCAGATACAGTCACTCAGCTCAGTATAGAATTCAGACCACTTCTTTAGAATCATGACTGTCAGATACAGTCACCCAGTTATCAGATACACCATATCAGTAAACTCAGATATTAGTAAATAAATATATTATAACTCAGTAGTCAGTGTTATCATGACCTTAGTTACAGTTTACGTATTCATACATGTACTCTCATTCAGTTATACTCATGTCATTCAGTCAGTATCATTCATACATATGAACCCATGCATCTCAGCCTACCTCACTTAGCATACCAGTACATTTAAAGTACTGACGCAAACCTTTATTTTTTGCTATGATGTCTTATATCATAGGTTCAGACGCATGGACTCCCTATTATACTTAGCAGCCCAATCTATTAGCAACAGACTTAGTGGTGAGTCCTCATAGTTTGAGGATAGACTTATTATTTTAGTATTTCAGTACTCAGTTGATTTCAGTTGTCAGAGTTAGTTGGGGACTTGTCCCATCAACTCCTTGTTTAGATAGTAGTGGTTTTTCAGACTAAAGTATTTTAGATAAATATTTTAGTATTCAGTATTTATTTCCAGTTTTTGAACCTTATGGTAAGTTTTCGCCAAATTTCTGCATCATCAAAGTATTATTACTCAGTTATTGCAGTAGGAATTAGTCATGGGTTAGCTTGTGGTCCTTCAGGATTATAAGCACCATGTAGCATCCGGGGTACAGACTCGAGGTGTTACAAACTTGGTATCATAGCCTAAGGTTCAACAGAGTCCTAGGAAGTTTGAAAGATGCATTATGTAGAGTCTTGTGCATGGGTTTGTAGCGCGCCATACTTATGGATAAGAGGCTATGAGATGTTTTTAGGAAAAGTTTCCCTTCTTTCAGTGTTTATGTCGTGAGAGTGAGCATGAGCTCAAGTTAAATTCTTAGTCTAATCTTTTTCTTCCTTCCAGTTACAAAACATGCCTTCGAAAAAGACTAACGGAAGAAGAACTAGAAATCAGTCAGCACCTCATCTCGTTCAACCAAATTCCCTAACGAGCATGTCTCCTATGCAGAATTCAGAGTTGAATTCACTACTCTAGCTAATTTTGTAGCAACTTAGAATGAATGGTCAGCTGCTGTTTGGGCTAACCCAGTGGCCAATACTACTGTAGCCATGATTTAGGACTTCACCCGAATGAATCCTCCTATATTCTCAGGATGTAAGTCAAAAAAGGACCCACAAGAGTTCCTCGATCAGGTTCAGAAAATCACATATATCATGGGAGTAACTTTTAGTGAGAGTTCTAAGTTAGCTTCCTATCAGCTACAAGATATAGCTCATACATGGTTTAAGCAGCGGAAGGTAGACACGGGCACAGATGTAGAACCCATAGAATAGGAAGAGTTTGCTACTACTTTTCTAGGTAGATTCATTCCCTTAGAGATAAAAGAAGCCAAGGTATTAGAGTTCATAAATATCAGGCATGATAGTATGAGTGTGAAAGAGTACTCCCTTAAGTTTACTCAGTTATCCAGGTATGCTCCCCATGTAGTAGAAGACAGTAGGTCCAGAATGAGCAAGTTTGTGTCTGGGGTGTCAGATAGTGTAGTTAAGGAGTGTAGAACTGTGATGTTGATTAAGGAGATAGACATATCTAGGCTTATGGTCCACGCTCAACAGATTGAGAAGTAGAAGCTTAAGAAGAAAGAGAGAGAATAAGAGAGCTAGAATAGGTAGTTTTAATTTCACTTAGCTTAAGTTAGAAGGTGGTAACCGCTCCCAGATTTATCCAAAATCTTCAGTTCCAGCACCATCCTTAGCTAGTGCACCAGTACAAAAGTTTAGGAATTCTAGTCGAGATTGGGCACCAGGCTCCAAAACCCAGGGTAGTTTGAGCAGTAGTCGTACCCATCTGCTTTGCGAAGAATGTAGTAGAAATCACCTAGATACGCGTAGAGCTGACAGTGATGTATGTTTTGGAGGTGGTAAGACAGACCACAGGATGCATAAGTATAGAGTAATGGCTTAGAGGGGAAGGGATTTACACCAAACGGGTTAGTCCAACTGTCCTTCAGCTAAGTCCGATCGCTCGAACTAGCAGGGTGCCACTTCTAGTGCCGCTAGTGGGCAATGCCCAAATAGGCTTTATGCCCTTCAGTCCCGACAAGATCAGGAAAGTTCTCCTGATATGGTTACTGGTACATTACTGATCTTCTATTTACATATTTTGTCTTATTAGATCCAGGAGCTTATCTATCTTTTGTAACTCCTTACATAGTAGTAAATCTCAAAGTCAGACCGAAAACCTTAACAAAACCTTTTTGTAATACCCCGTACTTCTACTTATCTTGAAATCGTCCCAAGTATGTTAGAAACTTACTTTGAAAGATGAATCCACTTTTATATACGTGGAATTTTTAAGATTTTCACTTTTTATCATGTGGGAAATTAAATTCAACGATACCAATTTAGTCCAAATCTGACATCAGAAGAGAAAGTTCTGGAAGAAAAATAGAAGGCAGTCAAAACCGCCAAGGTACGATGGTGAGAGCCGATGGAACGTTGAGCTAGCAACGGACTGTCACCCAAGATGTCGCAGCAGAGGCAGTGAGACTACCTTCTGCCTAAGAGTGACAGCTTAGGCTAACGGACCATCGATCTAGCGATGGACCGTCGCCCAAGACGTCACAGCAGAGGTAGTGAACCCCTATTCTGCCCAGGTGCGATGGTCAAGACCGACAGACCGTCGGACCCACCGTCGCATAGTTCATTCAGTTATTTTAAGTTATTTTTAAAAGGGTTTTTTTGTCTTTTACTGCCCGTTGTAACCCCTAATAATATCAAATCAAGGCTCATAAGTTCATTATCAATCTAAAACATCATTAGAGT
Source organism: Capsicum pubescens (assembly GCA_030864215.1). Taxonomy (NCBI): domain Eukaryota; kingdom Viridiplantae; phylum Streptophyta; class Magnoliopsida; order Solanales; family Solanaceae; genus Capsicum; species Capsicum pubescens. Next base: position 21,011,185 of record CM061539.1, read on the forward strand.
TTTCTCTCAAAGATAATCCCCAAGAACAAGAAACCCTAGGTGTTTAATTCCAAGTCAAGAATCCAAGTTTTTCTCTATCAATCTTCAAGGAACTCACAACCTAGGTATGTCATGTGTTGATTCATGGGCCCCTTTCACTCATAAAGCTCAAGAATCTCTTTTCAAAATTCTAAGATTTGTGTAGTTTTGAATGTTCATGAATTAAATTGAATTTAAATTCATATTCATGATGTTGTAGGGTTTTGATTCATGTTTAAAATTACATATTCCAATTATTGACCCTAGGATATGGTGATTTTCATAATAATCATAATAAAACCTTAAATTTACACGTTGATTGATGTATCCAAGATTATTAGATGTGTTGATGATTGTATAACCAAAGCATGCTCCCCATGTATTTGATTAAATTCCTATGTGAAGGAAAAGTGTCATACTAGTATGATAATATGAAATCCCCATTTATGTACAAGTTTATGCATTTCCAGTGTTTGATGAAATGTCTTAGTCAATGAATTATGGATATATGTGTAGCCATTGTGGTGCTTTAGAATTTGATGTGTAGCCATTGTGGTGCTTTAGAATTTGATGTGTAGCCATTGTGGTGCTTTAGAATTTGTACTTCATGGAATCTCCAACTTATTGTATTATGGATTGTTGATGTTGGTCATATATTCAAGAATGTTATGCCTTATCAGTTTTCTCTATCGAATCCTGGGTGTACTTGTACCAAAAAATTTAGTTGTGTGCCTAGAATCAATGTCATGTTTTCAAGATACTCTCAGTCAAGCCATGTTCAGTAGAATTCAGTCAGTCTCATGATTGAGGAAAACTCAGTAATATCAGTAGTATTCTATCAGTCAACGAAACTAAGTTAACTTAGTTCAGTTCAGTTCAGTTCAGTTAATCATGTTTAATGTCTATCCAAATGGGAGTAGATATTAGCACCGAGCCAACCCAAGGATGAGGGTGTGATTCTTAGAAGCAATCCTTGCATTCCAAAACTACATAGCCAATGTAGGTTGAGACATCATAGCCTGGTATATGAGGGCAGATGAGGTGGCTTAAATTATTATATGAGGGTTCCCACCATTCTCACTAGAGTCACATGTTATATGAGGGTTACTCACAGATTCTCCTTACCAGTGGCGCGGTATTGACACCCTTCTAATTGGGGTTACAAATTAGACCCCAACTCAACCATAATGACATATTAGGGGCATGTCGGTTAGATGACTACTTCACACAGTTTTAGTACAGAATTAGGACTGTTAGATACTGTCATTCAGTCTCAGTAATAGAACTCAGATAGTTCTACAGGATTTAGGACTATCAGATACAGTCAACTCAGAACAGTATAGAACTCAGCTAGTTCCATCAGAACCTAGACTATCAGATACAGTCACTCAGTATCAGTTATTTCAGTTATTCAAATATCAGTATCTCATGTTATCATCACTCAGTCTCATTAATCATGTTATCACAAACTCAGTAATAGTTATTATGTATTCATGTATGTATTCTCACGTTCATGTTATTCAGTAAGTTAGTATAGTTTATGCATGTGAGCCCTTTGTATTCAGCCTACCTCACATGCGTACCAGTATATTCAAACATATTGACGCATTTGCGCTATGGTGTTTTATACCATAGGTTCAGAAGAACGAGCTCCAGAGCGTTAATAGTATTCCAGTCTCAGTAGTTAGAGTTAGTAGTAAGTCCTCATCCTTCGAGGACATGACCATTACTTTATTATCTCTTTAATTAATTTATTTCAGTAGTTGAAGTTAGTTGGGGACATATCCCATCAACTCCATATTCAGACAGTTCAGTTAGTTAGAGTCTTTTCAGACTAACATATTTAGAGAGTTATTTCAGCTGTCTTGGGTATTTCATACCCCCTCCAGATGTTATGTTTTATCAGTTATGTTATAGTTTTTAATCTTGTGTCCTTTCGGCCTTTATTTCTGTATTTATACAGTATATTATGTAGTGTACATGTATTGATATTAGTCATGGGTTATCTTGTGGTCCTTTGGGCTTATGAGCATCATGTAGCATTCCAAGTACCAGATTCGGGACGTTACAAACATGGTATCGGAGACTAAGGTTCAATAGAGTCCTAGGAAGTTTGAAAGCTACATCTAGTTGAGTCTTGTGCATGAGTGTGTTGCACGCACATTTATGTGCAGGAGGCAATACGATGTTTTAGGAATAGTTTACCTTTTTCAGTATTCATTTTATTCTAGTGAGCATAATCTCAAGTCAATCTCTCAGTCTGGTCTAATTTGTTTCCCCCTTTCTTCTACAGAACATTCCTCCTAGAAAAAGAAATAGGAATCAGCCAGCCCCTCAACTCGAAGATTCTTTTGGTGAACATGTCTCTCATGCAGAGTTTAGAGCTACATTCTCTACTCTTGCTCAGTCAGTTGTTGCTCAGAATGAATGACCAACTATCATTCCGTCCAACCCAGTGGCCAATTCAGCTGCAGCCAGGATTCGGGACTTCACCCGAATGAATCCTCCATCCCTTTTTAGGTCTAAGTTAGACGAGTACCCTTAGGAATTTCTTGATCAAGTTCAAAAAGTTATGAATATCAGAGGGTTTACTTCTAGTGAGAGTGCGGAGCTAGCTGGATATCAGTTGCAGGATGTTACTCACACTTGGTACAAACAGTAGAAGTCAGAGAGGGCTGTAGATACAGGGCCTATTGAGTGGGGGAGTTTTTTTACTGTATTCTTAGATAGATTGTTTTCCCTAGAGCTGAGAAAAGCTAAAGTATTAGAATTTATCAACCTCAGGCAGGGCAACATGACAGTGAAAGAGTATTCTCTTAAGTTTACTCAATTAGCCAGATATGTTCCTTATGTAGTTGAAGATAGCAGGGTTAAGATGATTAAGTTTGTTTCTGTGGTGAATGATAGTATAGTCAATGAGTATAGGTCTGCGATGTTGAATAGTGATATGAACCTATCTAGGCTTATGACCCATGCTCAGCAGATAGATGAGAAAAAGATTAAGATAAAGGAGAAGCAGAATAAGAAAGCAAGGATAGGTAGTTTTAACTTTGCTTAACCCAAATCAGAAGGAGGAAACCGTTCTCAGTTTTGTCCTAAGTCAGCAGTTCCATCTCCTTCTTTAGCTAGTGCTCCATCTCCTAAGTTTAGGGATAGTAATAAAGATAGAGTTCCAGGCTCTAAGTCTCAGGGCAGTATTAGCAGTGCCCGCACCTATCCTCTTTGCCAGACTTGTGGAAAGCACCATCAGGGTATTTGCAGAGTTGGTAGTGGTATTTGTTTTGGATATGGCAATCCAGGCCACAGAGTCAAAGACTGTCCTCAGCAAGGTCCTCAAGGTCACCAGAACCGTTCCCCAGCTCAGTTCAATCGCCCAAATCAGCAGGGTGCCACCTCCAGTGCTACTAGTGGGCAACATCTAAATTGACTTTATGCTCTCCAGTCCCTACAAGATTAGGAAAATTCTCCTGATGTGGTTACTGGTACATCACAGATCTATCATGTACATGTTTACGCTTTGCTAGATCCAGGAGCTTCTTTGTATTTTGTTACTCCCTATATAGCAGTTGATTTCGGAGTCAGTCCCACAATTTTAGTAGAGCCTTTTTTAGTCTCTACCCCAGTGGGTAAAACCATCATAGCCCAACGGGTACACAGGAAAAACCATCATAGCCCGATGGGTATACAGGAACTGTCCGGTTGTGGTATCTTAGAAAGTCACCCTAGCAGACTTAGTCGAATTATAGATGACTAATTTTGATGTCATTCTTAGCATTAATTAGCTTCATTCCTGCTATGCCACATTCGACTGCAAAAACAGAATAGTCCAATTTCAGTTTCCAAATGAACCTGTCCTAGAGTAAAAAGGTAGTACTTCAGCGTTCAGAGGTCAGATTGTTTCCTACCTTTGAGTAAGGAAAATAATATCTAAAGGATGTGTCTATAATATTGTTCGAGTTAAGGATACTAGTTCTGAAACTCCCAGTCTCGAATCAGTCCCAGTCATAAATGAATATTTAGATGTCTCTCCCAAAGATCTTCCAATAATTCCTCTTGAAAGGGAAATAGACTTCGGCATTGATCTTCTTCCAGATACTTAGCCTATATCTATTCCACCATATAGAATGGCACTAGCAGAACTCAGAGAATTGAAAGAGTAGTTGAAGTATCTCCTAGATAAGGGATTCATCAGACCCAGCGTGTCCCTGTGGGGCACACCAGTCTTATTCGTATGCTAGAAAAATGGTTCTCTCAGAATGCGTATAGACTACCGTCAAATCAACAAATTCACGGTCAAGAACAAGTATCCACTTCCCATAATTGATGACTTGTTTGACCAACTTTAGGGTGCCAACTATTTCTCTAAGATAGACCTCAGATCAGGCTATCATCATCTCAGAGTCAGAGAATGTGACATTCCAAAAACAACCTTTCATACTCGGTATGGTCACTTCGAATTCTTAGTTATGTCCTTTGGTCTTACCAATTCCCCAATAGATTTCATAGACTTGATGAACTAGGTGTTCAAGCAGTACTTGGACATGTTTGTCATAGTCTTCATAGATGACATTCTGGTCTATTCTTGCAGTAAGCCTGATCATGCAGACCATCTCAGAATCGGACTTCAGACTCTCAGAGATCATTAGATATTCGCCAAATTCAGTAAGTTCAAATTTTGGCTATAGTCAGTAGCATTCCTTAGTCATATCATTTTTTGTGATGGCATTAGGATTGATCCTCAAAAGACCAAAATGCTAAGAAACTGGCCCAGACCTGTCTCTCCACCAGATATCAGGAGTTTCTTAGATTTGGCTGGCTATTACAGACGGTTTATTGAGGGATTTTCTTTTATTGCATCCCCTATGTCCAGATTAATTCAGAAGAAAGTCAAGTTTCAGTGGTCAGATCCTTACGAGAAGAGTTTTTAGGAGTTAAAGACTCGACTCACCTCAGCTCCAGTCTTAGCTCTTTTAGATGGTCCAGATGGGTTTGTAGTGTATTGTGATGCATCCAGAGTAGGTTTGGGTTGTGTCCTCATACAGCTTGGTAAGTTCATAGCCTACACCTCCAGGCAGCTTAAACCCCATGAGAAGAATTATCCTACTCATGATCTTGAGTTAGCAATCGTAATTTTTTCCTTGAAGATTTTGAGGAATTATCTATCTGGAGCTCATGTAGATGTGTTCATAGATCATAAGAGCCTTCAATAGGTCTTTTCTCAGAAACATCTCAATCTTCGTTAGAGAAGGTGATTAGAGCTCTTGAAAGATTATGACATGAGTGTCCTTTATCATCCGGGCAAGGCCAACATTTTGGTCGATGCTCTCAGTAGATTGTACATGGGTAGTGTTGCTCATGTTAAGGACAGTAAGAAAAAGATAGCTCAGGAAATCCATCAGTTTGCCATACTAGGTATTCGCTTAGTCGATTCAGATGAGGGTGACATATGGGTTCAGAGTAGTTCAGAATCATCTTTAGTTTCTGAGATGAAAGAAAAGCAAGATAGAGATCCTAGTCTAGTTAAGTTGAAAGAGTCAATCAAGGATCATAAAGTAGAGGTTTTCTCCCAAGGAGGATATGGTGTTTTGCATTGTAAGGGTCGTCTATGTGTCCTTGGTGTAGATGACTTAAGGCAACGAATTATTGTAAAAATGCATGGTGCGCACTAATCTATTCATCCAGGGGCCACAAAGATGTACCGCGACTTGCAGGAAATCTATTGGTGGAGTGGGACGAAGAGAGATATTGCAAAGTTTGTAGATAAGTAATCTATAGGTCAAAAAATTAAGATAGAGTATCAGAAGCCTAGTGGGTCCATGAAGGAGTTTAGTATTCCTACTTGGAAATGGGAAGAAGTGAAAATGTACTTAGTGGTGGGTTTGCCTCGTACTCATCATCAGCATGATTCAGTTTGGGTCATTGTAGATAGGATGACCAAATCAGCTCTTTTCCTTCTAGTCTATACCTCTTATTCAGCTGAGGATTGTGCCAAACTCAACATCAGAGAGTTGGTTAGATTGCACGGTGTTCCATTATCTATTATCTCAGAAAGAGGTACCCAGTTCACCTCTCATTTCTAGAAAGCAGTCCAAAAGGGTCTTGGTACACAAGTTCATCTCTGTACAGCCTTCCACCCTCAGACAGATGGTCAAGCAGAAAGGACTATTCAGAATTTAGAAGATATGCTAAGGGCGTGTGCAATTGATTTCAAGGGTAGTTGGGATGACCACTTGCCTTTGATTGAGTTTGCATACAACAACAGCTATCATTCCAGTATTCGGATGGCTCCATTCGAAGCTCTTTATGGTAGGAGATGCAGATCTCCAGTCGGTTGGTTCAAAGTTAGTGAGACCTTAGACATAGGGCCTGACTTAGTATTCGATGACTTAAAGAAAGTCTAGTTGATCAGAGAAAGACTCCGGGCTACTCAGAGCCCACAGAAGTCTTATACAGATGTACGCAGAAAGGATCTCGAGTTTGAGATTGATTATTATATCTATATAAAGATCTCTCCCATAAATGGAGTGAAGAGATTTGGCAATAAGGGAAAGCTTAGTCCCCGATATGTCAATCTCTTCAAAATTCTCAGTCGTTTAGGCAAAGTAGCTTATAAGCTCAAATTGCCTTCAGATCTAGCCTCAGTTCATCCAGTCTTCCATGTCTCTTTGCTCAAGAAGTGCATAGGTTACCCAATAGTTATAGTCCCTATTCAGAGCATAGATGTTTAGAACAGCCTCTCTTATGAGGAGGTTCCAATCGAAATCCTAGACTATTCGACTCGTAGACTGAGGAACAAAGAAGTCCTTCTAGTCAAAGTTCTTTGGTGAAATCAGTTCGTTGAGGGAGCTACTTGGGAAGCACAAGAAGAAATTCGTACCAAGTATCCTCACCTCTTCTCCACCAACTCAGGTCTAGCTCAAGGTAACAGTTCTTATTAAGCTTTTTAATTTCATGTTCAAATTTCAGTGACAAGCTTGGAATTCATTTCATGGTTAGAATTCCATTATAAATCTGGTATGAAATACCATTGTATATTCAGTCATGCATTCATGTATCAGTTCTGTTATATAATCATGTATCAGACATGCATTCTCATTGTGAAAAGCTTGGTTCATCAGAACACTCAGTCATGCATTCATAAATTAGTTACACATGAATCAGATATGCATGTTTGGTATGATATATTCAGTTATCAGTCATGTTAGTCATGTGATCATGTTTTAGTTATTCCTGTTCAATATATACATTAGTTTATATTCTCCCCTATCACTCAGTCTTATTCAAGGATGAATGTTCTCAAGGGGGAGATATTGTAATACCCCATACTTCTACTTAGCTTGAAATCATCCCAAGTATGTTAGAAACTTACTTTGAAAGATGAATCCACTTTTATATACATAGAATTTTTAAGATTTTCACGTTTTATCATGTGGGAAATAAAATTAGCTTTCCAATGATACCAATTTTTTCCAAATCTGGAATCAAAAGAGAAAGTTATGGCCAAAAAATAGAGGGCAGTCAAAACCGCCCAGGTACGATGGTGAGAGCCGACGGATCGTCGAGCTAGCGATGGAGCATCGCCTAAGCCATCACAGTGGAGGTAGTGAGACTACCTTCTTCCTAAGAGAGATGGCTCAGGCTGATAGACCGTCGAGCTAGCGATGGGCCATCGCCCAAGCCATCACAGTAGAGGCAGTGAACCCCTATTCTGCCCAGGAGCAACGGTCAGGACCGATGAACCGGACCGTCGCCCCAGCGACGAACCGTCACACCCACCATTGCATAGTTCGTTTAGCTATTTTAGGTCATTTTTAAAAGGGTTTTTTAGTTTTTTACCACCCGTTTTAACCCCTAATAATATCAGATCAAGGCTCAAAAGTTCATTATCCATCTACAACATCATTAGGGTTTTCTCTCAAAGATAACCCCCAAGAACAAGAAGCCCTTGTGTTTAATTCCAAGTCAAGAATCCAAGTTTTACTCCATCAATCTTTAAGAAACTCATAACCCAAGTATGTCATGTGTAGATTCATGGGACCTTTTCACCCATGAAGCTCAAGAATCTCTTTTCAAAAATCCAAGATTTGTGTATTTATGAATGTTCATGATTTAAATTGAATTGAAATTCATGTTCATAATGTTGTGGGGGTTTTATTCATATTTGAAATTAAATATTCCAATGATTGACCCTAGGATGTTGTGATTTGCATAATAATCATGATAAACCCTTAAATTTACACGTTGATTGATGTATCCATGATTATTCGATGTGTTGATGATTGTATAACCAAAGCATGTTCCCCATGTGTTTGATTAAATGCCTATGTGAAGGAAAAGTGTCATACTAGTATGATAATATGAAATCCCCATTTATGTACAAGTTTATGCATGTCCAGTGTTTGATGAAATGTCTTAGTCAATGAATTATGGATATATGTGTTTCCATTGTGGTGCTTTAGAACTTGTACTTCATGGAATCTCTAACTTATTGTATTATGGATTGTTGACGTTGGTCATATATTCAAGAATGCCATGCCTTGTCAGTTTCCTTCTATCGAGTCATGGGGGTACTTGTACCCAAAAATTTAGTTGTGTGCCTAGAATCAGTGTCATCTTTTCAAGATACTCTCAGTAAATCTATGTTCAGTAGAATTCAGTCAGTCTCATGACTCAGGAAAACTCAGTAGTATTCCGTCAGTCAACGAAACTCAGTTAACTCAGTCCAGTTTAGTTCAATTAATCATGTTCAGTGTCTATCCAGATGGATGTAGATATTAGCACCGAGCGAACCCAAGGATGGGAACCCACCTGTTATATGAGGGTGTGATTCTTAGATCCAATCCCTGCGTTCCAGAACTACGTAGCCAGTGTAGGTTAAGATATCATAACCTGTTATATGAGGGCATATGAGGTGGCTTAACCTGTTATATGAGGGTTCCCACCGTTCTCACTAGAGTCATATGTTATATGAGGGTTACTCACAGATTTTCCTTACCAGTGGCGCTGTATTGACACCCTTCCAATTCGGGTTACAGATTGGACCCCAACTCAACCATAATGGCGTATTAGGGGCATGTCGGTTAGATGTCTTCTTCCAACAGTTTTAGTACAGAATTAGGACTATCATATACAATCATTCAATCTTAGTAATAGAACAAAAATAGTTCTACAGGATTCAGGACTGTCAAATACAGTCAACTCAAAATAGTATGGAACTCAGCTAGTTCCATCAGAACCTAGACTGTCAGATACAGTCACTCAGTATCAGTTATTTCAGTTATACAGATATTAGTATCTCATTTTATCAGTACTCAGACTCAGTAATCATGTTATAACGAACTCAGTTACAGTTATTATGTATTCATGCATGTATTTTCACGTTTATGTTATTCAGTCAGTTAGTATAGTTCATGCATGTGAACCCTTTGCATTCAGTCTACCTCAGATGCATACCAGTATATTCAAACGTACTGACGCATTTGCGCTATAGTATTTTATACCATAGGTTCGGAAGTATGAGCTTCAGAGCATCAGTAGCATTCTAGTCTCAGCAGTCAGAGTTATCAGTGAGTCCTCATTCTTCGAAGACATAACCATTACTTTATTATCTCATTAATTAATTTATTTTAGTAGTTAGAGTTAGTTGGGGACATGTACCATCAACTCTTTATTTAGACAGTTCAGTCAGTTTGAGACTTTTCAGACTAGCATGTTTAGACAGTTATTTTAGTTGTCTTGGGTATTTCATACCCTCTCCAGATGTTATGTTTTATCAGTTATGTTACATTTTTTAACCTTATGGCCTTTTAGCCTTTATTTTTGCATTTATACAGTATTTTATGTTGTGTACAGGTACAAATATCAGTCATGGATTAGCTTATGGTCCTTCGGGGTCATGAACACCGTGTAGCATTCTGGGTAATAGATTCGGTGCATTACACTTTCCAAGTCGCCACCCTATTAGGTCAGTCTATCATAGCCTGACGGGTATACATGAACTATTCGGTTATGATAACTCAGAAAGTCAGGCCTTTAGATTTTAGTGGTAATGTCAGCATGTGTAGAAAAAACAATGGGAGAGGTTGATGCCCAACCCATCCTTACCTCAGTGCAAAGTTTTGTACTTTAGCTATCACGATAACTACCCATCCCTTACTTGTCAGCTTTATGATCATAGCTCATATTCGTGCCCATTAACAAAATCATGTACGCTTATAATTCCTAGTATAAGGAGTTCCAGTTCACTCAGCATTATGAATCATGTTCCATGAATACAAAAACTCAAAAATCAGGTCATGCAGCTCATGACTCATGTACTCATGTCATGCTTTACAGTATGCTCAGTTCCCATGACTTATGCTATACTCCTAATGATAAGCTAAATTCAGATTTGGTCATGTAAATCCTCATATTTTAACCTTTAGTAAATTCTTCTTATGAAATGATATAGCAATAATAAATTGCTTAGAAGGGAAAGAGTAAATATTTCATGTTAAGAAAAGATTATTGCATGCTAATTTTACACGAGGCTATAGTTATGAAGATAGGCTTGAATTTCATGTTGATGTGTAAGTGGCTAAATATATTTCAGAGATTTGAGTAGGATTGAACATGGTGGGAGAATTCAGTCTAGATCAAACCTCAGTAGGTAGATTTATCAGAACCCAGTGTTCAGTTCCAGTACAGTCTCAGTTGCATTCTTAGTTCCAGTCCTAATTATAGTCTCAGTTACAGTCTTAATTACCTTCTTAGTTACAGTCTCAGTCCTAGTCCCAGTCTAGTAATCTGATCAGTAACTCAGTTCAATATCAGTTTTGCTTGACCATAGCGTAAAGTTATCAGTTATTCAGTTATCGGTATTTTAGTACCTCAGTTTACGAACTAATTCAGAATTATGTTATACGTTTGGTTTTGTATTCTCAGATAATACAGTTTTCACGAATTCATGCTTAGTTACCTCATGTTCCTCAGTCAACCCTTATCTCATATTCATAGTACTCTATAGTTTCAGTCTAGTTATTTAGGTTAAGTATAGTTCAATCCTACATGACCAATATTTAGCTATCAGATATTTAATTAATTAGATAAGTTAGTATATTTATGCATTCGTGCTCAGCACCCATGTGAATATTTTCAATAGTCTCAGGTGATGTGTTGTACTAAGGTGGAGAGTATAGTTGAAAGAGTATTCAAGGGATATGACTAAGCTTGAAAATTATAGTTGCAATGTATAAGGCTTAGTCACTTCATCTTAGATGATGTTTCTTAGGCCCCAACTCATATTACAGAATTTTAGCCAGGATGTGATTTCCTTATTCAGCTATTTTATTCGACCATGCCAAGACTCATTTCTCCCTAAATCCACTAGAAATCTATAGAAAGAGTGTCAAAGAAAGGCTCCAATCAAATACGATAAGTTAGTCCACAAAACCAGCAATTCAGTTTAGCAGTTAGGCGGATAATGTTCGTATGGTTGGGTTTCCCATCCTTCCATCTAGTCGCACTATCCAAAGTCTCATGAATATAACTATTCCAAGATCAAGCAACCATGTGGCTATGATTTCATCTCAGTTCAGGTGTCATGCCTTAGTTTCAGATCCGCGATATGCAGTCATGATTCAATTCGTAGGTGCCCTGTACATCATCTCAGTTTTTCCTTAGTATCTCAGTCAAGTAAGCATTCTTCAGGGGACATAATGTACCAAGGAGGTGATGCACTATAATCCTCCAAGCTTTCATGGCCTAAACCTTCCATCTTCTCTCACATATCAAATCTAGTTTGGAGAAGTGGGTACTTAAAGGTGGACCCTCAAGTTCCAATCTCAGCCGTAAGCCATATATTCAAGGGCTCAGTTTAGTTTACAATATTCAGTTCATGTATCACATTTCAGGCTCAGTTATGTTCTCATGTTCCCATTCATGCATGTTTAGTAAATAATCTCAAGTTCATCAGTATTCTCAGCTTAAGGTAACAGTCTTCCTTAGATTGGCTTAGTTCCATGTTCATTTACAGTTAAACTTGGTATCCGTTACCATTGCATATTCAGTCATGCATTCATGAATTAGTTCAGTCATGTACTCATGCATCAAATATACATGTTCAGTTTGAAAAAAACTCAGCTTATCGTAGTTATAGTCAGGCGTTCCATGCATCAGATATGCATGTTCAATGTATAAGCTCTGTCTATCAGTATTCTCAGCTTAATCAGTCTCATTTGAGGATGAATGTTCCCAAGGAGGAGATATTGTAAGACCCCACAAAATTCTAAGCTTAACTCAGTTTGTTAAAGCTTGAAAAGAGGTTCCAGACTTAGAAATTTTAGCTAAGTGTTTATACTTAAAAATATTTTAGCCTTCGTAAGTTGGCGATCCTATTTCACGACCCTTATGACCTTAAAATATAAATTTTTTGGTTGATTCATGATCAGGAATGTCAGTAGGTCACTTCAGGTGAGTTTCAGATTTTTTGGACCTTATTTGAACCATGTTCAGGTGACCAAAATAGTGGATCAATGCGATCTCGATGTGTTGCATCGCCCATTGCGTCGACAGATAGTTTTCCCCCAGATTTCAGTGCAATTCCAGTGAACCAACACTAACTTGACATGACACATTGGCCATCACATTAATGTCATCGACGTGGCGCATCGGTCTGCGCATCACTGGGCACGGTTTTGCTCTTTTAATTCCGCATCCAGAGGGGTAAATGGATCTTTATCCCACTTCTATTCAGCCCTCAAAACATGAAATTTAGTCATTCTTAGGGCTAAAACACTCATTCTCTCTAAAATCCTCTCAAAAAGAAACCCTAGAGAATCTACTTTCAAGGCTCAATCTTCAAGAACACTCCATCAGTCTTTATTAATTTAAGTACCAAGGTATGTCAAGTGTTCATCCAAGGGTTCCTTCCACCCTTGGAGTCTAAGAAACTCTTTTAAACTTCAAGTAGCTTGATTTTATACTTTCCATGATTTGGATTCAAGTGTATTCATGATTATAATGATGATTGGATTTCTATTCCATGATTAAGTACAAGATTTATGTAAAAACAACTATTATGTATGTAGTATCATGTGAATTCATGTTAAAGTCTTGAAATTGTGATGCTCATGTGTTGATTAGTACTATGTGCATATACAATGCCTTCCAAGTGTTTGATGAGTTGTTCATAAGAATTAAATAATGAAATTATATCATGTTAGCATATATTCAAGTTCATGTCATGCAAGTGTTTGCTAGAATGTCCCAATGAATGAATGATGATCAAGTAGTTATTTATCATATTTTAAGATTATGCCATGTCTTATAATTTATGCTATTGAGTCCTAGGGGTATTTAATACCCGATAATTTAGCTGATTACCTAGAGCCATGGTCAGTCTCAGGATACTATCAGTCATTTCATGATCAATAGTACTCTCAGTCAGTTACAAGACTCAAGAAAATTCAGTAGTACTCAGTAATCAGTCTTAGTTCAGTATTCAGTTCAGAACACAGTAGTATTTAGTTTAGAACTCAGTAAACTTAATCAGTTCATAGAATTCAGTCAGTAATCAGTTTAGTACTTAGTGAACTCAGTTCAGTTCAGTCAGTTAACATAAACAGTAACAGTCTAGTCCAGCTTAGTATAGTTTAGAATTCAGTTCAGTGTCTTTCAGTTGGGAGTAGGATTTAGCATCGAGTGAGTGGAGGGATGATGGCTTCCCCATCAAAGAGGCAAAGTCGTTAGTAGCAGTGCCTGTACTCCAGAACTGTGTAGCCAGTGCAGGATGAGGAGTCACCCATCATACTTCCCAGGGGTCACCCGTTAGATTAGGCTTGACTCCGCCCAGGTGTCACCCATCAGTTAGGCTTGGTATCTTGGTTTTTTTTCATTGTTAGTACCCATGGCATGATATTAACACCCTTCCAACTGGGGTCACAGGTTGGACCTCTATCAGCTTAGATTTGGGGCATGTTGGTTAGATGATTACCTCCCACAGTTTCAGTTTTAATCTCAGTATAAAACTCAGCTTAGTTCTATAAAACTAGGTCTGCCAGATACAGTCACTTAGCTCAGTATAGAATTCATACCAGTTCTTCAAATTCAAGACTGTTAGATACAGTTACTCAGTTATCAAATACACAGTATCAGTAAAATCATATATCAGTAAATCAGTAAATCAAAACTCAGTAGTTAGTGTTATCACGACATCAATTACAGTTAACTATTATGTTTGTACTCTTATTCAGTTATACTCATGTCATTCAGTTAGTATTTTTTATACATATGAACCCATGCATCTCAGCCTACCTTACTTAGCATACTAGTACATTCAAAGTACTGACGCATACCTTTCTTTTGTGCTATGATGTCTTATATCATAGGTTCAGATGTACGGGCTCTTAATCATACTTAGCAGCCCGATCTATCAGCAACATAATTAGTGGTGAGTCCTCATAGTTCAAGGACAGACTTATTATTTTAGTATTTCAGTACTCAGTTTATTTCAGTAGTCGGAGTTAGTTGGGGACTTGTCCCATCAACTCCTTGTTCAGATAGTAGAGGCTTTTCAGACTAGAGTATTTCAGATAGATATTTCAATAATCAGTTTTCACTATTCAGTATTTATTTTTATTTTTTGAACCTTATGGTAAGTTCCACCAAATTTCTGCATTATCACAGTATTATTACTCAGTTATTGCAGCAGGTACCAGTCATGGGTTAGCTTGTGGTCCTTCGGGATTATGAGCACTTGTAGCATCCGGGGTACAAACTCGGTGAGTTACACACAATGAGTCCAACAATGACTTATTGCCAGACATGATGAGTCATTATGTTGGCCATGGCGACTGGGTACCATGAAACAACTACAACTATGATTTTAAAAGGGTGTTTTTGTCCTTTCCTATTTTCCTGCACCTAAACCATGTAGTTTTGGGACCTATCTAGGGGAAATTAAAATCCTTTTAAGAGATTCCATACCTTCCTTTATCCCAAAACCATCTTAGACAAAATATAAGGGCAATTGAACTCTCCCAAAGGCAGAAAACTAGGGTTCCCTCACAAGATCAAAGTCCTTTAAGTCCTTAGCAAGAATTTACTAACAGACATGTGGGATTTCATCAATGGGTACCATTTTACCCATTGAGTCCCAAATCACTCAAAATATCTTAGCCTCCTTATAACCTAAAGTTAGGTTTTTATTTAGCAGATTATCTCTGATGTGCTAACTTTGTGTTAGCACATTTAAGGCTTTTAGCTTGAAATAATAGTAAGTTCTTAAGTAAATATTATTGTTTTTGATTGTGTTTCATGTGATTTTGCATTTGAAGTCAAGATGCATGAAAACCTACAAAAACTATGTCAAGAAGGACATTTTTGGTGAAACAGATATGAAGCTAAGTTTTGAAGATTTTAGTTAACGACTTGTCTGATAAGTCGTCAACTTGTTGATAAGTCATCAGAGAAATCCATCACCCATAGATAGAATTTACATGCTGAAGAAGTTGAGTTGATGACTTGTCGGATTAGTTGTCAACTTATTGATAAGTCATTAGAGGAAGTCATCACGTATAAACAGAATCTATATGCTGGAGAGGTAGAGTTGATAACTTTTCTGATAAGTCATCAACTTATTGATAAGTCATTAGAGGAAGTCATCACTTGTGGACAGAATACATGTGTTAGAAAAAGCTATTGACGACTTGAGTGATAGGTTATCAATTTGATGATAAGCCATCAAGTGAAGTTGTCAGCTATGGTGCGGAAAATCTATAGTTTGAAATTCAAATCCTGAAGGTTATGGGTATACATAGAAAAATCATAGGTTTTCATTGGCATCTTGAACTTACTCTAAAAGAACAATTTTTACATTTTGATATTTTAAGTTTGAATTCAGTTTTTCAGATTATTGTTTTAGTTTTTGGGATTTTCATTTGAACTTGAAGGAGCACAATCTTCAATTCTATCTTCTGTAAGTTAATTACTTTTGAATTATGGATCTAGTCTATACTATCTCTTCTTATCTTATGAGGAACTAATTTCCATAACTGGAGTTGTGGGATCTATGAGTTTTGTTTTATTGGTTTAATAGTTGGCTAAGATTCGATTGACTGAGGGAATATCTGGATAATTCTATTGTAATGGATGTTTTTTGTTGGTTGCAAACAATATATCTAGCCTTATGTTGGTTTTCTTGAACTGGAAAAATCAATTAAGGGAAGTAGATTATCAACGGGGATTCGGAAAGACCAACTTTCTATCTAAAGATTAATGTTGTAACAAGATTAATAAACTCGAGATAAAATCAGTGTAAATAGGAGATTTTCCTAAGTTTGAAAGAAATAGGAAATCTAGCATCTAAGTAGGTTGAAATACGCTTGGATTAACTATCAATAATGATAACTTGTTGTTTCCCGCATGTCATGAGAATCTAATGCTACAATTATTATTTAATAAGCATCAATACTCATAGTGATCACAACTCTAGTTTTACTACATCATTGATTTGAAATATTGACTTTGAGTTGTTAAAATAAGTTGAACTATTAACAATTATTTGATTGATAAAAACCCCCCAATTAAAGGGAACTATTAACTATTTGTCAGTTGAATTACAAATAGCCTTGATTAACACCATAGGCCCTATGGGAATTGACCCTAACCTAGTTGGGTTATATATTTGACGATGACTGCTTACACTCTTCTAAGAGAGATTTAATTTGGGCTTATCAAATTTGGCACTATTGCCAGGGAATATGATTTTCAATTAAGTATATATGTGATAGTTGAATTTTAGTTAAGTTTCCTAATTTTACGTTTGTTTGTTGTTTTTGATCATTACAGGTTCTTTGTTGTATATGCCATAAACCAGAAGGTCAGGAGAACCATTATTACTTGTCAACGCAGAACCTCAACTAATCGAGAAAATGGCTGACCAACAAGAAGCTGAAAGATTAGCTGTTTTAGATAATGTACAACTTAATTAGCAAAATGTTGATAACCCAAGTAGGGTCGCTAATGTAGATAATGATGATCTGGGGGATTATGATTTGATTAATCATACAAACAAGAGATGTGCAGAGAATATAACTGCACTAGTGAATCAAAATCATCCATTTAGAGAGAGAGCAAACCATCAGGCTGCTGTGCAGTTTGCCCTTAATAATTATGATGATGTTGATTTGGATAAAGCTAGTGCCACTGGAGCAATTATTCCACCATCACTACCACCAGGGGTGAAGTTCAACATCACAAGCACTATGATACAGTTGATAAACCTCAAGGGGCTATTTGGTGGACTATCAGGGATGACCCGAATATGCATCTGGTGAACTTTATCAACATATGCAAATTCTTTGATAATATCGGAGTGGGGCAGAATGCAATCTGTCTATGGATATTCCCATTATCTCTGTCTGGGGAGAAAATACTAATGTTGAATGAATTAGCCCCTAATTCTATAACAAATTAGAGGCAACTGAAAGGAGCTTTCCTAGAAAGATTCTTTTCTCCTTCTAGAATATTATTGTTGAAGGATGAGATTAGTAATTTTTGGCAGCTACTGAATGAAGCTCTTCATGAGACATAGGTGATATTCAAAAAGAATGTGACGCAATACCCTAATAACAAGATGACTGATAAGTACTTGATAGAAATATTCTACAGGGATTTGAACTCTATTAAGAAGCCAATTGTGGACAATATTGTAGGGGGAGCATTCATGGACCTTTCTTTTATTGAGGCTGTAGATATGTTGGAGAGAATAACTAAGACAAGCAGAGCTTGGCATACCAAGGATTCGTTAGTAGCAAGCAATATTGTGTCTAGTAGATATCAGCTAAACAACACAGGAGAGAAGAGGAATGTGACTAGGATATAGCACATATGAACACCCAGATGAATTTTCTCACAAAGCATTTACAATCTGAGAAGACAGAAAAGGTGAAAGTTGTAGGGTCTCAAAGTAGGGGAGCTGAATTAAATTCTGAGGAGGAGGAGAACTACTTGAATAATTAGGGGGCTTTCCAAGGAAACAGCTAAGGGAATCAAGGTTAGAATTACTACGACAAATCTGGTTATAGAGACCATGACCAAGGTAGTTGGAAAAATAAGAATGATAAAAATGGATTGTATGTACCTCCCGGGAACCGTGGAAATGCTGCTACTAGTTCTGATAAGATGTTGATAGAGGACGTGATGGCTAAGCTATTAAAATGAGTAGAGTCAACTAACGTTAGAGTGAGGGATATGAAAAGTGATCTGTCATCTATGAGTCAATTAGTTGACTCACACTCTACATCTATTAAACAATTGGTTTAGCAAATGAATCAACTGTCAGCAATATTCAATCAGAGAAAGAGTAGAACATTGCTAAGTGATACTGTGCAGAATTCAAGGAATGATAACTCTTGCATGGCTATTACCACGAGAAGTGGTAAAGTGTTACCTAGCCTTTGTTTGGGCAAAATTGTTTCAGATGATGTGGTGGACTTAGAAGTAGAAGCAGATGGAGAAAAATCAGTAGAGTCTAAAAAGATAAAAAAGGTAGGGGATCCGTCTAAACAAAAGTAGGTTAATGAGTTGGAGAAAGACAAAAGGAAGGAAGGAGAGAAGTTTGTAACAAGAATACCAAGTTTACCTCCTCTATTCCCTCACAAATTCTAGAAAAAGGCATTTGACACTAAATTTAGCAAATTTATGGCCATGCTAAAACAGTTGAAGTAAATGTGCCTTTGGTTCAGGCGCTAGAGCAAATGCCAAGCTATGCTAAGTTTATGAAGGATCTTCTGACAAAAAATGGATTATGATCTATAAATAAGTGGATAATATCCACCATTGTAGCACTATTGCTATAAGATCTTTAGTGCATAAGAAGGCAGATCTAGAAGCATTCACTTTTCTATGTACATCAGATCATTCAATTTTGTAAAGGCCCTTTGTGATCTTGGGGAAGGTATAAATCTTATGCCATTAGAAGTCTTCAGTAAGATGGGTTTGAGATATCCTAAACCCACCAATATATGGCTTCTAATGGAAGATAGATTGGTAAAAAAGCCGATTGGGATTCTTTATGATATTCTTGTTAAGGTGTTCAACTTTATTTTCCCAGCGGACTTTGTAATCCTAGATTGTGAGGTGGATTTTGAGGTACCCATAATCTTAGGTATACCATTCTTAGAAACTAAGAGTGTATTAATTGACTTGTAGACCAATGAGCTGAAATTCAGGCTTAATGTTGAATAGGTCGATTTTGATATTTGTCAATCGATGAAGAAGCATAAAGAGATGAGCTCTTTCTCAATTATTGATGTATTCTATGATGATGAGCAAGAAGTACCAGTTAAGGAGAGATTTTCTATTGAGATATTGGTTGCAGTATTGATGAACTTCGATAGTGAGGGAATTGAAGAGTATGGCGAGACTGTGTGTACATTAATAGGGATGGGTTGTATTCTTATGTCCCCAAGAAACTGGACTTGGACTTAAAGGATCATCCAACACCACCAGCCAAGCCTTTTATTGAAGAACCATTAGTTTGGAACTGAAGGAGATACCAGGCCATTTGCGGTATGTGTTTCTAGGTAATGGAAACACCTTACCAGTTATTATTATAGTAGATTTAGCAGAGCAATAAGTTGAGGCTCTTATTTCTATGTTTAGGTGATACAAGAGGGATATCAGGTGGACTATTGCTAATATTATAGGTATTCCACCAGGCATTTGCATACATAAGATCCAGCTGGAGAAAGAATGTATACCTACAATTGAGCATCAGTGTAGGGTGAACCTACCAATACAAGAAGTGGTGAAAAAGGAGATCATAAACTGGTTTGAAGCATAGGTAGTGTACCCAATATCCGACAACAATTGGGTAAGTCCAGTGTAGTGTGTGCCTAAGAAATAAGGCATGGACATTGTTGAAAATGAAAAGAATAAGCTAATTGCTCTTAGGCCAGTGAGTGGGTAGCGAGTGTGTATGGACTACAAGAAGTTGAATTCATGGACACTGAAAGATTACTTCCCAATGCCCTTCATGGATCAAATACTTGATCGATTGGCAGGAAGGGGTTGGTACTGCTTCTTAGATGGGTATTTGGGATACAATCAAATCACGATTTCCCCAAAGGATCAAGAGTAAACGACCTTCACATGCCCATATGGAACTTTTGCATTCAAGCAAATATTGTTCGGATTATGCAATGCAACGGCCACATTTTAAAGGTGCATGATGTTGATTTTCTCTGATATGGTTGAGGACACTTTGGAGGTTTTAATGGATGCTTCTCTGTAGTGGGAAACACATTTGAATTTTTCTTAGTAAATTTAAATAGAACACTACAGAGATGTGAAGAATTCAATCTTGTGCTGAATTGGGAGAAATGCCACTTCACAGTGAAGGAAGGCATAGTGCTAGGACACGAATTTCAGCTAAGGGGATTGAAGTTCATATAGCAAAGGTAGAAATTATTGAAAAACTACCTCCTCCTATCTTGGTGAAAGGAGTTTATAGTTTTCTGGTCCACGAAGAATTCTACCAAAGGTTCATGAAAGACTTCTCCAAGATTGCAAATCCACTATGCAAATTATTGGTGAAGGATACCAAGTTTTTATTTGATGATGATTGCATGAAGACATTCAAATGTCTGAAGGATAAGTTGGTTGCCTCTCCTATTATTTTTGCTCTGGATTGGTCTAAGCCATTCAAGATAATGTGTGATACGAGTGGGGTGGAACTTGGGTCAGTTCTTGGTAAAAAGAAGGAGAAATTATTTCACCCCATCTATTATGCTAGAAAAGCATTAAATAGGGTGCAAAAAATTACACAGTCACCGAGCTGGAACTTCTAGTAGTTGTTTATGCATTTGAGAAGTTCTGGGCTTATTTGTTGGGAACCAAGGTGGTGGTCCATACCGATCATGTGGCTTTGAGATACCTGATGGCAAAAAAGGATGCCAAACCAAGGCTCATTAGATGGGTATTACTGCTACAGGAATTTGACTTTGAAGTCAAAGATCGAAAGGGGTATGAAAATCAGGTCACGGATTACCTATCTAGACTAAAGAGAGAACAATTCACTATAGAGAGGCTTGATATTGATGATGCTTTTCCGAATGAAAAAATTCTAGTTGATGCTCTTGAAATGGTGCCTTGGTATGCTGATTTTGCTAATTTTGTTGTTAGTGAAATTATTTCGAAGAACTTATCTTTCCATCAGAATAAGAAGTTTCTCCATGATGCTATAAGATACTATTAGGATGAGCATTACTAGTTCAGGTACTGTGCAGATAACATCATCAGAAGTTGTATCTCGAAAATTATAATGCTAAGCATTTTGGAAGCCTGCCATATTTCCCCAGTTAGGGGACATCATGCAGGTGATCATACAACGACGAAGGTGTTGCAAAATGGTTACTATTGGCCAACTCATTTTAAGGATGCTTACGAGTTTGTGAAGAAATGTGATTAGTGCCAAAGACAAGGTTTGATATTAAAGCATCATGAGATTCCAATGGCAAAGATGATGGAGGTTGAATTATTTAATGTCTGGTGTATCAACTTCATGGGACCATTTATGAGCTCCTATGGTCTGAAGCACATCTTAGTTGCTATGGACTGTGTGTCCAAAAAGGTTGAGGTTGTTACTTTAGCTGACAATGAAGGCAAAAGAGTGGTTGCATTCCTGAAGAAGAATATTTTCTTATGCTTTGGGTGCCTCAGAAAATTATAAGTAATGAGGGATCTACTTTTGTAACAAGTTGTTTCGGGTTGCATTGACAAAGTATGGTGTGAAGCAACACAAAGTGGCCACTCCATATCACCTACGAACTAGTAGGCAAGTGGAGGTATCAAATAAAGAGATCAAAGCAATTTTGTCCAAGAGAGTAAATGCAAGCAGAAGTGACTGGTCACGGAAGCTCGATGATGCTTTATAGGCATATCGAATAGCTTTTAAGACACCCATTGGGATGTCACTGTATCAGTTGGTTTTTTGTAAAGCATACCATCTTCCACTAGAGAGGGAACACAAAGATTTGTGGGCGCTCAAGTGGTTGAACATGGACTAGAAGGAGGTAGTAGAATTAAAATTGGGACAGTTGAATAAGATGGATGAATTCTGTCTTGGTGCATATGAAAGAGCTGATTTATATAAAAAAAATGAATAAGTATCATGATTGAAGAATTGATAAATGGGACTTTCATGCTAGTGATTGGGCACTACTGTTCAATTCTTGACTCAATCTCTTTCCAAGCAAGTTGAAGTCGAAATGGTCGGGACCCTTTCGAATAACTTAAGTTTTTCCATCGAGTGTGATGGAACTTGAAAATAAATAAGAAGGATTGTTTAAGGTCAATGGGAAATGAATCAATAGTTATATTGGCATAATGGATGAAGCTAAGTTGTTGTCTGAGGTATATCTTGACAAAGTCTGAGTAGTTGAGATAACCGAGTCGCGCCAAGATTTTAAATTAGGCGCTATTGGTAGGAAATCCAACTTTTTATGTTGTAAGCATTTTGTTTGGTTTAAAGTTTCATTTTGAGTAATGTGTTTATCAAAGTGTGCAGGAATAGAGTTGGAATCAATGTTCAGGACAGATGGAGTTGACAACCAAGTTGATGGGCTATCAATAAGTTGATGACCCATCACTTGAAGTCGTCAACTGAAGCAAGAAAAGAGGTATACACTGGATCGAGTTGATGACCAAGTTGATAGGTTATCAACAAATTAATGACCTATCACTTGAAATCATCAGTGAAGCAAAAAGATGTCATATTCTGGAGAAGGGTGACGACAAGGATAATAAGTTATCACCCAAGTGATGAGCCATCACTCCTTATCGTATATGGGTGGAAGCTCAAGAGACTAAGCCTATCATGGGTCGATCCCGATTTACCTGTTTACCACTAAACAGTAGGCCATTTGTATCATATGGCTTATAAATATTATAAAGTAAGAAAGGTAAAATGAAGAAAATAATGTAATTTACCTGACCTTACAAGTATATATAAAGGTGTTCTACTAGAACTATTTGTATATTGGGATCCTATATCATGTGTGGTTACTTTCATCCTTACATATTCAGTACATATTTTCATACTGACGCCCCATACGGTTATGCTACAGGCACAGGTACTTTAGCTAATACACCTTCTTAGTAGAATCCCAGGATATCCAGTGGCTATTAGTGAGCTCTAGATTGATTCGAGGCATTCTGGGTCTATTATATATGTTTTGGCATGGTACAGTAGTTAAGAGTAAGGCGGGGGTTTGTCCCAACCTTAACCAAGTCTATGTATATTTTAGAGGCTTTGTAGACTAATGTAAGATTAAGCATGATAGTGTCTTATCTTTTAGATGTTATGGCCCCAACGGTCCAGTCGTGTATATATATTTTTGGGCTTGTTGTTTATCTCTCATCAATGCATTATACCATGTATGGAAGAACCTTTAGTTATTATAGTTACATGCATGAGAAGTACAAGGTTATGGATTAGTACTCTTGGGCCTTTCCGACTATGGGTGCCTGTACACCCCAATAGGATTTGAGGCATGATAAAAGTGCTATCAGAGCAGGTCATCCTAGGAAGTCTAGAACGCCGTGTCTACATAGAATTTTATTTATAGCATGTTGTGCACCACATCTATAAATAGAAGACTACGAGAAATTTAGGGGTTGTCTCTTTTTCTTCATATCTTAGATCCTACAATAGATCCTAAGTTGTAGGTGATGTCATATTTAACCATTCAATCTAATTTTTTTAATTATCATAAAGATGTCGATTACAAGAAGGAGTAAGAATACAGGTAACCGAGTAGATATGGCTACCGGAGAAGGGAACAACAAGTCACCACCTATTCAAGCTAATCAAAGTGTGGCTCAAGCTGTGTTCATATCACAATCTTCTTCTACAGCTCCATATCAAGAAGAGCTAAGAGGAAGAGAAGCATCTTCAGAATAACCTATTAATACTACTAAGATCTAAGGAATACAGTGTAATTTTTGACTCATATAGTTATTGGACAAGCTCAAGGACATGGTATTCTAACCACAGGTTCTAGTGGTGCCGAGAGGGAATCTAGCCTACGAACATAGGAATTTCTTAAATTGGATCCTCCCACAATCATCGGATTAGATCTTAATGAAGACCTACAGGACTTTATTGATCAAATCCAAAAGGGCTCTAGATGTCATGCATGTATTTTGTAATGAAACAGTTGAGCTAGTAGTGTATAGATTAAAAGGGGAGGTTATACTATGGTATGAAGATTGGAATCGATATAGGGGTATCTATGTGGCATCAACTACTTAGAAAGAGTTCAAAGAGGCATTTCTTGGTCATTACCTTCTTTTTGAGTTCTGCGAGGCCCTTGCAGATTAGTTTTTAAATCTCTGCCTAGGGAATATGAACGTGATGGAGTAAAGCCTCCGGTTTAACTCTTTGGCTAGGCATGCTCCTAATGTAGTAGCTACTATGGATGATTGAGTTCATCGATATATAGATAGATTGGATCTATATTTGGTTAGAGATTGTACTATTGCTTCTTTGAACAAAGACATAGATATAGCAAGGATACGAGCTTTAGCAAAAAATAAAGGATCAGAGGTAAACAAGAAGAACATAAAAATTGAAAAAAGGGTATTCCAAGAGGGCCAGATCTATGGGGCAGTTTATGGCATCCCAAGGAGAGTTTAGGCCTCAATTTTCTAATAGACCACCTAGGCCATCATATTTTTATCTTACAACTAGTGCTCCATTGCAGTTTTTTATGGATCCAAGGCCAGTTAGTTTGGGAAATGAAGTGAGAGTCAGAGTTCACAAACAGTGGGGTATAAAGATCAAGGGAGTACGATCCAATTAAGACCTCTTCGGCAACCATGTAAGTAATATGGAAAGGTTTATTTAGGTGAATGTCAGTTTGGGACAAATTTTTGCTTTTGTTATGGTATGTTGGGGTATACGATAAGAGAATGCCCACAAAGGGGCATGGGGGCATGGGTGGTATGGCATGACCTACTGGATTAGTCGTTTCATCATTAACATTGATGTCTTTTTTAGGAAGAGGTGTATAGCCATAGGTCATGGTAGAGGTGTTAAAGGAGCATCTAGTTTTAGTGGAGTTTAGAATCGTACATATGTTATAGCGATCGCCAAAATATAGAGGCTTCTCCAGATGTGGTTACAGGTACATTGTCCATCTTTTCACATAATGTATATGCATTAATTAATCCATGCTCTACATTATCATATGTCACTCCATTGGTTGATGGAAAGTTTAAAAGAACATTGGAATTACTAGTTAAGCCATTTAAAGTATCTACGATGGTTGGTGAATCTATTATAGATAGGAGAGTGTGTCAAAATTGTATAACAACTATTTGTGGTCGTGATGCAATGGGTGACCTTGTTGAGTTACAAATGGTAGATTTTGATGTTATAGTGGGTATGGATTGGTTGGCTTCTTGTTATGCTATATTAGATTGTCTAACTAAAAGGGTGTAGTTCCATTTTCCAAGAAAGGCAGTCCTTCAATGGAGGGGTAATATTGGTGTGCTAAGAGGAAAATTTATTTTTAATTTTAAGGAAAAAAGGATGGTTTCCAAAGGTTACATATATCATCTAGTTAGAGTGAAGAATACAGATGCGGAGCCACCAACTCTTTACACTATTCTAGTGGTAAATGAATTTCCCGATGTATTTCCTAAAGATCTTCCAGGTTTGCCTCTAGAATAAGAAGTAGAGTTCGGTATTGATGTGATTCTATGTACCCAACCAATCTTAATTCCTTCGTATAGAATGGCCCCGATATTTGATGTGTGAGTAGATACTAACACATTAGGGGGCTTTTAACTGAGAATAATTGCAAAGTCTTAAGCAACTTTTGTCATTTTTGATTGTCTTCTCTTTGATATTGCAATAAAAGTCAAGATGTAAGAGAACCAGCAATAATGGAAGTAAAAGAGTTGATATCTGAGAAAGTAGAGAGGGAAGTATAGCTGACGACTTTTCTGATAAGTCATCATCCTTGTGATAAGCTATCAGAATCATCGTTAGCTTTAGACAGTGTGAGGAAGTTGGAGAAGAAATGTGACGACATCTCTGATAAGTCGTCACAATTTTGATAAGACAACGAGAATTCCATCAGCCTAAGGCAATATATGAGATTTGAAGTGAAGAAGTGACGTTATTGTCTGATGTATCATCAAAGCCCTAATAAGCCATCAGGAGTTGCCATCAGCCTAAGGCAAAAATCATCAAACTTAGAGAAGGTGCTGACGATATCCCCTAATAAGCCACCAGGTGTCTGATAAGCCATCAAGCATGTCGTCACACATAAGCAGAAGGCAAAAAATGGGAATCATGTCTGATGACATGGTCAGATAAGCTATCAGATCTCTGATAAGCCATCAAACATGTCATTAGCTAAGAAGAAAAAACTGAATTTTTAATTTCAAATTTTTCTTAAGTTATGGATATAAATAGCATCTTTTAGGGTTTCATTGAAGAGGGCTTAACATCTTGAACTTGTTCAAAAAGACTACTTTACTTCTCTTTGGTCTCTTGGATTTCAATTGTCAATTCTTTGATTTAGTTGTGGGATATTTTTCTTGAATCTGGGAAGGGAATCAATTTCTGACTAGATCTTTTATAAGTTTAATCACTTTGAATTATGAATTCAGTTATTGTTATCGCTTTCTCTTTCGTGTGGAACTAAAACCCATAACTAGGATTGTGGGATCTATGGTTACTCTTGTATTGTCTTAATAGTTGGATAGGGTTCGAATGATTGTGGGAGCATCTTGATAATTCTTTTGTATTAATTATTTTTTGTTGGTTGCAAATTATATATCCCGCCTTATGTTGATTTGCTCAAACTGAGAAATAAACTAAAGGTAGCGAGTTATCAATGAAAATTTGGGAAGGTTAAGTTCTCATCTAATGATTAATATTGTAACAAGATTGATCAACTTGAGATAAAATCAGTATGAATAGAATGATTTCCTAAGTTTGAGAGAATTAGGGAGTTCAACATCTAATTAGGTTGAGAAACACTTAGATGGACTGTCGAAACTAATAATTTGGTGTTTCCCACAAGTCATGAGAACCCAATACTATAGTTATTATTTAATGGGGATTAATAATCATAGTGATCACAACCCTAGTTCCTCTCTATCACTGATTTGAACCATTGAAATTTTAGTTTTCATCTCTGAAGTAAGTTAAAACTTTAATTATTGTTTGATCATCAAAATCCCTTATTTTATATTTTCGTATCATTTGTTTGAATTCAACTTATAGCTATAGTTTCAAATTAGTTTAATCTTCACTCAAATTGTTCCTCGTGGATTCGACCTCGACTCCAAAGTTGGGTAAATATATTGATGATGGTCGTCTTGCACTAAATTGATGCGTAAGTTGAGCGTTATCAAAAATGGTGCCATTGTCGAGGAACAATTTGGCATATTTAGTTGGTTTGGAATTTTAGCCTACTTGCTTGAATTCAAACTTGTAAAAAATTGTTTTTAGTTTTCTTTTATTTCTTGTGTTAGGTAGATTTTTATTTTGGTTTACTTATTACTATGGCATCGTGGAATGAACATGAGCTTGGTGATTGGAAATTTTATCTTGATGGTCCATGTCCATATTATGATGGACCTCACTTTTGGGAAGATTGTAGATATGCTCCCCGGAGAGAGATATGTGCACCATCTCCATCCTACTGGGAGTATGATTGTTCTTTATGTGGTGGTCAACATGGATATTGGAGTGATTGCCCAAATGCCCCCTCCCCTATTATGCTAACCCAAATTCTAGTTCTTCTTATAAGTTTGATAGGTCTTATGGTCAAGAAAAGAAAGAACGAAGAACCGGTAAGAGTGGCATTGAAGCTATGTTTCAATAAATGTTGGATCTCCAAAAAAAATGTATGATATCATATGTGATATGCATCAATATATGAAGCCAATCATTCATGAGGAGATAGATATAGAGGTCAATCATTCAAAGAATTCTTCTATATTATGTTTAGATGATATCTTGTCTGTGGAATCATTTAAAATAATGAAAGAGTGTGAAGATGAGAAGAAAGAACCCTATATTGATGTTTAGGTTGATAATGAGCAATCCTCGGTAATTTACCAACCAACTGAACCAACCATGAGAGATGATGCCAAGATTGAGGAAATGGTGCTAGAGGTAAAAGAAGAAACCAAGCCAATCTTTTATAAAGACTCTAGTCCAATTCGGGGTGAAGAAGTTGAGAAGGATGAAACTCAAAAATTAGGGAGAAGACCTCACTCGAATTACTTTTCAACATTATGCTTGGTAGATGTGATGAAAGTCGAATCACCCAAGAAAATGATGAATTTTGGAAATGAGGAGAAAAACTCCTATATTTTGGAGTTTGTCATGCCGAAAGGGTATAATACAACACCAATCTTGAAGGCCAAGAAACTTAAAGATCGATGTCCATTTAGTGGATTTTTAAGATTCTCACCATTGCCAAATGAGCCCACACGAAAGTTCGGTGCAAAATTGGGCAAGCAGTTCAAGTCTTCGAAGTGGTGTGATATAACTTTCCTTGTCATGCTCTCATATTTTCCCAACGCACCTAAAAGATATAAAGATCGAAAGATGGGCCGACGATTCAAATTGTCTAAGTGGAGGGATAAAGGATGAAGCACTTTTAAGGTATCTTGATGAATTCTAAGTAGTCAAGATAACCTAGTCGTGCCGCGACATTAAATCAGGCATTCTTGGGAGGCAACCCAAGGTGTTTTGTTGTTTGTATTCATATTATGTGATTGACATCAGATCTTCGCACCCATTATGCCACAAGTATGTTTCTAACTCTCTTATTTTGGTTTGACACATTGGGGACATTGCATGATTTTAAGTTGAGGGTGGGGCTACTTGTAGGTGTTGATGTCCTCTTGGGGTTTTTTTTGCCTTGCCTCTTTTCCCCAGAGTCTTATTCCTAGTAGAGCTGACATATTTAGGCGTATTGTTATTTGTTGTAAAATGTTGTAGTTGACTAGGAGAAATACATGTACCTTAGGCAGTTAACATATTTTTGTTAATTTTTGAATACCTCTCCAATGGTCTGTTATATAACTATGTGATATGTATTTATGTGTGGCCACTGTGCATCTTGTTATAGCATTAGTACTAGTGACATGATAACCATTTCTAAACAATTGTATGAACCGAATAGGTAGTAGCTTGTGATGTACCTTTATTCCATGTGTATGTGAGATACTACCTAGTTCTAGTTGTGTGTTAAATCCAGAACTTGCCCAGTTGGTCTTGCCTTGGTTGTAGGATAGCGGTTAGGAAAGGATCATAGGCCGTTGTTGATATTAGTTCACTTTAAGCCTAAATGACCTTCCATGTGTGAATAATATCCTTTGATCCTGATTTTGAGCCTGGATTCCTATTTTTTTTATGTTACCTATCACCTTCCCATTTGTATCACAATGAACCTGTTTTGGCCCTGGTCCTCCTTAGACATTGTGCACTTTGACTTAGACAAATAGCCTAAGTTGAGGGTGGCTATCATAGGGGTGCATGATGTAAAGTGAGTATGAAGAAGGGTAAAAAAAATGTAAGGCTGGGTGTGGTAGAAAAAGAATGAGAAAAGAAAAATTGCGAAAAAAAAAAGAAAATGAATTAATAAAACTGCACCCAGCTTGAATGTGCTTTACTCAAGAAAGGGAGAAATAAGGTAAAGGTTGATAAGTGAGACCCCAAAAATAGTGTAGTGCCAAGGAGGCTTAGTTAATTGAAATATCCTTGTGTATCATACCAGCCCTAAGCCTACATTATAAGCTGAAGAAAAGTCCTATAGATATCCTATCTTAACTATCTAAAAGCTTCGGTAATGAAAATAAAGGCAACCTTATGGTATTTGGCATACATTGACTGGAACTGCTTTTTGAGAGTAAGTGTCTCTTGACCGTCCCCACATTGACATGCTTGAGTTCACATATGAGTGAGGAGGGACCTCTTTGTTATATGAGCACACTGGTTACGTTGCTAGTTGCTAACTTATTTGGATAGTGTAATCTTGGTACATGCGTGGTTGTTGTTTATGAATTAATTCCATATCTTGATTTCTGTGTGTCGCATTGTTGTCCTTCAATAATATACACAGTTGTTTTTTAAATTAATTGACCTTGGGGATGGTGAAGATGTTTTGAGATAATATGAATGGTTTACTGCAGAATGTACTTTGTATCCTCTTGGTTGTGTTTTAGTTGCTTGAGGACAAGCATTTGTTTTATGTTGAGGGTGTTGATGTGTGAGCAGATGCTAACACATTTGAGGCTTTTAACTGAGAATAATTGCAAAGTCTTAAGCAACTTTTGTCATTTTTGATTGTTTTCTATTTGATATTGCAGTAAAAGTCAAGATGTAAGAGAACCAGCAATAATGGAAGTAAAAGAGTTGATTTCTGAACAAGCAGAGAGGGAAGTATAGCTGAAAACTTGTCTGATAAGACATCAGCCTTGTGATAAGCTATCAGAGTCATGTCAGCTGTAGACAGTGTGAGGATGTTGGAGCAAAAGTGTGACGACATCTCTGATAAGTTGTCACAATTTTGATAGCCGTCAGCCTAAGGCAGTACAAGAGATTTGATGTGAAGAAGTTATGACATTGTCTGATATATCATCAAAGCCCTGATAAGCCATCAGGAGTTGCCATCAGCCAAAGGCAGAAATCAACAAACTTGGAGGAGGAGCTGACGACATCCCCTGATAAGCCGTCAGGTTTCTGATAAGCCGTCAAGCATGTCGTCACACATAAGCAGAAGGCGAGAAATGGGAATCATGTCTGACGAAATGGTCTGATAAGATATCAGATCTCTGTTAAGCCATCAGACATGTCATCAGCTAAGGAGAAAAATCTGAATTTTTAATTTTGAGTTTTTCTTAAGTTACGGATATAAATAGTATCTTTTAGGGTTTCATCGAAGAGGGATTAACATCTTGAATTTATTCAAAAAGACTACTTTACTTCTCTTTGGTCTCTAAACTTGGATTTCAATTTTCAATTTTTTGATTTAGTTGTGGGATATTCTTCTTGAATTTGGGAAGAGAATCAATTTGTGACTACATCTTTTATAAGTTTAATCACTTTGAATTATGAATTCAGTTATTGCTATCGCTTTCTCTTTTGTGTGGAACTAAAATCCACAACTAGGGTTGTGGGATCTATGATTACTCCTGTATTGTCTTAATAGTTGGTTAGGGTCCGAGAAATTATGGGAACATCTTGAGAATTCTTTTGTATTAATTATTTTCTGTTGGTTGCAAAAAATAGATCCCGCCTTATGTTGTTGAACTGAGAAATAAACTAAAGGTAGCGAATTATTAATGAGGATTTGGGAAGGTTAAGTTCTCATCTAATGATCAATGTTGTAACAAAATTGATCAACTTGAGATAAAATAAGTATGAATAAAATGTTTTCCTATGTTCGAGAGAATTAGGGAGTTCAACATCTAAGTAGGTTGAGAAACACTTAGATGGACTGTCGAAACTAATAATTTGGGGTTTCCCACAAGTCATGAGAACCCAATACTACATTTATTATTTAATGGGGACTAATAATCATAGTGATCACAACCCTAGTTCCTCTCTATCACTGATTTGAACCATTGAAATTTTAGTTTTGAGCTCTGAAGCAAGTTAAACCTTTAATTATTGTTTGATCATTAAAAAACCCCATTTTATCTTTTCGTATCATTTGTTTGAGTCAACTAATAGCTATAGTTTCAAATTAGTTTAATCTCCACTCAAATTGTTCCTCGTGGATTCGACCCCGACTCCAAAGTTGGGTAAATGTATTGACGACGACCGCCTTGCACTAAATTGACGTGTAAGTTGAGCGTTATCAATATAATTACGGGAGTTGAAAGAGCAATTAAAAGACTTTTTAGATAAAGGATTCATAATTCCTAGTATGTCCACTTAAGGCGCACTAGTGGTATTTGTGCATAATAAAGATGGCTCATTGAGCATGTGTATTAACTACCAGCAACCAAATAAGGTGACTATTAAGAATAAATATCCCCTTCTGAGAATTGATGACTTATTTGATCAATCACAAGCTACCAAGTGTTTCGCAAAGATTGATTTGAGATCGGGTTACCACCAAGTGAGGTTCGAAGAGAAGGATATACCCAAGATAGGTTTTCGAACACGGTACGGACCTTATGAGTTTCTCTTCATGTCCTTTGAGCTAACTAATGCACCAGCAACTTTTATGGATTTGATGAATAAGGTGTTCAAGCCATTCTTAGATATGTTTATGATATTTTTTATAGATGATATTCTGGTTTATTCAAGATCAAAAGAGGACCATGCCAGTCACTTACGAAAGTTATTACAGATTCTTTATGATTGCAAGTTACATGCAAAGTTCTCTAAATGTAAGTTTTGGTTAAAATCTATGGCATTCTTGGGTCATATTGTATCTAATGAAGGAATAAAGGTTGATACTCAAAGTATTGAAGTTATGAAGAATTGACTAAGACCGACAATGCCTACAGAGTTTCATAGTTTCCTTGGGTTGGCAGGATATTATAGAAGGTTTATTAAAGACCTTTAACAAAGCTAACACACAAAGTATCCAAGTTTCAATGGAATGACGCATGTGAAAGAAGTTTCCAAGATCTGAAGAACAAGTTAACTTCTACACCCATATTGGTACTTCCAGAAGGTACAGAAGGGTATGCAATGTCATCTGATGCTTCAAAAATTGACTTAGGATGTGTGTTGATACAACATGGTAAAGTAATAATATATGCCTAAAGATAATTGCATCCACACATGAAAAAATATCCAACATGTGATCTTGAGCTAGCAGTAGTTATATTCGCTTTAAATATATGGTGCCACTACTTGTATGGGATTCTTGTTGACATATATACTGACCATAATAGTTTTCAATATATCCTTAATCATAAGGACCTAAATTTAAGGCAAAGAAGATGGCTTGAGCTATTAAAAGATAATGATGTTGTTATCTCGTATCATCCAAGAAAAGAAAATATGGTAGCTGATGTGTTAAGTTGTAATTCTATGGTGAGAACTTATAGGCAGTCTATGAAAAGACAAGGGGTGAGTAAAGATCTATACCCACTAGCCATTTTGGGGGTTATCCTTCTTGAAACTCCAGATGATGGGCTTATTATGTATAAT
Organism: Capsicum pubescens; assembly: GCA_030864215.1. Classification (NCBI taxonomy): domain Eukaryota; kingdom Viridiplantae; phylum Streptophyta; class Magnoliopsida; order Solanales; family Solanaceae; genus Capsicum; species Capsicum pubescens. The sequence continues at coordinate 21,044,390 of CM061539.1, forward strand.
ACAGTCGAATCTTCATTAGTAGATAAAGTGAAAGAGAAGCGATATGCAGATCCTATTCTATTGCAGCTTAAGGAGAATGTACAATGTGGTATGACAAAGTCATTTGAGCTTACGCAACAGGGAGTACATTAGTGCCAAAATAGATTATGTGTGCCTAATGTAAATGGGCTAAGAAATAGAATTATGATGGAGGAACATCAATCAAGGTATTCCATCCATCCTGGGTCAACTAAAATGTATCATGATTTAAAAGGAGTGTATCGGTGGGGTGACATGAAGAAGAACATTGTAGAATTTGTATCCCAATGTACAAATTATCAAAGGGTAAGAGTAGAGAACCAAAACCTCAGAGATTATATGAAATGTATAGATCTTCCAATTTGGATGTGGGATATGATCAACATAGATTTTGTCACTAGGTTACCTCGCACACCTAGTAAGTTTGATTCCATATAGGTAATAGTTGCTAGACTTACCAAATCAGCACACTACCTACTGGTTAGGACCACTTGCACAGTTGAAGAGTATGCAAAATTATATATCAAAGAGATAGTTTAGATACATGGAATACCAGTATCTATTATATTAGATAGGGGAGATCAATTTACTAAAAAATTTTGAAAGTCTTTTCAAAGAAATTTGGGAGAACAAGTGAATTTAAGTATTGCTTTTCACCCTCAAACAGATGGACAAGCAGAACATACTATTCAAATACCTGAAGATATGCTATGAACATGTATATTGGAGTTTAAACGTACTTAGGATGATTATTTACCTCTCATCGAGTTCTCCTACAACAATAGCTATCATTCAAGTATCAAAATGGCACCATATAAAGCTTTGTATGGAAGGAAGTGCAGATCACTAATTGGGTGGTTTGAAGTGGGTGAAACTACCTTGTTCGGGACAGATCTTGTTCATCAAGCTATGGAAAATTTTAAAGCTATACAATAGTGGCTAAAAACAACCGAAACTCGACACAAGTCATATGCAGATGTTAGAAGGAGGGGGCTAGAGATTTCTATAGGTAATTTGGGTATTTTTAACGGTGTCACCAATAAAAGGGGTAATGAGATTTGGTAAAAAAATTTAACTATGTTCACATTTTATAGGCCTATATAAGATTACTCGAAGGTTTTTCCAAGTCGCATATGAGTTAGAGCTACCTCAAGAGCTCTTAACAGTTCATCCAGTACTTGACATCTTAATGCTTCAAAAGTGCATTGGAGATCCATCTCATATTACTCCTATTGAAGATGTACAAGTTACGAAAGATCTCACCTATGAAGAAATACCTACTGCTATTCTAGATTGATAAGTTAAGAAGTTAAAAAATAAGGAAATAACTTTTGTAAAGGTACTTTGGAGGAACCAGCAAGTAGAAGAAATCACATAAAAAGTTGAAGAAATGATGAAATCCAAGTACCCCCCATTTATTTGAATGCAAAGAGAAAGCCCAAGATGCTGAATTTGAGAAATAACAAGTAAGTATAATATGTAGGTACTATGTGATAACATGAATATTAAACTTAGGTTTGAAATTGTTTAGGTTAGACAGTTATGCTAACATTCGAGGATGAATATTCCTGAGGAGAGGATGTAACACCCCGTATTTTGCATATTCTTTTTCTATTCATATGGAGCTTGATATAGCCTTGTGGTATAGGTAATGGACGAGATTTGTTATGTGAGTATTGATGGTGTAAATGAAGTTCTAGATACTTCCCGTATGTTTTAATGTGACGCAACCAAGTTAACATCGATACAACTATTTAAACTTGGGATCATAAGTTAGTATTTGAATCTAAAGCTTAAAGTGACCAAGTGTATACAAGATGTAAGTTAGATTAAAAAGATTAAGGACTGAAAATAGAATAAAATATTGAGGTGCTTTCTTGACTTAATTAAGATACTAGGTGAGTCACCTACTTGAGCTATTTGGACCAAGTTAATGTACCCAAGGCTATGGATCATATTTGGGCCTATATTAATGTACTCATTTGGGCCCAAACTAAGAAAAAAAGAAAGAAATTTTTGAAAAGGCCCAACGTTTAAATCTGCCAAGGCCCAATTTAATTGGGCCCAACTAAGAATTAAGCAAGCAGGTGCATCACCTACTTTGACATTTTGAGTAGCTCAAACCCTTAAGTAGGTGCATAACTTACTTGGACTAATTTGTGGCTAAAAATAGGGTCAAAAAGGGAGGTTCTAAAGCGCTCAATATAAGACCAATACAGCTTATCTTTTTACTCATTTTTAACACAATATCCAACATTTTAACTTCAGCTTGCTCCCTTTTATATCAAGGATAAGAACGGCAACCCTAAAATTTCTTCTAGGGTTATTGAAGAGACCTTCACCTTTGTAAGTGAAGGTAAGTGAAAACACTTAAGGTTTAGCTTAATTATCTCATGGAAGATTAGGAAAGCATATTATAAGTGCTTAATTATAAATACATGGAAGAATATAAAACAAGTTACCTACTCACTTTTCTTTATTTTTAAGAGATATCTCTTTTCTTCTTTGATTTAAAGTGTGAAAGAAAGTTGAAGTTCTTGAAGAATTCAAATTAAAGGGATAAATTATAGAAAATTAAGGTAAAGTGACTGCTCTATTTACTCTTCCGTATATATGAATTTTGGAAAGAATTATGGATCTATTGTTATTGAGAACTCAAGGGATGATGATTTCAATATTTGGTTATTGCCAGAAAGGTAAGTTGGATGATGAGTTCAATATTTGGTTGTTGTGACAAAGGTAGGTTGGGGTTGTTTTATGGACTATTTTATGTGTATATGTTGGAGACTACCAGGTTGATGTTGGGGAAAGGTGTGACTATTTGGTATTGAAATATAGAAGAAGGGTATGGTGGTACACCACTGAACTAATTATTAAATATGTTTATTACCTATCCTATTTTATGTATCATGTGGAGGGTGTAATGAACCAAAGTTAATTTGAGGGATCTTATAAGAATCTATATGGTATATGGATGTAATTGTAGGAGCAAAGGGTTAAAATAACAGTAGTTAAGAGTAAGACAGGGGTTTTAGGGGATCTAGCGGCTATTGGTGAGCTCTGGATTGATTCAGGGCCTTTCGAGTTTGTTATATATGTTTTGGCATGGTACAGTAGTTAAGAGTAAGGCAGGGGGGTTTTCTAACCCTAACTACGTCTATGTATCTTTTAGAGGCTTTGTATACCAATGTAAAGTTAAGCATGATAGTGTCTTATCTTTTAGCTTTTATGGGCCCAATGGCCAAGTCATGTATATATAGTTTTGGGCTTGTTGTTTATCTCTTATCGGTGCATTATATCCATGTATGGCACAAACTTTGGTTATTATAGTTACATGCATTAGAAGTACAAGGTTATGGATTGGTGCTCTCGAGCCTTTCCGACTACAAGTGTTTGTCCACCCCAATGGGATTTGAGGCATGAAGAAGGTTATTAGGACTAGTTCTTATAATTGGTTGAGTTGCATATAATTAGTTATTACTTGAGAATTTCTATGGCTCTATTTGATGCATTGTATTGGAAGAGGTGTAAATCATCCATTGTCTAGTTTGATGTTGTTAAGGTAAGACCATGGGATATTGATCTTTAGCAGGAATTATGGGGAAAAGTGATGTTTATTCAGGAGAAGCTTCTAGCAACTCAGAGTAAGTAGTAGGAATATGCAGACCAAAAAGTGAGGATATAGATATGTTGCTTAAGATTTCACCTATGAAAGATGTTATGAGATTTAGTAAGCTTTGTCCACGGTATATTGGGTAATTCAATATTCTTAAGCGCGTGGGGATAGCGACCTAAAGATTAGCTTTGCCTCTAAGTTTGTTGAAAGCTCACCCTGTATTTTATGTGTTCATGCTAAAAAAAAGCACCATAGAAATGATAACTACATCCATTGGGATTTGATCCTGTTCGATGTGAACCTCCCATACGAGGAGGAAATTATGGCCATCATAGATAAAGAGGCCTACAATTGAGATCTATAGAAATTAAATTTGTGAAGATCTAGTGGAAAAATTATCCTATTGAGGAGGCTACTTAGGAGACTGAACAGACATGCGTGGCAAGTATCCCCGTCTTTTCACCTAGTTAGGTAACTCTTTTCCTTTGTTTTATTTTTAGCCCATTCTAGGAAGAATAGTTTTTAAAATGGTATCTAATGTAATAATAAATTTTATTGTTATAGCATTTTAGGACATAAGTAACCTTCTAGAATTTCCCCTAGTAAGAGAGTTGATAAAATCTCAAGGTAGGGTGGTTTCAAATGAGACTCTAGTGTTGTGTGTTAGTTGTGATTTATGATTCATGATGTGATGTTGGTGATGTTTGTTAGAGGATGATTAAGTGGCATAGTTCCCAAAGGAATTTTTGGGATGGTAAATAAATTCACAAAACTCCAGTTTTAGAGGTTGTTGCATCAAAGTTAATTTTGTGGTGTATTAAGTGCGAGATGTGTATTATGAAATAGGATTAGATTTTAACCTTTTCTGAGTTAATGCTTAAGGATCATTGTAGAGGCACTGCAGTAAGACTGATATAGTGGTTGATGTTAGTAGTAGCGGAGGTAGTATTATAGCAATATACCATTTTAGCAAGCCAAATTCCACCACCACGATGCTAATACAATGATAAATAGGAAGCTACATGGACAATATATAGATTAAATCATATTACATTAGTTTTTTCAGAGTTTTATTTCATACACTCAAAATTGTCATTCTAAACTTCTATGAGGCGATTTCTCCCAAGGCTAAGGTGATTTTCTCATTGAGATAAGTAACTCCATACACCTTTTACATTATAATCCTCTACTACCCTAGAATCATTAGGAAAACTTATTGGGGTAGATTTATGGGTGAAACCCCAGGTTCATGAACTTGCAGGAAAAGGCCTAGATTAGATATAATATCATCTAGAATTGCTTCTAGGATCTACATTAACACTTTCTATCATAAAATTGATGCTCTTGAGTGTAAATGGTAAGAGTTGGGTGCTTTTTAATGGTTGAAACCCCCTTAGCTAATACCATAGGTTGTAGGAATTGTTAGAACTAGTGGGGTTGAACCTGAAGGCTTAAAATTAAAGAATACATGATTAATTACTCTTGTATTGTGATTGTCTATATTTTGAACATTCTGAAGCATTAAGGAAGGTAAAGACTCCTGTAAATTAGCGTACTTGAGCATATTCTATGGTTGATATAGATTTATGTGGAGTTAGACTTGATTTGGTCGCTTGTACATTCTTGAATTGATTGCATGCTGATTGGTCTTTCAAATATAACTTGTGATTTGTCGATTGTTGTCTTAACAAGGCTTGTATGCTTAATATGTAAATTGTTGATACCTATTGAATAACTATTGATAATTGAAGTACATTTGTAATATTTGTGTACTTATCGTACTGTCCTAATAAGATAATAGAGAGCAGAACCATATTATAATATATTGAGAGAGGTGAGGGTACATATATACATATATACATATATATATATATATATCCCTGTTGTCTAGTGGATCATGTCCAATGTGAACTTACAGATAATCAGATACTTTAGAGGCTCAAGTACTATACTGGTACGGTAAATGGACTTTAGTGGATCCCTGTAGGTCATGATTATTGGAAAAAATAAGACCTATTCATTAGCATATGTGTACAAATGAGTGATTATGATGAGATTTATCATGGTATATGGTGCAAATAATGAGATATAAAAGATATATATATACATATATATATGTGTAAGAGAGAGAGAAAGAGGGAGATTAGTATGGACATAGATCCTTGTTTTGTGATGTTACTGTGAGATTGTTGAGTTCATGATGATTAATGAAGTTCATTGGTGAATTATATATTCTTGTTTTGTTTACATTATTTGTTGCGAGACGAGATGATTTGTTTGGTGGTTAAGATTACTTATTTATAGATTAAGCTCCTATCTACTAGTTTATTTGATTCTAGAGATATACTTGCTACTAAATTGGGTCGGTCAATGATGCCTACCATTATATAGTGGTTTATATTGATACAACTCATGTACTCTTCTCATGCTAAGTGAAGCTTGTGTTTTAAGAAATTTAAATGCGACCTTATCTCGAATACTTCTACCTAATTCTATCTGAGGGTGGGCTACTTGCATTCTAGCTACCACAAATCCTCCTAGTGGATGTTTTCCTTCTTCCGGACAATGATGCTACTTCTTTCATTGGTTTTGGATTATTCTTAGACCAATGCTTTTGATTAGTGTCTTTGTATGGTGACTTTTGAGTCTTGGGAATTTGCTAATTTCTTTCCACATGTTTTTCATTAAAGTTTTAAGATTTTGATGATTTATTTTGCAAAACTCTGGTTGTTGTTTAAAATGAAATAATCAAGTCCAAGATTGAAGTGTATGATATGGTTCTTCCATCGGAGGGTTAGAGTGGGCACACTCACGGCCACTTAGATCATGACACAAGATATTTAGATTGGTTGCTAATAATTGTTATTCTATTCTCATTAATAGATAGACTCCTGATTTTTACTCATTATTCTAGGAGGTAAAGAAAGGTGATCCTATATCCCAACTTTATTGATTCTTTCCATAGAGGTATTGTCTAGAAATTTAAATTACTTATTCATAAAAAGATTTCAAGATCCTTATAATGCCTAAGAAGATTGATGTCATGACCTAAGTGGTCGTGAGTGGCACCTACGCTAACTCTAGTGGGAGAGATATTTAAGCAAAGCCTTAACTAATTTACTTAACACATTAAGACAATAAAATAAAAAGTCTCAAAATTAATTAAATAAGAAATGCTAAAGTCTAACTATTACATCCCAGAATCTGAAAGTCATCTTACAAAGGACACTAACAAAACAAGTCTAACAATAAATCCAAAATCACTATTAAATAAAACATTGTCCGAAAGAAAGATAACTGCAACTATGAAGATTTGTAGCAACCTGAAAGAGAGTATCTCACCCTCAAATTGGGTCGACTGAAGGCGCTAGATATAACGTCACGTTGAAGTCTCTGGAACACAATCTACACTCAATAAAAAAGGTATAGAAGTAGTATTAGTACAAACACTATGTATTGGTATTCACCATAGACCGACTCAAAATAGAAATAGGTATATCTCTTAAATAAATAAACTATGCAAATAGGTACATCAATACATAATTCACATAAGTACACCAGCCATATGATTCACCTAATCTTTGACACTTTAGGGTCAACAAATAATGAAATGTAAGTTACTGAACAAGTAAAGCAAACCATCATGGAACAACTCTGTAATATGATGTAGTCACTTCACAACTAGGGATTAACACCCATACTGATCTTATGATAATACTGTTATGTAACTTAAAAACTCTCAGTACCATATTAGAACTCATCATTTTCATTTATTTGCACATACATACTAAAGGGTCTTATTTTTGCCCAACTATCCATGACCTACAAGGGACAACATAGGGTCAATATACCGTACTGGCATGGCACCTTCCTATTTCATACCCATTCATCTATAATCTCATATTGGACTCAAGCCACTTAATGATAAGAATAGTGTATATATGCTTAATCTTTTTCAAAATATCTTGGTATACAACTATATCTTAGGATACCATCAATTGTACACATCAAGTTAACAAGAGTAAACCATTTAATACATGCTACAATAATACTAAGCTTATACATACAAGTAATGTCAATCCAAACAAATAAATCAATCACAAATTGTATCAAAATCAATCAACATGCTCATCAAATCATAATACATACCTGAGACTATTTCATGTATAACTCCACATACAATATCATCTATCTCAACTGAAGAATTTGGAGCAAGCAATCTAAACCATTGCAGCATTTTCTTTCTTCAATGCCTTTGAATGATCACGATCTAAAAAAACAACATTAAAATTAATTAATTAGCTACTCTTTTATTTTACATTTTTGGGATTTCAGACTCACCAACTCTAACCTTATTTGCAGTTTATAATGTTACCCAAGGGTCAATTAATGATATAAGCACACTTAACATATACCCTTTGAGACCATTCACATGAAGTAAAGTCAAGGATCTCAAAGAACTACAAGCTATGTCCATGTGAAGAGAAGCATTGGAGGAACTTGAAGTGAGCCAACAAAAGACATACAATGTGTGGGAGGTCCAAGGAAAAAAGGAAGAAGTGGACAATAATTTTGCAAAGTTTTGAGAGAAAAATGACAAGCTATGCCATAGTACAAGTAGTTATATGATGCTACAGTAACCACAATAAAACTTTACGAAACTTTGGCGATGGAATAGTGAGTTGTGTGATGTTGTTGTTCAGTTTAGCAATACTAGCCGTTCAAAACTGGTCTTTTAGTGTACTTCTAAAACAAATATTATGTTGCTAAATGAAAAACTATAAATACTTTTCTTAGTCAGTTTTCCCTTATTTTTGAGGTAGAATGTTAAGAATACTCTTAAACTTTTAATTTGCTAAGTAACTAGTGATAGTTAACCTTGTAGTTCATCTTAAGAGAGTGATTAAGGATGGAATCTCTTTATTGGTTGTTTTAACTTCTTTTAGCTTAATCCATCATCGAGTCTCCTATTTGTGGATCTCATTTGATTTTCTCATTATTAGCTGAGTTAGGATTTTTGTAATTAGGTTGTAATCAATTAGGAGGTGAGGGTATAAAGCCCCTTGTTGCCCATAATTATAGCTTCTTAGATTTAATCTATCAGATCTTTTATTCATTTCAATTCTGCATTAGTTTGATTCTAATCTTTTTAATTAGAATTTTATCATTAAATAACCATATTAACCATTTACTAGTTTCACCATACTCTCATTATCTCAATTTATGGAGTTTCTACTCTAGTTATCTCTTTCTAAACATTTTTTATGCTAGTTTCATCTTTATTGAACTCAAGATTTCCAATTACCATTATTCATGTTTAAAAACAAATGATTCTTACTAGAAAGCTTTAATTTATACTTTAGAAGAAATTCTAGATGATATTACATCTACCTAGAGGCTTTATCCTACTTTTAGGAACCTAGGGTTCTACCCTATAAATCACCCTAACAATTTCTCTATTGATTCTAGGATGTTAATGGATTATTACTAGATGGAGGAATTGATGAAAGAACTTACCTCAATGAAATATTTTTTTCCCCGAACTTAATAAAATTGCCTTTCTTGAGAACTGAAACATTATTTTAAGTTTATGGGATAAAACACAGAATATAACACTTAAAAGGTGTTTTGTGTCGCACTTTTCAGCGCAGTGGACCCATTTCTCACCATAGTGGGTTGTTGTAGTGGAAAAGTACTTGCTACAGAAACCTTGAAGAAATTCATTAGTCTCATTAAGTCGGGACTCCTTACCGCTACGACGATCCTACTATAATGGGAATTTTGCTGCTACAACATTCCTTAAAAAGTAGCTTGGGAAGAGTTGTTTCCCATTCACTTTGACAACATACTTTATCAATTTTAGACATCACGAAGTATCCCAATGTAGCAAGCCATTAAACTACATGCTATGACTTTATTTTTAATCTCAAAGGTCTAGATTACTTGGTCACCCCTAACAAAATACAACACCCTAAAATACAACATCGTGAATCAAGATTCACCACACATAGTCACAATACAAATTTTACCATTCAAACCACCCCATTTTGAGATTTTATTATCTCAACTCACTAGGGGAATTATAGAAGGCTACTTCCTAACAACTTTATAATGACAAGGAGGTTCATTACAAGTTATAATATTAATCATTTAGCTTATGTTGATGATTCTATTATTTCTACTTCTTTTAATAAAAATACACGTTAACTGATCATGGAGAGACTAGGGGAGTATGAGAGGCAATTTGGATAGAATATTAATAAATAAAAAAGTTCATTCTTTGTGTTTCACAAGACTTTAAATGCCAAAATATAGGAGGTTGAAGACTGTACTATTTTTCCAAAGGTAAATTTCCCTTAATTTATATAAAATGTCCAATCGGTCAATCTAGGAAAAGGAAATGTTATTTTGAAGAGCTTCTGAAGAAAGTGCAAAATAAGTTACAATTTTGGAAAAATAAACTTTGATATTTTGGAGGAAAGGTTATGTTTATAAATGATGTGTTTCATATCATCCCAATTTACTTTTTATCTATTATAAACACCCAAAGATGTTTTATATGACCTACACATAGTCTTTTGCCATATTTTTGCGGAATTTTAAGGAAGAAGGGATAGAAAACACATGATGTCATTGAATAATTATTTGACCAAAGATCAAGGTTGGTTAGGGTTTAGATATTTATTTGATATTGTAACACCCAATATGTTTCTAGACATATACGACTAAGTTAACATCGATGAAGGTAGTTAAGCTTGAAAAGTAAGGTGTTTTTTGTAACACCCCATATTCTGCATGTACTAGTTCTACTTATATGACACTAGATATAACCTTATGGTACAGGTAATGGACTTGGTATCCTACATGATTAGTGACGGTAAGATAAGTTTGAAGGAACTGCCCATATATTTAAATGTGGTACGATCAAGTTACCATCGGTAAGAGTATTTAAACTAGGGATCATAAGTAGGTATTTGAGTCTAAAGTTTAAAGTGACCAAGTATACATAAGTTTTAAGTTTAATTAAAGGGATTTGGATCTGAAAATGAAATAAAATATGAAGGTGCTTGCTTGAGATATTTAAGCTAGTAGGAGAGTCACCTACTTGAGTTATATGGATCAATTTAATGGAAAAAAGTCTAATGTATTATATTTAGGTCTATATTAATAAACTAATTTACGGCCCAAACTGAGTAAAATAAATGGGAAAGAGAAAGGGCAACCCAACACCAAAATCTGTCTCAAGATCCCAATAAGTTAAAGGACCATTTTAGACATGAATAAAGTAAGTAGATGAATCACCTACTTTTACCTTTTAAGAATATTGAACTCCTTAAGTAGGTACATCACCTACTTAGACCAATTTGACTAATTTGTGGTCCAAAATGCAGCAAAAGAGGAAGCCAAAATAGAGCATTTAAAAGACCAACTTTTTGGTCATTTCCATCATTATTAAGTTAGAAAAATCAAATTTTATCTCTCAAGTTATTCAATTTCTTTCAAGGCTTAGTACAACCACCTCAATTTTCTCTTAGGTTTCTTGAGGAAACCCTTCTCATTCCCAACCAAGGTAAGTGAAAATAACTATGGTTTATCTTTAATTCTATCATGGGGAGTTATGGAAATTAAGTTACTTTTGGTTGAAGTATGGGACAATCCCTTTTGTGCAAGCTTGGCAGTCCACTTTTTTTTCAATCTCTAAGATATTTTTAGTAGTATTTGGTTCAACTTGAAGGTAAACTTAGAGTCTTGATGGAGTACAATTAAGGAAAGCAAAAATCAGAAATGAAGGAAAGGTTATTGCCCCAATTTTGTCCCTCTTTATGTATAGTTATTGATGGAGAATTTTATATATATTATTGTTAAGAACTCATGGGATGGTGATCGAAATCTGTGAGTTCACTATCTTATATTTTGTTTAAGGATTTAGAGACTATTTAGGTGTTGTCTATATGTGTTATTTGAGGGTCTGAATAGTCTTACTACCCGTTATGCGTTTAGCTACTATTTTACAAGGATTACATTATAATTAGTTGCTAATATTGGATCCATTATGTACTTATGTAGTAGATTACCACCTAGAAGGAAAGAAGAATAATTCATTGTAATAATCAGGTTGTACAACAAGGTATGTAAGTCTATTCTATTTAATATTCTTTGGCTTGATATCTTATACCCGTGTACTAATAAAGTGAGCTTCAGAGATGATCTTTCATGATAAAAGATACAATATGATGGTGTAAATGGACCTTTTCTTTACTTTCCATGGTATAAAAATGTGTCAAAGTGTCACATGTTTCTATTATATGAGTCCATAACATCCCAGATTGTACATGTTAAGAGTGTCACATATTGGATATACAATCTGTCCAAAATTGCTTCAATTGTCTAATTGATCATATACTTCTTTTGCCTCACCTGCTCAAATGTTCTTTTCTTTGTATATTATTTCCATCATGTTTAGGTATAAGGTGACCTTATATAGTCCTTACCTATTTAATATATAGTTTATATTTCCTTACGTGGGATGCACATTTATTTCTAATTAGAATCTGCCCACGTGCCTCAATAGTAACCATGCTCACGTACCCTTCTAATTCTTATTACCTAGTAAGTATTTATTATACAGTCCAACCCTCTTTAGTTTAGGATTTACATGTCTTCACTTGGTATGCACATACTCCCCAATTTGAAACGTCTAGATTTCTACACTTGGACCTTCCATAATTGTTATTTGCTATCTAAGATCACTTGCCCACTAGTTATACATATTAATGGTTCATTTGTTACATGTCCTCACTTTTCATATGTCTTCATTGCTCATTTGTGAAAATATTAGATACCTAGGGATGAGGTATATTGTGTCATATAAGTTCCTAAGTATTACTACATCGACCCTACATTTGTTTACTATATCATTATTGCTACCTCAATCATATTATTCACATGTATTCTTCTACTGGTCCGTAGTTCCAAAGTTCAATAATTGTATGACCACCAAAAGAACAATCTCAAAAATTAAGAAACAAGGTAAAGTGAATCTATGGAATTATAGGTGGCAGCTCTAGGGTTATGATACCTAGCATGGGCCAATCCCAATTGATGTATTTATGGGTGGGGGCTCAAGGGTTATGATACCTAGCATTGGTCAATCCCAATAAATATATTTATGGGCGACAACTCGGGGTTATGATACCTAGCATGGGCCAATACGATTTGTATATTTATGAGGACCTTATCTCGGGGGTTAAAATGCCTAGCATGGGTCATCCTCTTCTACCACTGACCATCTGGTCATTTGTATCACATACTAACAAAGTTAATAAAGCAACGAAGAACAATTAAAGAAAATAATGTTACGTATAAGATTCCACAAGTATAAGCAAAGGCGGTCTTCTATCCTTATCTATACATTTGGACCTAATTTCATATGAGCTCATGTTTTACATATAGTTACTTTATACCTTGTATATTTAGTACATTCTTTTGTACTTACGTACCTCATGGGGAATACTATGTTTTATGCCATAGGTGCAAGTATTTCAGCTAATAGATCTCCCTAAAGAAGCACAGAATACTCAGCAGTTATTGGTGAGCTACACGTTGTTTATGGGCTTTGCCGAGCCTTTAGAAAGTATTTGTTATTGTACTATAGTTAAGGGTATGGAGGGATCCTATCCTGGACTAATCTAAAGTTGTCTATCTCTTAGAAACTTTATAGACTACTATTAAAGTAAAGTTGTAACACCTCGATTTTCTGAACCGGAATACTACACGGTGCTCATGACCCCGAAGGACCACAAGCTAATCCATGACTGATATCTATATCTGTATACTGTATAATATATCATAAAATGCAGAAATATGAACATGAAAGGCCATAAGGTTCGAACTGAATAAACGTCTGATAACAAAATGTCTGAAAAAGGTATAACAATACAAAAACAAGTCATAAATACTAAAAATAATGAGATCTGAATATCTAATTTAACATCTAATCTGAAAGCCTCTAACTAAATTGAATAAGGATTTAAAGGAACATGTCTCCAACTAACTCCATCTAGCAACAGAATAGTAAATGTAGCAATAATCATATCGTCCTCGAATGTGAAGGACTCACTGCAAACTCTGAACACTGGAATGCTACTGCTGATCTGGAGCTCGTGCCTCTGAACCTATGGTGTAACATAAGAGAAATCACCATAGCGTAAATGCTGTACTGAGTATACAAATAAGGTAGGCTAAATGCAAAGGGTTATATGCATAAACAATGCTAACTAATATGAACGTGAGAATATATATACGTATACATAACTGTAACTGAACTCGTGGAGATACTGACTACTGAGTCTGAATACTGACAACATGAGTGTACTGATACTGAGATACTGAATAGATGAATGACTATTTCTGACAGTTCGAATTATGAAGAACTGGTCTAGTTTACTGTGTCTGACAGTCCTGAAGATGAATACTGATATCATAAATTCTGATAACTGATATGACAGATACATGAGTTCAGAAAACTGATATAACTAATATAACTATGATGATCGTCCTAACCGATGTAACTGATACTGAGCGAATGTATCTAACAGTCTAAGTTCTGATGGAACTATTTGAGTTCCATTCTACTTGGAGCAACTAAATCTGAGATCAGTCCTATCTAGCGGGTGATCATGAGTATACTGATAATAAGGATGATTTGGCTTAGTTTGAGATCAGTCCTATCTAGCAGGTGATCTTTAAATATAATGATTCTGATACAGATTAATTTGAGATCATTCCTAGCTAATAGGTGATCTTGAAGTCTATTTACAATGATAAGCATTGACTGTATCTAACAGTACTAAATCTATACTACTAAGCTGAGGTGACTGTGTCTCAAAGCCCTAATTCTGTAACTGAAACTGTGGGATGTGTTCATCTAACCGACATGTCCCAAGCTAAGTTGACTGGGTCCAATCTCTGCCCTGAGTGGAAGGGTGTCAGTACTGTGCCACCAGTAAAGACATCTACTGTGGAGTCAGTCCTAATCTAGAGGGTGACTCCTGGGATCAGTCCTATACATATAAATGTGCTAACGGGTGACCACTGAGTATGTCAGTCCTATCTAAATGGTGACATCTCGTACCTACGTTGGCTATGTAGTTCTGGAACGTAGGGATTGCTTTAAAAGATCTCAGTCCTAATCTAGCGGGTGAGTCCCCATCCCTAGGCTCACTCGGTGCTGAATCCTACTCCCATTTGAAAGACACTGAACTGAATAACTGGGTTGAACTAAATAACTTAACTGAACTAATTTGCTGAACTGATACTGATTAACTGAACTGAAAATAGTGGTATTATTTAGCGGAGCTAAAACTGAGTTTACTGGATTCTGATGATGGATAGAATATAATAAGTTCTGAGGACTGATTAGGAGTATTGAAGTTACTGAGATTTACTGTGATTACTGAAGTTACTGAGCACTGAGATTACTGAGAATATTGAACTACTGAGATTACTGAGTTTTCCTGAGTCACATGACTGACTGATTTCTATAGATCATAGCTTGACTGAGAGTATCATGAAAACATGAAATGGCTCTAGGCACACAGCTATTTTTTTGGGTACAAGTACCCCCAGGACTCGATGGAAGGAAACTGACACACATGACTGACTTGATCATAAGAGTAGAGTCCATAATCCACAATATCATAAATAAGGGATTTCATACTAAGCATGGTTCTCAACAATCTATTTCATGGAAGGGAATTTCATACAACATGTATATACTTGCATAGATTTCAATATCATGCTCATTACATATTACAACCACAATCCATAATATCATAACTTGGGGAATTTCATGAAGTACATGGGTATTCTACATCTTGTACATGAGTGGGTTTTGCAAGTAAGCATAGCATAATTTCATAAGACTAGTTCATGAGTAATCCAACAGTGTTCACAAGACACATTATCAACATGGATGACATTGAATCATAGAGTCCTACCATGTATCCTTCCCTTAGTCACAATTTAGCTATAATGCATGATTTCTAGTCTCTTAGGTATTTTATCCAACACCTTACATGTACAACTTAGGCATAGGTGTAAATCATACAATTACTCATCATAAATAATCAAACTTACATGTTTTCAACTCATATGATGTCATAGATTCATAATAACACATAATGATTCTATCTTGGCATCATTCAACACATAAACGTGATCAACAATCCATTCATAACATGAAAACCATAATATATAGTTTTAGAAAAGGGTTCTTGAACTTCATGGACAAAAGGAGTCCATGAATGAACACACGCATACCTTAGAAAGGAAACCTTGATGATTTGCTGGACAGTTCTTGGATTGGGAAACTTAATTCTTGATTATCTTGGAAAAAGGCTTGAATCTTGCTTTTGAGAATTTAGTTTGATGGAAACCCTAATCTTGTGGTTGAGAGTGTAAGAGAGGGTTTTTGAGATGCTTAACTGAAGAAAAATAGGAAAAATTATGCCTCTTTAGGGCTATAAGTCGTGGAAGGTGAAGGAAATGATCAAAATACCCTTGCAAAAACACCCTTGAATTGCTGGAAAAATATACTTGACGCCATCTGTGACAGGGCGTCAGGTCTGTGATAGGCCGTCATGAATGGTCATCACAAAAGGGGTCCAAATTCTTGATTTTCTGCCCAGTGCTGACAACATCGTCATAATATCATCAGAATGTGAAGACGTCGTCAAAAAGATCGTCAGAAACGTGATAGCCCGTCAGAAACGTCGTCACCGTTTTCCAGCTTGACATGCTGGAATAAAATGGGGATAACTCTGTGCTCCGATATCGTATTTAGGAGAAATTGGTATCATTGGAAAGCTAATTCAAATAGATTTTATTTTATATATAGTAAACCACCTAGTTATTCATAAACAATGAGTTATGGTCGATTGAATTTGACCCAAGTTTTGGTGTTCACTAAAACTTGAACGATAGGAAAGCTTTCAACCTGTACTTGAGTTAGGGGACCTCTATGATCTAAATTTATGCTCAAATAGATTCCCACACTACATAATTTATTAACACACTAAATTTATATAGGATTTGAGGCTTTTGAAACATTCACGCATAGGAATGACGGATTTTCATTCTAGTCCAAAATGTGGGGTATTACAATATCTCCCCCTTGGGAACATTCGTCCTCGAATGATACTGGATTATATGAGGGAAAAGACAACTTACACGAATATATATCATGAATGACTGATCATCATTTCATGGCTGACATGACTGAAAACTGAGCATATCATACTGTACATATATATCTGATGCATGGGTAGCTGATTTATGAATGTAAGACTGAGAGTTCTGATAAATTTAGAATGCATATCTGATGTTTAACTGATAAGTTGAATCCATGCATATCTAATGCATGATTATATGACTGACATGATACGTGAATACATGACTGAAAGTACTGATAAGCTGACCAAGCATATCTGATGCGTGAATACATGACTGAACTGACTCACGAACATGCGATTGAACATGCAATGGTAAAGGCACTAAGATTGAACTGAAACATGAGAACATGACTTATTCTTCTACATGACATATGTACTAAACATCATGAACTGAACTGAACCTCTGAATACTTGACTTACATTTTAGGTCTAACTTGAAGGTCAACTTATGAGTACCCTCTATTCTAGACTGAATTCATTATACAAGGAGAGATTGAAGGATCCAAGGCATGAGAGCATTAAGGGAAAGTGGGGCATCTCCCCCTTAGGACACTATGTCCCTCTAAGAACGCTTACCTTATGGAGATACTGGGTGATGCACAGGGCATCTACAAACTAGATTATAACTAAACTTCGGGAGTTAGAAACTAATGAATGATGCATGAGATGAACTGAACTTGCAACTACTAGGAGGTTCTACCTTGAAATTGTTACTTTCTCTGAGGTTTTGGATAGCATGAATAGATGCAAGGATGAGAAAACAAGCTATACAAATCTGACAGCTCGATTGCTAAACTGACTTGCTGGCATGACATGAATATTGAAAGAAGGAAAACTGTTCCTAAAACATTTCATAACCTCCTGCACATAAGTGTGGTGCACAACACACGCATGTACAAGACTCTACTAGATGTGGCTTTCAGACTTCCTAGGACTTTATTGAACATTAGGCTCTGATACTAAGTTTGTAACACCTCAATTTTCTGAACCGGAATGCTACACGGTGCTCATGACCCCGAAGGACCACAAGCTAACCCATGACTAATATCTGTACCTGTATACTGCATAATATATCATAAAATATGGAAACATAAATATGAAAGGCCATAAGGTTCGAACTGAATAAATGTCTGATAACAAAATGTTTGAAAAGGGTATAACAATACCAAAACAAGTCATAAATACTGAAAATATTGATATCTGAATATCTAATCTGACATCTAGTCTAAAAGCCTCTAACTGAACTGAATAAGGAGCTGAAGGAACATGTATCCAACTAACTCCATCTAGCAATGGAATAGTAAATGTAGAAATAATCACATCATCCTCGAATAAGAAGGACTCACTACAAACTCTGTACACTAGAATGCTACTGCTGATTTGGAGCTCGTACCTCTGAACCTATGGTGTAACATAAGAGAAAGCACCATAGTCAAAATACGTCAGTACGTCTGAATGTACTGAGTATCCAAGTGAGGTAGGCTAAATGCAAAGGGTTGTATGCATGAACAATGCTGACTAATATGAATGTGAGAATACATACATGCATACATAACTGTAACTGAACTCGTGGAGATACTGACTACTGAGTCTGAATACTGACAACATAAGTGTACTGATACTGAGATACGGAATAGATGAACGACTATTTCTGACAGTTCAAATTATGATGAACTGGTCTGGTTGACTGTGTCTGACAATCCTGAAGCAGAATACTGATATCATGAATTCTGATAACTGATATGACTAATACATAAGTTCAGAAAACTGATATAACTGGTATAACTGTGATGATCGGCCTAATCGATGTAACTGATACTGAGCAACTGTATCTGACAGTCTAAGCTCTGATGGAACTATCTGAGTTCTATTCTACTTAGAGTGACTAAATCTGAGATCAATCCTATCTAGCGGGTAATCATGAGTATACTGATAATAAGGATGATTTGACTAAGTCTGAGATCAGTCCTATCTAGCGGGTGATCTTTAAATCTAATGATTCTGATGCTGATTAATTTGTGATCAGTCCTAGCTAATAGGTGATCTTGAAGTCTATTTACAATGATAAGAATTAACTGTATCTAACAGTACTGAATCTATACTACTAAGCTGAGTTAACTGTGTCAAAAAGCCCTGATTCTGTAACTGAAACTGTGGGATGTATTCATCTAACCGACATGCCCCAAGCTAAGCTGATTGCGGTCCAATCTCTTCCCTGAGTGGAAGGGTGTCAGTACTACACCACCCGTAAATACATCTGTTGTGGAGTCAGTCCTAACCTAGCGGGTGACTCCTGGGATCAGTCCTATACATATAAATGTGCTAACAGGTGACCCCTAAGTATGTCAGTCCTATCTAAAAGGTGACATCTCATACCTAAACTGGCTACGTAGTTCTGGAACTTAAGGATTGCTTCTAAGGATCTCAGTCCTAATCTAGTGGGTGAGTACCCATCCCTAGACTCACTCGGTGCTGAATCCTACTTCCATCTGAAAGACACTGAACTGAATAACTGGGTTGAACTAAATAACTTAACTGAACTGATTTTCTGAACTGATACTGATTAACTGAACTGAAAATAGTGGTATTGTTTAGCGGAGCTAAAACTGAGTTTACTGGATTCTGATAATGGATGGAATATAATGAGTTCTGAGGACTGATTAAGAGTACTGAAGTTACTGAGATTTATTGTGATTACTGAAGTTATTAAGCACTGAGATTACTGAGAATACTGAACTACTGAGATTACTGAGATTTCCCGAGTCACATGACTGACTGATTTCTATAGATCATGGATTGACAGAGAGTATCACAAAAATATGACATGGCTCTAGGCACACAACTACATTTTTTGGGTACAAGTACCCCCAGGACTCGATGGAAGGAAACTGACACACATGACTGACTTGATCATATGATAGATTCCATAATCCACAATATCATAAATAAGGGATTTCATACTAAGCATGGTTCTTAACAATCTATTTCATGGAAGGGAATTTCATACAACATGTATATACTTGCATAGCTTTCAATATCATGCTCATTACATATTACAACCACAATCCGTAATATCATAACTTGGGGAATTTCATGAAGTACATGGGTATTCTACATCTTGTACATGAGTGGGTTTTGCAAGTAAGCATAGCATAATTCCATAAGACTAGTTCATGAGTAATCCAACAGTGTTCACAAGACACATTATCAACATGGATGACATTGAATCATAGAGGCCTATCATGAATCCTTCCCTTAGTCATAATTTAGCTATAATGCATGATTTCTAGTCTCTTAGGTATTTTATCAAACACCTTACATGTACAACTTAGGCATAGGTGTAAATCATACAATTACTCATCATAAATAATCAAACTTACATGTTTTCAACTCATATGATGTCATAGTTTCATAATAACACATAAAGATTCTATCTTGGCATCATTCAACACATAAACATGATCAACAATCCATTCATAACATAAAAACCATAATATATAGTTTTAGAAAAGGAATCTTGAACTTTATGGACGAAAGGAGTCCATGAATGAACACACGCATACCATAGAAAGGAAACCTTGATGATTTGCTGGAGAGTTCTTGGATTGGGAAACTTAATTCTTGATTATCTTAGAAAAAGTCTTGAATCTTGCTTTTGAGAGATGAGTTTGATGGAAACCCTAATTTTGTGGTTGAGAGTATAAGAAAGGGTTTTTGAGATGCTTAACTGAAGAAAAATAGAAAAAATTATGCCTCTTTAGGGTTATAAGTCGTGGAAGGTGAAGGAAATAATCAAAATACCCTTGCAAAAACGCCCTTTAATTGCTGGAAAAATATACTTGATGTCATCCATGACAGGCCGTCAGGTCCGTGATAGGCTGTCACGAATGGTCATCACAAAAGGGGTTCAAATTCTTGATTTTCTGCCCAGCACTAACGACATCATCAGAAATATCGTCAGAATGTGACGACGTCATTAAAAAGGTCGTCATAAATGTGATAGCCCGTCAGAAACGTCGTCACCATTTTCCAGCTTGACATGCTGGAATAAAATGAGGATAAATCTTTGCTCCGATATAGTATTTAGGCAAAATTGGTATCCTTGGAAAGCTAATTCAAAGAGATTTTATTTGATATATAGTAAACCACCCATTTTGTCATATACAATGAGTTATGGTCGATTGAATTTGATCCAAGTTTTGACGCTCACTAAAACTTGAATGATAGGAAAGCTTTCAACTTGTACTTGAGTTAGGGGACCTCTATGATCTAAATTCATGCTCAAATATATTTTCACACTACATAATTGATTTACACACTTAATTTATATAGTATTTAAGGTTTTTGAAACATCCACGCATAGGAATGATGGATTTTCATTCTAGTCCAAAATGTGGGGTATTACAAAAGCACAATAGTGTCTTATTTTCTAGTAATCAAGGTCACAACGACCATATCATGTACATATATTATTGGCCTATCTATGTTGGTATTTTATTAGGGAGTCTTACCTATACCTCTCAAAGCCTTATTATTATCACAATTAAATTCGCGATAATCACAAGGTATAAGTTGGTTCTCTCAAGACTTTAGAGCATCAAGTGTTTGTCCATCTCAATGGGATATGAGGCATGAAAGATATGTCCAAAGATTTTTTTTCAAATCTTTGGCGGAGTTTAAGAATTGAAAAGTTACTTTGGACAAACTTTATGTGTAATACGTATTAAAAAGATATAGACTGCAGGTTGTTGAATGGAGAGGGGGTTCCCAATTTTGGAAGCATATGCTAGAAGATACGAATTTCATTAACCAGGAGATCTGGTTAGTATTTTAATTTGTTCTCTCTAGAATTTGGTTTGATAATTAAACACAACTTGGGGCTCTCATTTCTATTTGCCTTTATGTAATGCTAACAATTACTATTTGAAAGATGGGAGCAAGTTGATGTTACAGGGCAAATGGAATGTTAAATTATTACACCAAATGTTCCTTGAAGATGTTTGTAATTATATTTTTAAGAAAATTAGTCTGGTAGAGACATTGAAGATTGGGACAAGAGTTGGTAGATGCTAAACAATTCATAAAAATTCATATGGGAAGAATAAGTTCAGGAAGAATTCAATATATTGTGGGAAAAGGAAATGCCTTTCAAAGTTTCTTTTTTTACTTTGGGGCTTGTGGAAACAAAGGTTACCTATCGGGTAAGTGCTAATGCGATTAGGAGTAGTAGATGAAGCTCAGTGTTGTCGTTGTGATAGAATTGACCTGAAAACTTCTAAACATGTTTTCATCTCTTGTCTTATCGCTAGAAGGATTTAGAGTAATTTTTGCAGATGTAACAGGTGTTCAAGGCTTCTTTTTACAACTTAAAGACATCATATTTAAGTAGTGGAATGCAGAGTGCACTTCTAAATTTAAGCCCATATTTAGAAATAGTCCAACATTTATTCTTTGGCAGCCATGAAAAGGGAGAAACGTTATATCTCATAAAGGAAAGATGTCTTATAATGACATGGTGTTGGAAATAAATATAAATATTCACATATTAGTAATTAGTAGATATCCATGACTGAATTTTATTCCTAATAGATGTCCTATGATTGTGAAGTTCATTGAGAAATATACCCCCATTATTGAATGTAAAGTTGTCTATTGGAAATTGCTATAAGTGGATACATATAAATACAACTCAAGTGGAGCTCTAAAGATAATCCTAGCCCCAACTCTGGTGCTTTTTATACAAGAAATAGATATAGAAACATAATGCATACATAAACTAAATGATTGGAAAAGGGTTTAAAATTAATGGTTAAAGCAATAGCCATGGGTTTGGAGTACTGTATTTCACACCATCTATTGCCTATGATCTTGGAATAGATTCTCTTATCCTTAAAAGAGTTCTAGATAGGATCTGGAAAGTCCCTTGGTACATTAGAAATATAAGTTAAAAGAATCAACATGTTAAGGGTTAATGTTATTGTGGGATTAAAACCCACATACAGAGAAGGAAACATGATAGAAAATCTTTTTGTTAACCAAGTGTTTATTTTGCAGGTACATAAATTATTACTTGTTCATGTTTTCATGAGGTCGTAGAAGAAGGCAAAGAAATTATCAATATTGAAAAATCACATGCACCTAATCTCAGATTCAGATGATATCAAACAGAGATTTAAACATATGAATACCCAATCAGCAAACAAATATGGTTTATTGTCACGACCTTATTTCATACATTATGATGGCACCTACCATACCCCACCAATAGGCAAGTCAATCCCCATAGTCTGGAATGGCTAGTAAAAGACTACCCATATATAGAGAGACAGAATGCGAAATAGATGGAATAAGAAAATAAAATACATAATAAAGTCTCAAAACCTAGTGGTATCAGTACAAGAGTTTTTAATATAAAAAGAGTACAAGAATGAAATATAAAGAGAATTACATTGTTATAACTTATCTCCGAATATAATGTGAAGACAGATCTAGTACATAAAAAGGAGGTAAGTAATACTCCAAACGCCAGGAGCTCACTCTAAGTCTCTGAATCATGGTTGCTTTACACGACATACACATCAACGGTGATAACCCTAATATAATCTTCAGCCTGCGAAAGTGTAGCATGAGTACCAAATGAGTGGTACTCAGTAGGCAACTGCCAACTGAGCTCCAAATATAAAGAAGATATACATAACATATAAACAGAATAGAAAACTACACTCAAAAGTCCAATAATCATATAACCAGCCAATGAGATAATAAGGATAACATATCCTATTTATGCCCAAGATACTAACATAATAAGGCTACGAAAGTATGAAGGATGAACTATTCTATTTCAGCCATACTCAGAAATCTCAACACTATATAGTATATTCCTAAAAATATATGAATAAAGGATGAAAGAAGATCATATAGCTATATACGAGGCCAAAGAATAAATATACAATATGAACAAATGAAGGAAGGGATATACGGTAATACCATAGCTACATATAGCAGGATATGCATACATGTATATAGATGTAAGTCCATCTCTAAGAACAGCCTAGATCATCATATATTTATTTTAAGGCCACAAAATAATCCTATCAGGATTTAGTACTAACATGCTCAGGGTTTCTAATCCATATATCTCATCATGAATTAATCATGCATAATAATAAAATCATAAGATAAAAGAGGCCAGAATCATACCTTAATCTCGATATCGAATCAATGACCAATCTGTCATAAGCTAGACGTAATAATAATTACAATAATTATAATAACAATATCAATAACCGCACAGGTAACCGGCTATTTTAGACAACTAAAAACCTAGCTGAGCCTATGCGTTCTCCCACAGCCCTAGGCTCAAAATATTCAATTAGCATACAACAATGCAAGGCACAGTTATCAACCATATCTATGGAGCCATCCAATACCAGCTGATAAACATAGGCACATACTGGTGATAGGTGATATGCATGCGAGAATAAATGCAAGGTCCATAATCAATATCACAATGTCATCATCATAACCATATCCATCATAACTGTCATCATCATGAACATTATCGTCATCGTAATTAACCTTTGGATTTGTCGGGTTTCAATAGCATCATCATAATATCCTCTAACCTTATCGGGTATCATCACATCATTATAATATCTTTTGGCCTGTCGGTCATCATCACATCATCATAATATCCTCCAACCTTTCCGGGTATCATCATATCATCATAATATCAGATCAATGTTAATAATAGAGAGTGAGTCCCACAAAGGCTAAAATAAAGTGCAAGTCCCATGAGGGCTAAAGTAAAATGCAAACCCTACGAGAGCTAAAGTAAAGAACAAGCCTCAGGAGGCTAAAGTAAATATTTATAAAAAAATCAAGGTAGAGTATATGTCCATAATTCATCGTTCATCATCAATATCACATTATCCATAAGTGTATATCTATAATAGGTAGACGACACTCGAGCCGTGGCTAAAAGATTGTAATTTTATAAATTTATTTCCTGGAATGATCTTCAGAACTAAATCGTTATAAAGTGTAAAAATGGTCAAAATATCTCATGACCATAATAAATAATAGTGTCAATTCATGGGTCGAATTCTATCTCTATTAAATCTTTAAGTTATTATTATTAACCTCTTTTATATATATAGATTATCTATTAAGCTAAGCAGTTATCATTGTAAAAAAATCTGCTTTTAGGATACAAACTAGTTTTTAACTCTTATTTAGGAAGAATATTCATAATAACATACTTAACTAGAATTATATCATTTATCGATATAATGATAATGTATGTACCAAATCTATGCATGCCATCACCAGTATTCAAATATTGGAATCATAAACATCATATCACATCTTTCTCCATCCCATATCAGTGTAATAACCCTTTAAGTCATTGTCTATATTCTTAATTATTTTGCTGATCGAATTTCTCCATAGTTGTCCTAAGTTATTTGTGACTTGTCGAAACCGATTGATCGATTACATGGTGGTTCATTTAATTTTTAGAATCACTTTTCCAATTTAAAGTCTTTGTTGGTTCTAGTTGTCCACCGAGTAATAACTTTAGTAAAATGACCTTAAATGCAAAATCTGACTTTGCCAACACGTTCGAAATGTCGAAATCTATATGGTTGTATATTTTATTTGCTCGAATCAGACTCCGAATACATCTTGAGGCATTGGCCGAAGCTCTAAACCAAATTCCAATCTTCAGCCATGCCTGGCATTGAGTGAGATAATACGACCGCGGTGATGTGGGTGCGACCGCAAGACCTGAGGGCTGGGCAAGCCTATTTAAAGGCTATCTTAGATGAGATTTTAGCCCTTTTGTGCCTCCCTCTTAAGCTCCAAACCCTAATAGAGTGAAAATCTTCCAAGTGAGTCGTGTGGGTTAATTAAGAGCTTAAACAACTTATGAAATCGAATCTTTCTACGAATTTAAGGTAAGATTCTTTCTAGTTTGGAATTAATTTCTTGAAAGTTGGACCTAAAACCCCTAAGGTCTTAAGACTTAGATTGATCCTCAATTATGATTGATTTACTCAAATTAGTTGAGGGTTATAGCATCCTAATAATATGTGAGTAATGGGTTGGTCTCAAAAACTCACTTTTCGAAGGTGAAACCCACTTGGCGGATTGGTGTCACTTTGAACCCATGGCATAATAGTGTCATAATAGGTATTGTTATTCCTGTTATGATGCTTGAATTGTATTGATTATAGCTTGGCTTGTGGAAGAATAATCTTCAAGAAAAGGAAAGGCAAATCATGTTGGTTCATGAGTTGCTTGGACTCAAGGTAGGTTAGGCTTACCCATAATTAGATTGATCTTGATTGTAATATAATTATTAATATCTTGTGAGATTGGGCGGGGTTTTTAGATGATAAATAGTTGAATGATGATGCTTGGGATTAGTTTATTCTCATAGGTTGTTAAACTTGTAAAAGTATGATTGTTGACCTTTATCTTAGAACCTTGGATAGTTCTACTTGTAGTCTCATAAATAGTATGAGAACACTTTAGTTACTCTTCTAGATGAAAATGATATTATTTAATGACCTTAAGAGTATGTAGACCTGCTATTTCATAATTATGAAATGGCTTTGATGTTGGGTTGACTTAGAAAGAATACTTGAAGAATATTTCCCCTATAGGATTAGTAAGGATTGATAAGCCATTATAGTGTGACTTCGATAACCTAGCCTAAATTCGGGTAGAAGTTAGTCTTGTAGAAATGACTTTAGTATTATTGGGGGTTATAATTGAGACTTAAACCACCTTAATATTGAACTATATAACTCCTTGGTAACCTATATACTTGATGAGCGTCTAAATTATATTATTAGGATTATAAGGGTTAAACCCGATTGTCGGTTTATGAATAAGGTCGATGGTTGGGAAATGTGTATACTCGATTGGTGGTTTTATTTCCATGTTATGGATAGCCATGGAAAGATGGTAATTATGTATATCATCTAGATACTCATGCTTATGCTCTTACTCACATATCATGATGATGACTAGTAATAAAGTATGGTGGTTTATGTATTTTACATTCCTATTCCTCTATTATTGTGAACTTGTGTATGTTTATTGATTTGGGCCATATATGTGTGTCTATTGTGGTCTTGGAAAATATTGATAATGTTATGATGATACCTAGTGAATTCGGAGGAAATATTGATACTATGATGATACCCGGTGAATCCAGAAGAGGTAATGATGTTATGATGATACCCAGTGAATCCAGAGAAAATATTGATATTATGATGATGCTCGGTGAATTCGATGGAAATGTTGATATTATGATGATGACCGGTAAATTTAGAAGAGGTAATGATGTTATGATGATACCCGGTGAATTCGGAAAAGGTAATGATGTTATGAAGCTGTGTGGGGAAACTTTATATAAGTGCATGTGTATATATGTGAGGTTATGCAGTGTGTGGCTAACCGTTGATGTACTCGAGATAGGATGTCTTCATTTTTAATTGATACTCTTTCTTTTTCACTATCACTAAATAAGAGGTGTGACCATTTTTTACTCTAATTAGTAGCTAGTGATAAATTATGCTAAAGATTGGGCTAAGTTCACTAGGTAGGATAATCATGTGTAAGATAAGGGCTCACTTAGTAATCTACTTGACTTGAATAAATGGTTAAGTTATGGAATTTTTCCTAGTAAAGTGGCTTATATGACAACTAGTTGTTTCTAATAATGGCTATGACTTCTGGGCTAAAAGCTTGAAAACTACTTAGTAGATTTTACTTGGTTAAAATATGGAAACTAGTCCTTAAGGTTGTAACATGCCTAATGATGTTGGTCTTAGTATTGTAAGATGAATAGTTAAGTTGACTTCTAGCATGTGATGCCGTGGTGGATTAATTAACGACTTATATAATGAGGTTGCTAACTAGATAATGGCCTTGAAATAGGTGAATAAATAATGGTGTTGGTAACTCATAGATTTTCCTTATTTAATGACTGGTAAACTATAAGACTTATAAACTAGTGATTCATGGATTTGGTGATTAGTTAATGTAGACTAGACTTGGAGTTCGTCAATGAAATAGAGAATAAGTGACTATATAGCTATGTTATGGTGATCTCGATTTTGTAGTATATAAATTCAGTATTGATGTTGTAGACCTTGGTAAGAGGCCATGGTGGAAATGTGGACCCACAATTTTGGGTAAGTAATTGTGTAATTGTGCCTTGATATATTGATGG